>JARHVA010000048.1:8302500-8902500 GCA_037957365.1 Torreya grandis
TACTATGTACAAGTAATAGCATCAATGGAACATATAACTATAAATATATTTTACACCAAGTATATGTAATGTGATAATATCCTAGCAAATAATATATCTATGTACATAATGTAAGATAGATATGTTAGCAAGACATTTGTAAAAAGTATATAATTCAATAGTGTAGGAATCATGAAAACACCTATGAATTTTTCAACCTATGAAAAAAATGCTCCTAGTTTAGCAAGGTCACAAGGTAGAGGCAAGTCCAATATCTTAGTCCATGTAAAATTTATATGTCTTGCATAACACTAATGAATACCAAAGAAATGCACGTGTGATAGAAAATTATTATGATGTCTACAAATCATGAGATAAATTGTGTATAATAATGATATACACTAGCTATCTAATCATGCTCATGTCTTGATTTGGATTTTTAGAATATTTGAATGTTTTTTGTATTTTTGAAATATTTGATTTTTTTACCTTTTATATTTTGAACCTAGAAGCATAGAAAATAGTCATAAACCATGGATTCAAAATTAGAATAAATGAGAAAGATATGAACAATCCACAACATGTATCAATACAAAATATGCATTGAAAATGAAGCCATGACCATGTCTAATCAAGATTTCCCCACTGTATATGTGATTTTGTAACTATGAAAAACATGTAAGAGGTTGAAATAAGTATGCAGAGGAATGTTTTTATATCTTCATCTCATCAAATGTATACTTGTCAAGTATATAATTCTCATGTATGAGAAAAAAATATAAAATAAATATTTATACATGAATAAATAATGTTGTGTATACTAAAACTGAGTGAAATATTGAAAAAATTAATGTGTTAAGGCTCTATGTGCTCAATTATGATTTAACTATGAAAAATGGTACAAGACAAGATTGTCTATCTCATGACAACAATGCTATTTGGTTCTGACCCCTACTAGTTGATACTATCTTTTATGAAAAAATTAGTTTTGCTCAATTCATACTATGAAAACAAGGTAAATGGTAAATGATAGTAGTATAGATCACTGTTTTGGATTGTTCAGATCTAAAAAGTGAAAAATAAGAGCTAAGAGGCCAAAAAGTCACAAATATATAAATGTTAGAATAATTTGATCAAGTCGATCATGTGAGTAAAAATTAGATGAATATCATGATAAAATAATCAAGAAGCTATGTAAAATCATTTTTTTTATTATTTGAATGTTTTTAAATTTTTATAATATATAAAATTTAAAAAATATAACCAATGATCTCATCAATGGAATGCCCACATGTATATTTTGTGTCATCAAGATTATCATATCAATCTTCTGCATAATTATAATAATAACCATCAATGTACTCATCATCACTTTAGATAACTAATTTCTTAGGTTTTTCTTGAAATTATGATATGCCACTACAATCATCTTTTGCATATGTATATGAGAAACCAACAACACCATATTTTAAGAGTTTCTTCTTGAAAATTTGTTTCTCTTATGTATGTTCATCATTATCATTAACTTGTATATCATTCTGAATTATATAAGAATCAAGTGTCACTACTTGAATACTAGGAAGGGAAGTGGTTTCTGCTTTGATTTCTTGACTTTTAAATATAACCTCATAGTTTGTTATGTTGGTCCTCTATGCATAAATTAGATATATTATTTGAATCCTTGGAAAACACATGTGTACCATTATTATTTTTAGGACCATATTCTTGTTAAACTTCCATCATGAGAAACCTTTTCACAAAGGTGATTTCTTCCTTACCTTGTGTTTAATTTTGAAACTTATTTTTTTGTGAATGTTACCTAAGTAACTCCTCTTTTTGATTTGTTCCCTTTGTAACTTTTCTTGCTCTAATTTTTCCTTTTGTTCTATTAAAACTTGTTCCTTAGGTAATGCACTCATAGTGTGAGTGGGTTACTTGATTGATTTATCTATAATAAAATCAGCAATATTAATGATACTTTGTGTATTATTCTTCAAAACCCAACAACTATATGTATGATGCCCATGTATTATATGATATTCACAATATTATTTTGATCTTCTTAGGGGATGCATAGGAGGTAATGTAATCAATTTATTTCAAAGCATTTCTCTTAGAATACCACTTAAACTCTTATTAGCCTTTTGTATACTTTTGAAATCAATAATTATATATGTATGTTAATTTTGAACCCAAACTAGAGATGAAATCTTTTGAAGCACAAAATAGTTGGATGGAGATGTAGATATATGACTAACACTAGCATGCTCTACATTATTTATATATGTGAACTTATTTTCTAATTATGTGATCATTGATCTGTAATATTGATTTTATTTTTTCAACTCTTATATGAATTTTCTAAAAGTGACTATTTGATCTTGAAGGGCTTCAAAGTCACAAGCCTTAGGTATTAATAATTGAATATTCATATAAACACCATAAAAAATATATGTGGGAGGTTCATGGGGTTGAGGAAGGACATGTTGGTTGCCTTCATTATGTGGTGTCCTACCTCTTTGTGTGTTAACATCATGGACCCAAAAATATAGTATAAGTCATGGGATAATAAGGGGAGCAGGATGGTAGCTATTAGAACTTTAAAGTCTAGGAGGAGAAGTAGTGAAAGGAGTCATACATGTCTTTTGTTGTCTAGTATTATTTGGTAAAAGCTTTGATTGAATGTTGCATTGAGGTTTTAGAGGAGGCATTATAACATTTTGATTACATGACTATTATTGTTCCCATGTCATATTTAAATTTAAAAAAAATTGCATTAATGGTAATTGTGTCTTAGCATGTGATTTGATTCACTTTCAAAAAAATTGAAGCAAAAAATGCTCATCCAATATAACCATATATTTATTACAAATTGACAAATAAGTAATAAAAACCTAAAATTTAGATTCTTAGAAAAATTTAAAAAAATGTGTATGGAGATTAGTAAATTCCCTTGAAATCTAAGGTAAAATAAAGTTCTTTCAATGTTAATTATTAAATCTGAGGTCAAAATCAAGATCTTTTAGTGTTAGATATTAGATCCAAGGTCGAAAGAAAATTATTTTAATGTTAGATGCTCTTAAATTTATCTAATCCCTAGGATTTTTTTAAAGTGATGTTAAAATAAAAAGTGGGTTCACCAATATGTTTTATCATAATTTGAAATTAACATGTGCATTAACCCTAATTAAGATAAAATAATTTGAAATTAATCAAATGTTGTAAAATTAATTTTCACAAGTAAAATGAAAGTAAGGTACTGAAATCAATAAAATATGATTGCATGGAAGAAGACTAACTATAAAAAAACAAATAAATTAGTTTTTTACTATCTGTGATCTGACTATGTGTGACTAATAGGCAACTATAAATAATTAACTCAAACTAATTCTACAAGTGCCATAGAAATTATGACTAAATTTGATTATGGTCAGGATCATTGAAAAGGGGATATGATGAATTGGCATTATTATCCTATACTAGTCAATTATGTCCTCTATTGTGTATGACCATAAGACATATAGAATTGGGTAAATAAATTTGAATGTGCATGTGCAACTGAAAAAGGAGTTATCACTATTTTGGGATAATGTCACCAATAAGAGGATAATATTTTTTTCTACTATCATCCTCTACTGGTCTATCTTGACCTCTATTAAAAATCAAGAGAACAGAAGGCATAGTTGTCTTATCTTCTTAAAACATGCCTATGTGCATAAATTTGGCCTTAAAATGCACACAAATGATTTACAAATAGTTAAAAAACATGTAAAAATAAAATAAAAAGTGTGGTGGGCTAAGTTGACCCCAATCACCCCTATGATGACTGATAACTACCTAGGTATCCAAAACTATGAAGAGGGAAATCAAGTCCATGTAGTCCTCTCAATTAGAGTGATTTGTTAAATTATGTTGCTTTTGCTACATGAATACAAATAGAGATGGCTTGAATACTTGATAATGAATTTCTTGTCTTGCATAAAATAGGTTCTTGACTTGGCTAAGGATTGCTTCAAATGATTAAAATCAGATCTAGGAAGAATAGGGAAACTTTTCTCAGTATGAAATAGAGTAAGTGTACCTCAATATTAAAATTTCTAAGTAATTTCCAAGTGATAGAATAAGTGACTTATATGTGCCTTTATAACAATCCAAAAGGGGAAAACCTCACATTACCTAGCCTAAAAATATGGACCAACCTATAAGGGAGGATCTAAATTTGAAAAGTAATTGTTCCTAAGGTGAAGGTCAAAATTAACCCATAAGGGTCAAGATTGACTGCCACTATTGACCTATATTGGTTGATATTGTCCTAAAAGGAAACATGTGAATTTTGGAATATGGGATGTCCATATAGATGCTTATGGGGGTTTTTAATAATTTAGAACATTTATATGGGTGTAATATATCAATTTATAAAAGTAAAGGTCCATATTGATACTTATTATAGTGTGAGGTGGAAAAATAGGTCTAGATTAAGTGCTCAAGTCAATTAAAATGAGATTGGGCCAAAACTAACATTATCAAGTATTCGTGACCAAATTGAGTGACTACACTATGTAACTTTTTCCTTGTGTAGTGATATTGTAGATATTATTAACTTACTTATCATTATCTACAATATCCATAGATGTTGGTCCATGTTAACTATTGAGAGGAATCAAATCCCTCATTTTCTATTCTTGAATCTCATGTAACATTGTTTAAAGTGCATATCTATCTTGTTCTCATAACATCATTCCCTTTCCAAAAAAATTGGGTTATAATCAACTTCTTATAACTTAATGAATTCAAACTCATTTTTAAATTGTGATCCCATGATCACAACTCTACTTGTCTTATAACTCATGATGGTATTAAATGTGTGTTACTTTCCATAAAAATATATTATTTAAAAGATTTAGTCTTGGACTCCTAATATTTAATAAAAAATCTTGAGCTATTATATTCACTTCTGCCCTAGTGTCAATTAGGATGCTATTCAAGTCCCAATCATTGATTCTCGCATCTATTTCAACTCCTAATAATATGTTTTATTCTTATGATAATGTAACTTGTTTGTTTTCCCTTGGATTTGCTCTTAACTTTATCCCATACTTAATGTAAGTGAATTCCTTAACAAAGAAAATATACCTCTTAATTTTAACATGGACAATATATATGATATTTACTCCATATCATTTTGGCCAAGATAATTTATTGGGTTTATTTTTTATTTGATTTAATATATTTTGAAGTATGTATTTCCCTTTGAAGGTTACGTAATATCTCTTTGGCTTCTGCCACTAGTCACTTCTCTAATGGTGCTTCTAAGTAGCCCATCACTGCTACCCCATTTTTATGCAATAATTCATCCTTACATGGAAGAATAATTCTCTTTTCTTGTAAATCAACTCCATCTTGTTATTATAGTAACTTATGGGCCTATGCTCCATTTTTGTACATTCTATTTGAACACCCACTTTATTTCTTATGCAACAATTGTAATCAATCTAACACCTTTTGATCCATATTTATTTTTAGGATCTCTCTGACAAAGATCAGGAAAATCCTCAATCTTGTGCCCCTCTTCATAATGAGAACAATTTGGAAACTTAAGAATTTGTAGTGATAATGATTGGTAACCCATACTTAAAATAGTATCCATGATACTTATTTCCATTTATTTTTCCACCTCACCTCCCATAGCATTTTCCTCCATATCCTCTACCTCGTTGATGCTATATGGAATTATTTTTCATCAAATCCTCTACATGTGTTCCATTTATATCATCAATGATTTATCAATTGATTATGTCATGTAATAAGTATCATAAATATTACACCATGTTGTTTTTACTTATTTTTCCTTCTAGACAAGTGTGTAACTCCTTATCTCATGGTCACCTTGAAAAACTGCATAACACACCTTCATAACTTGTACTTTCCTCTATGTGAATTTATTTTTTGTATGCATCTCTATCTCATAGTGTGTGCACAATATTCCTATTTAGGATTATTGAAAAATATTTACATATAAATTATTTACAAATATGTATCCATATTATAAATTTGTGCTTAAAAAAATGTATTCATGCATGTGTTAAAATTCCTCATGATTTCCATTCTTAGTGCAACATATAGTGCTTCACGTGAATCAATAAAATTCTTTTTGGCTAGTTGTCTTCTAAATGAAAAAAAACCTCTATGTATTTTGTAATGTATGCATGTCATAATAAAATTTATACAATAATATATTAAACTTCACACCATAAATGCACACACTCTCTGTAGCAACTTGCTTAATCTCTTTGAGTGCAAAAATGCTAAATTGCTCAAACTTTAATATAATAAATCATCTCAAAAAAGAAATGTCTTTAGTTAATTGAAATCTACAAGAAAAATTATTTGGATCAAACTTTCAGTGCCACGCATGCACATGATCCAATAGTGTTTAGATATCTAATTTGGTACAAGCATCATTGTTACAATGATTTTAATACTTATTTGTGTATATGGTTCATCACCTTGATTTAGGGGTATATTTGGTGTTTTTCTATGTGTCTTTTCATGTCTACAAACCCATGTCCTCTATATTCTTTTATTTATCATTTTGTAATTTTATTCTTATGCCCATGGTCTTTTTTTTGTCTCCTCTCTCTCTACCATTCTCTCTTCCTAGGCAAACTCATAAGTTGTATGTGTTCATGCTATGCAGAATTATATGCCCTAAAAATCTGCACCTTCTGATTGTATGGGCCCTTTTCACCATATTTGTGTTTTTTAGATGTTTTAATCCATTTTTAATTCTTTTACCTTTTGCTTGGTTGGATTATGTGTGCCAATTAATCATTAATTTAAATAATGAAAAACTAATATATATAAATGGTCTATGAACATTCTAATATCAAGTATCACATTGAATATCCAAAGATTCAATTTCATTTCAAGTCTATGCACATCTAAGAGTCATTTTGATGTAGGATAAATTAGGTTCACATGTAATCCTTCATCAACCAAAAATATTTTAGATTAATAAAGTTCTTAGGTTTAGTTTTTCCAAGTTTCTTATTGTGTACGAGTCTTTGTTTGTAAGTTTTATGCAAGTCTATAGATGCACATGCTTATTGTATTTATTTGAATAAGATTATAAATCTATAAAAAAATAAGGTCGTGCAAGTCTATTTTGGGTTTACTTTAGGATAATTTAGTTTTTCCTAAGTCTAATCAGGTGTAAGTAGGTTTTTTTAATATGTGAGTTTAAAATTCACATAATCTCATATTTATGAGTTATCACACCTCTTGTGTCTTCTTGTAGGGAATTTGGAGTTACATTAACATGTAGCTCACCTAACACTTATTACACCCCCTCAGTTTATGGGGATTAAGACATTTGGTACACACAAAAAGGTTGTGCAAGTCATGATGGGATTCTTTATAACACCCTATTCCTTCTTTTAACTCTATTTATTAAGTTCCCCTCTCTCATTATACTCACTTGATCTATCTCATATTAAGATTATTGTTTATGGATTCAAACCATATTTTTTTCTCTTTCTCTTATCTTACATTAAATATTTTACTTGGAGATTTATACTTTGCAAGCCTTCTAATATATGTGGGATTTTTCTCCATTTGACAATTTCCCCACTTGAAAAATACCATCTTTGAATGTATGGTTCACTTTATATTAAGGTAATATTATTTCATTTATATTCATTATTTTTATGTTTTTCAATGTTTATATTTATATCTTGTCATAGATCCTATCATGGTATCAGAGCCAGGCTTCGATCCTGGTACTAGAAAATATGTCTCTTTTAACATTGAAACTTGAGTTTGTGTAGGCATTTTGATGAGAAATTTTCATTTTTTTGCAAGGGATTACACCCTTACAACTGATTTTAGTTTCATCAAATTTTTATCATAAATATTATCATTTATTTTCATGGCACATTTCCCTTATAACCTAATTTTTTACGTTGCTAAGTAGGAAGGTTTTCAAGATGATTCTATTTGTCCTCGACTAGTTTTATCTTTGATGTACATTTTTCCTTTAAAAAAAATAATTTTATTAAATAAATTCAAATCTCAAAATTAACTCTTTTTATATAATAATATTCTACATGCTTACTATAGACACTTAATCAGTGATAACATTCCTTTAGTTTAGATTATATGCTTCTATTCATTATATATTGGTACTTTCAGCTGTATTTTCTTAATTTCATATCATGTATCCAATATATATTTTTAACCATTTTATTTTATGAATTTTATAATTTTTTTATATCTTTTGTGATCATCCTTAGTTCTCTTTGCTCTTTGGCAAGCCTCTCTTAATTTTTTCAATCATTTTTTTTCTTTTTTCTTTTTAACATTGTATCATACCTTCATAGTTTTGCCTTTAAGATTTCAACTGTGCATTCCTTTTTGTTTCACTTGTATGACATCCTCCTCTTTCATCTATGTTTCTATATTAATCACTAAAAAATTTTGTTTCAACCTTCTTGTGTTTCTATTTTCCCATGATGCTTTGAGATTACATAAGGTGTTCCCCTAGTAAGGCATTTTCTATTTGTGTCATTTTCTATGCACTTTAATTTTAAAGGCATTTTCTATGTTTGATAGAGTTTTCCTAGCCATGTATCCCTTCGTTTTTTAGCCAAATATTTGTATTCTAAACTCTTTTTACCTTGCCTATGTGCTCTGAAACCTATCACAATCTTGGTAAAAAAAAACTCAATTCTCAATTCTTTACACTTTATTTTGTGGCATTACCTTTTTTTTTAAGTTTTATTTTTAATTTTATTTTATGATACATTTAATTAGCTTATTTACTTTCATGAGGTTGTAATTAACAATAAAAACACTTCTATTCCTTTGTCACTTTGATAAAATGAAAAAAAACACTTTTGTTTAATGCTAGTAAAACATGTCATGTCATTTTAATTCCTTTTATAGAAAAGTTTATTCTTCTCATAAACTGGAGGCATATTAATTCATATGATTTAAATTTAAATATCAAAGAATTTATTTTTTAATATTATCATATCTTGCAAATAAATTTCATCATAGATTTACAATTCAACTTTAACATTCATACGTCTTTTTAATTATCATTTATTTCAAAAGATTTATATTACTTGAAAACTTAAAATTTTATAATTTGTATTAATATTTTTTTTCTTTTACAAGGCATTAAAATTAGCTTTATGTTTAGCTTTTAAAAAATTTATGGAAAAAATGTCTTTTCAAAATCATAAAATTCACGATTTTAAATGTCAAATACAATGTTAAACTAGCACTTCAAGCCTCTTTTCATAAGAAAATGGAGAATATGCATAATGAAATTGATGTAATAAATGCAAAAATTGTGTCTTCTAACCTTAAAAATGCCTCTAATGTTGATAATACATGTGATTATAGTGAAACTTGCACTTCTTTGCATACTCATCTTTCTAAACCCAATTTTTTCATCATGCACTTGATGGATTATAACAAATATGGTCTTGACAAACACGAAAATGACATTATTGAACCTTTTTTACTTGAAATTAACATGAATTATGTATAGCTCAATTATAATGCTTCTTAAATAAATTTAAATTCATATTGTCTTGTAACTGAAAGACTTTGCATAATAGTGTTCCTCAATATCACAAGACTTATTTTGATTAAAATGATTATCATGCTCATTATTTGGTTAAAAAATAGTAAAACTTGTGAGCATTGTGGTAACATTGGCATCATATCTCTAAATATTATAAATTTCATCCATATAAATCTTGTGGTAAATCCACTCATAACATTTTACATTGTTGGAGAACAAATAAAATACCACATTCAAAGGTTAAAACAATTTAGATTCCTAGAGATAATGTATCTTCTCGAGACTTTGATGTGTATTCTTGTGATACTTCTTAAATTTTTTCATGTAGAATATCTTTTGCAAAAAATGAATGTCTTCTTTATCTCCCTTTTGATAAGATTTAAAACATTTTATGCACTCCTTGATTTTATGTAAGTTACAAAATAAAATTGCTTTGATTTGAGCTCATTATGTTTTGACTAACTATTTTTTCATACAGGATTTTGTACTTTGTGATGGAAGTTATCTTTTAATCCATTTGATTTTATTAGATATGATTTTATTAAATTATTTGTATTTAGATAATATTTTTATGGCATGATTCTTTATAACATGAAAATTTGTAAACTTCTATTTTTCAAGTTTTAGTGGATCATTTCTCCTTCTTGTGGTCCTCATTAAATTGTGGATTTACCTTCTTATCCAAAGATTATTATTATAAATTATTTATGATCAAACTTTCATCTTAGTTCTTGGTGACACCTATTCTCTTCTTCTATCTTTCTCAATATACTAAAATTCCTCTTGAAGGAAGTGTCCATTAAGGGAGAGTATTTTGTGATGTCAACTCCCTTATTTGTTGTAAGGTTTTCTCCAATTTTGTAACCCCAAATTAATTTTAAGGTGAAGTTTTTGAGGTTAATATTATTTGGGTTCACTTTAGGCCAATTTATATTTTCTTAAGTCTAGTTAGGTGTGTGTATGATTTTCCAATATGTGAATGCATAATTCACATAATCATATATTTATGAGGTGTCACACTTCTTTTGCCCTCTTATATGGAATTTTGGAGTTACATTCACATGTAAATCTCATCACACTTTTCACACACAACCCCCTCACCTTATGGGTATTAGGGATATTTATCACATACAAGAAGGTTGTGAAAGTCATGACTGTATTCTTTGTAACTCCCTCTTACTTCCTCTAGGTCTATTTATTGAGATCTCATTTGCCATTTTAATCACTTCCTCTAGCTCATATTGAGATACTTATTTATGTATTGAATCAATTCTTATATCTCCTTCTCTTGTATTACATTAAGTACTTGGAGATTTCTATTTTGTAAGCTTTCTAATAGATGTGGGGTTTTTATCTATTTGACAGTTGCCCCACTTGATAAATATTGTCTATCACATTTGTAGTTTGCTTTATATTAAGGTAATATTGTTTGATTTATATTCATTATTTTTATGGTTTTAAATGTTAATATTTCAATTTTGACATAAATCCTATCATTGAATAAGATTTAAAATCTATGCACAAGAAGGTTTGTTAGGTATTTTGATTAAGTGCAATGTTGTATAGATTTGTAGGGCATTTATAAAGGTTTATGGTATCTTATGGAGCATCAAACAATTTACTAGATTCACCACATAGTCTAGTTATTTTTTTTAGAAGTACAAGAGTTATTGTGTTACCTAAAGGTATTGGAGGATATTGATATCAAGAAATATTTAGCATAAATACACTTAATTTAGAGTTTTTAGATTTGGTATAATATTAAAACACATTCCAAAACTAGTTGGAAAACTTGTGGTAATGCATGATAATATTCATGACATATATGAGGTTTACAGTAAGGGAAAATGTTCATTTTAGGTTCTTATACCTATTAGTTGAACCACATAGATTATGGATAGATTTTATGGTTGTGGTGATCTAACAAATGGAAAAAGGGTTAGATAATTAGATATTTAACCATTGTCTATTAGGTACGTTGCATTATAATTTAAAAAAGTGGATAACATGGTACTTGTGATATGTCATAATGTACATTAACCTATGTTACTATATAATATGCTTTATTGTGATGTATTATAATTGGGATTATATTATGAATTTAATGATGTTAGTGGAGTTAGTGGAGTAATTAGATCATAAAGAGGATGGCCATACATCAGAGTGTCTATTATAATATATAGCTAAACTTGTAAATATTATGAGTTAGAAAATAGAGATTCAAGGAATTGATTTTGTAATGCATCTCATTTGAGATTATTTTGTTGTTGTAATTATGTGTGCCTTGTAATTTTTTGAGATTAAAATAAAATAAAGATATAAATTGTTTGTTGTTGAATTTATTTACATATTCCACTATGTGACTTTAAAGGTTTCATGGTCTAAGGCATCTCTTAATTGAGGCCTATAACCATAAATACATCCTTTAGAATCAAATCAAGGTTTTAGTCCTTGAAGGTTAGGGTTGATTTTTACATTTGTGAGTGTGGGTATAAAGTATTTTTAGTCATATTTCAGTGATATTATTTTTTAGAAGGTGTAGAGGATATTGATTTCTAAGGAAATGGCACAGAGATGTGGTTTCAATGTAAGAAGGAAACAAACATTTAGAGTGCTAAGACTTGTAGATTTGGAAGGATTGATGAGAGATATGCAAGTAAAAATAAAGGATATGAAGGTGATGTAGACTAAAGTGATATGGTAATGGATGATGAAAGTGATTTTGAAGTCGCAGAAAAAGTGCCTAAAGATCAGGTCACAAAATAAGAGGTTGATGAATATGAAGATTGATTCTTGTGAGCTATTGAAAGAATGACAAGTAAACTAAAATTATCTCTTAGTAATTATTATATAAGTTTGAACTTGAATAACTCATTGACTGGATCAATGAGTTGGTGAAGATATCTTGAGCATGAGATTATGGAATATCCCAAGTGAGTTAAGTTCATTAGTACAAATTTGAAAGGTCACCCATCCATATAGTGGGGACACATTCAAGGTGAATGATACATAAAGACAAAGATAATATTAATAATTGGAATAGATTCATCACAAGCTAAAGGCTAAATTCATTCTTGTGGATTATAACATAATTTTATTTAATAAGCTTCAAAACTTATGACAAATAGAAATGATTGCAAATGATTAAACTGAATAATTCTATATATTTACCATTAGAGTTGGTAATTTTGAATATGATCTTGATAAGATCTTGATGGATGTAAATGGCTTGTGACTTATAATTCATGATGAATTTGGTAAAATCACATTGTGGTTTTTTGAGGAATTATATAAGTGTGCACTAAAGGTAGAAGAAAATCATGAAAATAACAAGGATAAGTCTAAAGGAAAATAAAAATCATGCATGGACATGAACAAGGAGGTGAAATTGGCAAAGGTTATTTTAAAAAATAAATCAAGGCAAGTAATTTGTAGTGTAATGATGAAAATAATCAAATAGGTCTAATAAATTTTAGAGGAAGAGGATTGTTTGGATGAATCAATAGTCATAGATTCCATGGTACATGATTTAGATGTTGTGAGACTAGACATAAAGCATTTGAGTGTCTGTATCTACATAATGAAGGTGGTTGAAAAACTAATAAGAGGGTTAAAATTACACAATATAATGGGAAAGTGTTACATCTATTTATAATATAAAGAACCAAAAATTGTAGAAGATCTCATGATTAAGAGGGTGTTGTTAAAGCTTGAAAAAGAGGAGAATAATATTGCATAAATAAAAAAAAATTTATAACCATTCATAATTTCTTAGGTAATCTCTACAAATTATTTGTTGATAGTGTAAATATAAATAAAATTGGCTCATAAGAAATGGTAGGTGATCTTGGTTTGAATAAAAGCGTATATCGAATTATGTGTAAGGTTTCATGGTTACTAAAGGTACATAAAGGTTTGGTGAATAAACAATGTCTGGTAGGTTTTCAAATTAGATAGTAGTAGGATAAATTCATGTGTGACATAATGTTCATGGATGTTTATCATATTTTAATAACAAAGAATAACATGATGGTCATGCAAATAGATACACGTTAATGAAAGACCAAGTGATAAACAATGCAAATCCTTTGAAGGATACAAGTGAAAAGGTGGAAAATAATCCAAAGAAATTGATAATTTCAAGAAAAATTTTATCAAGGAGGTTTTGAAGAAATATGTTTGGTTTTAATCATGTTTTAACTAATTTGGATGTAGTAGTCTAAATAAGTTAAAACACTGAGTCTAATCAAATTGTCAATTCTATTATAAATTAAGAAATTTTAACTATAGTAGCAGAGTATAATTTATTTATTATAATGTATTTTTTATGTAAATGACCTAGAAGATAGGGCTCTTAGCTTATTTAGTCTATGTGCAGGTTTATGATAAAGTGTAATCATAAAAATGACTCTGCAAGGGCTTCATGTTGACTTGGATTGGTAAAAAAAACCATGAGAGTTGCTGGAATGAGTTCATAATAGATGGATGCTTGTGGTGTCAATATTCATTTTTTATTTTCCAAATTCCTCTACAATACGTATGCAAATCTATGATAGTTAGGATTGATGTGTTCACACCTACAAAAAACTCCTATATATTTATAATTTAATGGACCTACACAAATAATTATATTTTAACTCTCTTTGCCTTGAAACCATAGCTTACATGATTGATATGAATGTCACCTAAAAAATGGATTGGATAAGATGGGTTAAGTTAACCCTAACCACTCCCAACTGAGTGGTTGAGCATTGCCTATTTTATAATAATATGAAAAGGGCTCAAATTGCACATACTTGTCCCACCTAACTAAGTGTGTGCAATTAGTGTAACACTAAAAAGCTATGTAGTCCCATGAATGGATTTCAACACTCAAAAACCTATTTTTTTTGCCTTGAAATTTTTCTTAGAGATAGATAAAGGATTACTCCTTAAATAGGTTTTGAATCTAGAAGTTTTGGAGAATTTTCTCTCAATATGTAGATTTTTATAGTGGTAGATTAGTGATTTTTAGATAATAATAGACTTAGGAAAACTTTGTAAATCACTAGTTCTTTAGGTAATTTATCTCCAAACTAAAATGAGAAACATATGGGTCAACCTATAGGAAGGATTTGAATGTGGTAAAATAGTTGTTAAAGGGTACATAGATGAGTCTAACCAAGGTAAACAACTTCAAGAATGAAATTTGTCTAACTGTGGTCGGATCCATCCAAAAAGTAGGGAAGAATGATTTGAGATTAGGAGATAGTTCATGTATGATAATAAATTGTTCATGTAAAGATTAGGGAAATTTTGTGTATCAATAAAAAAATAGGGAGGTCAGCCCCATAAATAAAATTATGGTTAGGAGAGAATGTAATAATATTAAGTTATGTGAACACAAGTCATGTATACTAAATATTGATCAAAGCTAACATTTTCAAGTGTCTAATACCAAAGATGAGTGTCTACAAATCCCTAATCCCACACAAATTAAGAGTATTATAAAATTTAAAAAACAAACACTTCTATGAAAGGTGAAGGAGATGATAGATGAATTTATAGAGATTGTTTCAAATGATCTATTAGATGGAGTGCCACAAATGAGGAATATTTGTCATTGTATGGATTTGATTCCAAGATCTACTTTACCAATTAAAGAGTCACAAATATTGACACTCAAATATAATGTGGATGTATAAAGGTAAGTACATGAGCTATTGGATAAAGGGTTGATCAGAGTAAGTTTGATTTCATGTGTGGTATCAATAATGTTAGCACCTAAGAAGAATAAAGACTGTAAAATGTGCACTAATTATAGAGCTATTAATAAGATAGCTATAAAGTATAAATTTCCATTATCATGTATGTGTGATCTAATAGATTGATTGAGTGAGAAAGATACTTCATGAATATTGATTTGAAGAGTGGATATCACTAGATTCACATAAGGAAAGGTGATGAGAGGAAAACAATGTTCAAAACACAAGAAATTTTATATGCATGGTTGTTTATGCTATTTGGGATAACTAATTCACAAATAATATTTATAAGGCTGATGAATTAAGTTTTTAATCCATTTTTGGGTATTATTTTCATCATGTATCTTGATGACATATTGATATTCAATATGACAAAGGAATAAAACTTGAAATATTTGCAAAAAGTGTTAGAGAATGTGTGAGATGAGAAACTACTCATGAATTTGAAGAAATAAAATTTTATGCAGAAGGAATTAATATACATAGGATTTTTTATTTCTAAATAAGGTTTGAGAAAAGATCCAAAAAAAAATTGAGTTATACTAGCTGACCATCATCACACATTAAATTTGAGACACGTAGTTTTCATGGATTGGCATGTATTTAAAGTAATTTCATCAATAATTTTAGTGGGATGCGTGTAATGAATATATAAGGAAATAAAGTATTTTGTCAAGATAATGGAAGAAAAATATAGTTTCTATTAGTTGAAGAAGAAAATCACTAAGCAACTTGTGTTGGCATTGCAAGATTTTGATAAAGTATTTCAAGTAGATTGTGATGCTAGTGGCATAGTAATAATGCAATATTAAGTCCAAAAGGAAAACCTATCACATATTTCAATGAGAAGTTGAATGATTTGAATAATAAGTATTAAATATATGACCAAAAGTTTTATGTATTTGTGTAAGCACTCAATAAATGGAGACATTATCTATTGCCTAAGGAGTTTTTTTTGTATACAAATCATCAAGCATTACCATTCATAAATAGTCAAAGTAAGTTGAATAAACAAAATTTGAAGTGGGTTGAATTCCTACACATATATTTTTGTTGAAACACATGAGTGTAAATTCAAACAAAGTTATAGATGTGTTGCACCATAGATTTATATTATTAATGAATTTAATGTGGAAGTCATAGGATTTGATCTTATGGAAGAAAATTATGTAAATGATGGATATTTTAAAGAATCATGTAATTCATTTGTAGAACCAATAATTGGTGATAGGACACTATGGTTATATTATTTTTTTTAGTAAGGTTTGTTGTTGAAATGAAAAATATTATGTATACCTGTAGGTTCAATGTGAGATAAATTGATTAAGGAAAAACACATTGTAAGTTCGGTAGGACATTTTAGCTATGAAAAGACATGAATGCAAATATTATAAAAATATTTTTGGCAATATATTAACAAAAATGTGCATGCATTATTTTAAGAGTGAAGTGTTTGTTAACTAGCCAAAGGGAGATTTTAGAATTTAAGGTTATATGAATTGTTGCCTATTCTAGAGAGACATTAAGGAATTTTATTTTAAGGTTGACTTGAAAACAAAGAGTAAATGATTTATTATTTTTATTAGTTGATATATTTTTAAATATGACACATTTTATGGCTTGTAATAAGACTAACAATGCATAAAACATTGCTAACTTGTTTTTTGGAGAGATTGCAAGGCTACATGGTTCACCACATAACATAGTATCAGATAGAGATGTAAAATTTGTAGGACATTTTTAGAAGATGTTATGGAATAATTTAAACACTAAATTTTATTTCAGTTCAACATATAAGCTTATATATATATATATATATATATATATATATATATATATATATATATATATATATATATATATATATATATGGATAAACAGATATATAAGCTTATATATATATATATATATATATGGATAAACAGATATAGTCAACAAGTATTTGGGTAATCTATTTTAATGTATTATTTAAGGTAAGATAGGTATATGGGATAATATTATGACACAAGTTGAGTTTGTATACAATAATTAATTAAATAGGAGTAAATGAAAGACACAATTTTAGATTGTGTATTAGTTAAGTCTAAGAGTAATTTTATAGTTATGTGACATTAGAATTGAATGAAGGAAAAGTGTAGATGCAAAGGATTTTATGAAACATATGAGGGATGTGTAAAAATAAGTACATGATAAATTAGATCATGGTACAAAAATTATCAAATTGAGCACCCTAAGACACTCTATTCAAGCTCCTATAATTTTATGAAACATTGAATCATCTCTCAAGTTGTGGGGACTTGAAGAAGAGATGAATCTTTAGGTAATAAGGGCTAGCTCCCTAGCTTCTTCTTTGAATGTCTATCACCTAATCTAATGTGTGTTTATGAAAAGAGTTAGAAGCTTGCATAAAATGGAAACTACACTAAAGAGGTGATCCAACAAGACATATCCCATAGACTATCATACATCTACTAAGCAACAATGCTTTCTAAGATCAATTCTATGCATTGAAGGATCCTAATATAGTATTTCAATGTGAAGGTAGCATACATGGGACAATAAAAAAGATAACTAACATAGGGGAATATTTCACACCATAGAGACAATTTCATACTTGAAGAAAATCATAGTACATTCAACACACTTCACATGACCTGTTAAAATGATAACTCTTTCTTAAACATGAAGGATAAAGGGAGTAAGGATGATACTATTACTTAGCTCCACTATACATCACTCACACACTTAGACAAAATGTTCACAACTTATAATTAGACTTGTATTCAATTTTCAAATACAAATTATAATGTCATATTATTAGGGCTTCACCATACCAACTATGGTCTCTTTTACAATGGCCAAAATGGCTCAATTTATAGAACTTGGGAGAAGAGAGAGAGAAGAGAAGTTTAAAAGGCACAAGGACAAGTGTCCAAAAGATAAAATCAGTTAAAATACATGTGGATGAAGATATGGGGTAAACCATGCAATGTCAAGAGATACAAGTATCATTTCCAATCCTCCAAAACCTGTAAAGTAGTCAAGAAACTCCTTTTACATAGAAACCTTCCCCTCATGATTAGCCTTCCAAAAGTACCTTATCATTGTAATTGACCAAGTATAATGATTTATTTTAGTGAGAGGGGTTACTAATAATCCTTCAAATTCATTAGAGATGTTCTTGATCATCCCTATCATTTTGGCCATGCACCATCATTTAAGATAGTCCCAAAATGAACTCTCTCCATGCACCTTTCACACTTGGCACATAAGAATTTCCAAATTCTTTAGTTTTATCCATGAAAAATGGTGAATGACACTTTTCCAATGTTTCCATATCATTATTTTCAATAAATTAGCCTTAAAATTCTTTCCAAATATAAATTTACCACTTTCTCCTAAGTGTTCATTATTTGCCCACTAGACTGGCTGAAATGAAAGAGATGGAAGATAGGCATAGGATATTATACACCTAATTAAATGACCATGAGGAATTATAAAAAGTCCTAAACTCTCCCCTAAAAGTGATTTGGCCTCTTGAAAGTTATTTATTCCTTTAAAACACATAAAAAGGTCAAAAAGAGCCCTGTTCTAGCCTATTCCATACATGTTTGTATAAAAAAATTGCATTGGAGGGTGCCTGAGAGTCTTTTAAATTTTACCAAAGTTTCATGTCATATACACTTTATCTTCATGCTTAATTTTCAATCTCTTCCCAATCGAGTCCTTGAGAAGGGTTTATAAGGGTTTTGAGGTGGTTTTCATTCTTAACATTCGTTCATAGCCATGGCACATTTTAAATATGATAAAATTCCACTTATGAATTCTCAATCACCCCCTTCAACTTAATTTAATGGCTCAAGGTCCCATGTAAAGGCTCATGAAAGATATGAGCATTCTAAGATGGCCATTCAAGTCATTTTTAAGCATTCTGTAGGGTCTGAACACATTCTAGGCCAAAAGATGGATTTGTGGTGGATATATTGTAAATCAAAAGTTTAATCACATCTAAAAATACCATATAAACATTATACAATCCCTATAACAACTCATCAAGGGTTTTTAATGAATCTGACCCTTGTTTTGGAAACCTATCTTGGCCTTGTAAACTAGGTATGTCTGCACCTTTGAAATAAATGACCATTATTGACACTTACCATGAAATAATATAGATTCAAAACATAATTTTTACCCCCATATATGTTATCTAAAACACTATAAGTCTTTTCAAAGTCTATAACTTGAAATGACCTTGCATTTGGCACTAAATTTGCATGTTTCATCATTAGGTCTACCTACAGACCTTCTGGTCTAGACCACATTGCCTGAATTAAAACCTTATATACCTATTTATAATTTTTATCCATGTGTCCCCTAGCTATTAAAACATTATTTACTAATCCAATTAAACTCTGGTTTACCATTCCTCAATTTTCCCCAAAACTGCCATTCTTGTGCATGAAGGAAGCACCTTACCTTTGAGACAAAATAGAGAGTATTAAAACTATTTTTTAATGAAAATTGAATAATTTGGAGGATTAAAAATGTCCTAATTACCAATTGTAAAAAATTATTTTGTCTGGTTCCATGGCTAGGGGGTCTAACCATCTCAATCTTCTCAAAAAAGGGGTAAAAACCTTATTTTTTGCATATTCTTGCTCAAACCTTCTCATGGATGCTCCTTTCAAACTACTTTCATGCATAAAAGTTTCTTATACATGTTATCCACCCTCATTTAATTATTATTGAACCTATTAATCCACCCAAAACCTTTTTCCTAAGTGGAATCTCCATACTTACCCCTTGAACCAAGGGTTTCCCTAACCTGCCTATACAAACTGAGTCTATTTTACTAAGAGAAAAGGGGCCTTGGTTAGATTGAGAGTGTCTTGGGAATATCATTACAATAATTTTATCATGGTGAATCATATTACACTACTTTAAAATCTAATTTCCTTCCTAGGCATCTAATCTTTCACCTTGTTCCTTCCAAGCTAGGACCCTGCCTAACTATAATAGTGAACATGGGTGTTTTCTTTGAGGATACCTTTCTTTAGAGATCCTATCAAGGTTTCAAAACCTTATATATATTATTTAACCCTCTTATTATTTAAATTTGAGTTCATTTTTTTTATTTATAATCTTATCACTTTAAGGCTTCCAATTGCTCACTGCCCTCTATAAACTGAGACACCCTTAAGACCTTGCTTGTAGGTGATTTTAGGTGGTCATAGGCATGATATTGGTCTTGATTGATGCTTTATAAACTTTTTTAGGTTATAAAATCCATTAGGACTTGACATTTCCAACTCTTCAACCTAAAAATTCTTTAAAACTTCTTTAAAGTCCATAATCTCACTCTATTGCCTATCTCAGTTGTAGGTGACTATGTTTCATTCATTTTAGGCCTACATATAGGTTAACTTAGCTAAAAATGGACTTGGTCATGGTGTCTATGATGTAATAAAGGTATTTTTTTTCTCACAAACCATAAACTCTCTTCATATTATTCATGATCACACTTGTTTCATAAGATTTAATCCTTTCTGCCTATAGGTGTCCTCTCATAGGCCTGTGTACAGAAAAAGGAGAATGCTTTAGGGGTCAAAACATCAAATTCACTTTCTCCCATGAAATTTTAGCTTATAGGCATAATTTGAACCAATTTAATGTTCCATATTGATCTCTTAGTCTAGGATTGATTTTATGAATTGCAAGTTCACCTTTCTACTAATCTCTTGTAGGTTTCACTATCAAAATTTAGTGGTTTTGAGGGCACTTTTGGGTATTCAAAAGACCACCCTCCATTATTCATTGTCATTCCAATTTTTCCACATTCATTATCCTATGATAGTTCTATAATATCATTCAAGGTATACACCTTATAATCTCATATAAACATGTTCTATGATACTTCAAAAAACCTCATAGGCCTATGTTTGCAACTTTCAGGGATTGTAGGCCTAAACCAATCATCTCTCCTTTGAATGGTTCTTTAGCACCAAGTGGCTACCAAATGGGTTTTTAACATGATATCATGCCCTCATACCCTCCAAGGCACAAGTATATTCCTCTAAGCATCAACATGACATCATCAACACTGTGAGTGAGTGCCTTGAGCTGTATATGTAGATGGAAACTTGAAAGAGCATGAATTTTCAAGGGTAAGGTTCTCCAAACACTTGAAATGCAATTTTAAACCTTAAATTTGGATAACCTCATAAATAATATTTTTAAAACAACTCAAAACAATCTCTTCAATGTGAATATCACCCTTCAAGGCACCTATAGATGGAAAGAGTGGATCATGGCAAACCCACATAAGCCTAGAAGAGGTCTATGAAGATATTGAGACTTCCAAAAGAAAATAAAAAATGATAAACCTATAAACAAGTCCTATATAACATAATAAAACATCAAATCAAAGTAACATTTTCTAAAACTAGCTCAAAAGGAGGCCCCTCATGGTTGTACATGCATAAAAAATTGCCTGGAGTGTTAACAATGGTTCATAAAGGAGGAGGCACCAATATGAGACTTCTTGATATGAAATTTAATTATAACAAGATTAATATCCATCCCCAATACCATTATTCCTAACTCCACCTGTAAAGTCCACACCGAGCATCACAAGTTGACCCTTTTTGGTTTGCCAATATAAGAAAGAAGGAAAATGAGTTGCAGATGGACTTTTTGATGAAATTAATGCATTAAAAGCATGTAAATTGGTGAGGGGAGGTGAATAGACACTCCACCCATGTTTTTAGATGATGGTGGACTCAAGAAGTCTATACAAGTTCCCAAAAGCCCCTAAAATCAAGGAGAAACTACCATTTACTAAACATAACTACTTATTGTCTGACATATGACTGCTCCTTACATGATTATAACCTCTTTCACATTTAAAATCACTATGGTGATAAATTTTATTACATGAAAGTCTGTACAAGTCATTAAATGGGCTAAAATGTGACCAAAAGGCCCCTTTTTGCATATGAGACATAGCATATGACCAATTTATGACTTGTAAACATATTAAAACATGTCAAGGACCACCTTAAGAAATTTTCAACACAATTTTATCCTTTTATTACCATTGACCGGGGTTGACCAACCTTTGATTTTAGTTGACTAGCCTAGTACAAAGAGGGTGGACTTTAATAAGGACTAGGGAGAGGATAAGTAAGACAATAGGCCAACATGACACCCTATAGGACACATGGGAACCTTATTCAAAAGTTAAAAATAGTAGGGGTTGACTAAATTTGATAAGAAGTCAAATTGATTCAACAACACTACATAAACAACATGTAGACATAAAGAAAAGATAATTAAAATTTCATATTAGATAAATAGTCTTAGGACACTTAAGAAAATAAATATTTATAAAAATAATATATAATAAGTTGAAGTGAAGAAGATTTGACCGTTCAAGGTGTTACAAAAATTTGTGAAGAATGCATATGATATTGAGTTGGTTAAAGAAACTAAAATTTCACCTAATTTAAATATGGAAGATTTTTATCCTTATCTTGAAGGGAATAATAGTGGAATATCTAAATTTAAATTTTGAAGAGATAGATTAGAGAGTGCAGATGAAATAAAGGAAGTGTGAAGAGGTGGAATTGGGATTTAACACAAAAAAAAAATAAGAAGATGCATGGTAAATCTTATAAACAATATTTGGTCAATTGAAAGGTCTGAGACATTGAATATGCATCATGGATAAGTGCATCAAAATCTAGAAAAGATGGAATATCATTATTAAAATATACATGAGTAGGATCTCATATTTATTTTAATTACCCAAGATTTGTGATGCAAGAGATTTGGGCTCAAATGTAATATTACATCAACCAAAAATAAGTTATATTAGGAAATTTAGCTAAGTATAGTTTTGCACAAGTTTATAATTGTGTATGAATATTTTTTTTTAAGTTTTACACAATTCTTTTAACGCATATAATTTTTATCTTAATTTGATTAAGTATGCAAGGTTTTGTGTAAGAAGGTTTGTTAGGTCTTGTGATCAAGTGTAACAATGTGTATATTGTTGTCCCCCAAAAATATCACTCATTTTTGGGACAACATTTGAACTATTTTGGTCTTACAGATCAAAATCCTCTCTTCCCCTTTCGAAAATTATTCTGAGCATTCCGGTTCTTCATTTTTCAAAGGTTTCTCAAAAATCTAGGGACTCTACAGATATGTTTTTATGGACTCAACATGCTTGAGATTAGCAGGTTCAACAGGTTAAAAAAAAAAAACTTCTGCAGGCAAGTTCAGTCAAAAGAACAAGCTTCTAGCACTTAGTCATTTCCAGGATTGGTTCAGCACCTCAGTTCAATCAAAAGATTTCAATCAGCAAATGACAAAGGACTTAGGCTTGAACCATTTAACTTTGAACCATTTTGGTTCAATGGGTTCAATGACCAAGTTGGTTCAACGCGCTTGGTGCAAAAGAACAAAGGACTTAGCCAAATAATGAAGAATGAACCGTTGAACCAAAGTTGGTTCAATCGGTTGGTTCAATCAAAAGGTTCAAGGGGCTGCCCCAAAGAGAAAAAGGCAAGTTCCCTTGCAGAGGCTGGGCAGTAATGGTTCAAAAGTTCAAAGGCGGCCTCAGTCAAAGGAAAAGCAGCACACAAGTGGTTCAACAGATGGTTCAACCAAGGAGTGAAGAAACGATTGAACCAAGGAGTGATAAAATAAAGAGATAGAATGAACCAATGAATAGATGAACTTTCAGTGGTTCAATGGGTTCAAGGTTCAACATGGTCCAACCGATTGGCTGGAAAGATAGCCCGATAGCTCAAATCATAGCAGCAAGAGACAAAGCTGGAAAAGACAAAAGCAGAAAGCAAAGGAAAAGCTCGATTGAAGAGAAAACCCCATGGAAAAGTGCCCGATGAAAAAAGATAAAGTGCAGTAGAATACGTCATGTGTCCTATTATGACTCAGTAGAACGTGACAAGTGTTTGCATCCATCATGCAAGAGCAGCAATTTTTGCCGCCCTTACATCTTTTGGTCTCTTCCATGTAGGAGCGACAAATTTTACCACCCATACATCCCTATTTCCTCTCTTCCAGGTGTAAGGGCAGCAATTTTTTCCACCTTTACACGTTCTTCTTCTTTAACATGCGTCGGTGGCAATTTTTGCCGCTGACGTACTTTTTCCCTGACGTGCATAAGCAACAATTTTTGCCGCCTATGCACAAGACCTTCTCCAATATGCAAGGGCGGCAATTTTTTCCGCCCCTACATACCTACTCCCCATTTTTCCTAACTCTAGGAAATTTTCATTTTTCCTTTTTTCCATGCATGCTCCCCTTTTCTTCCACTTTTTGACCTGCTCTCGCCTCAGCCTTTTCAAGCGTGTTTCCCTAGTCATGATCACTCAAATGTGCAGTTTTCCCAGATTGCTAATTTTTTCCCTAATTGCACAATCATGATTATTACTACAGTTTCTCTAAAGGATACCTCTTCATCAACGTCTTTTCAACAAAAGTTCTTCCAGATCACTGAAGTTTCTCTGAAGAAGTCGAAGACCATGAAGAAGACTAAAAATAAAGATTGATGTTGTTCTTCTATGCTTTATTCAAAATGCACTTTGTAATTGACTTGGGACATTTTTGCATGCAATTTTGTAATGTGTAATTACATGTAAAAAATATGGAAAAATATCTCAAAGTAAAAGATGACTCATCTTTGACTAAGATATTTTTATTTTTTAATCTTTTTACTTTTGAAAGTTTCTCCCTATATATAGAGGGGACCTCTTTTGTAAATAGATCTTTGATAATGGAGAGCAAAAACTCTGCTGAAATTGAGACACTTTTTGAGACTTTGTGCTCAACTTGTAAATCATATTTTATCGAATGAATGAGAAACAGGTTTATTTCAGACTTTGTGTTGAAGTAATTTGTATTATTTAGGAAATAGTTCTTATGTCCTCTTTCTGATAATCTCTTATCTTTTTGATTTAATAAGCAAAGTGTATGTGTTGACATTATCTAAGGACGTTTCTAAAAGATAGAAGAAAGACTTCGAGCTGCGTTTATCTTGGTGATCCTTTTATCCTTTGTAGTTTTAGGTGAATACTTTGTGCTTCGTTTCACTCTATGGTTACGCGTATTTCGAATCAGCGAAGGAAACTACGGAAGGCTTTGTGCTTATGTAGGTTTCCTTGTTAACTTTGTTACATACTTCAGGGGATTTTCTACTCTATTCCTGATATCATTCCTGAAAGAAGAGGAATGTTCTTAGCTAACGACCAGGATTTCTCTCTCTTGTTCCTTGGACATCACCTCTAAAAAAAGAGAGGTGGATGCTATTATACTACCCCAAGTATTATTTTTTGCTTACTTATATATATACATATAGCACATAAATATTCATAGGGAACCTCCCCTTGATGAGAGGAGAGATTTACCTCATCCAGATGTGGTAAACCCACACTTTTTGTGGCATAAATCTCCTTGTGTTGTGGCTGATATACCCATTTTGTCATCAGTTAGTTGACGATAAAATATTCACCCAACATATATTTGTGAGGAATTTATAAAGTTTTGCAGTATATTTTGGAGCATTATCAAATTCACTATATTCACCACATAGTCTATTTATTTTTCATAAAATCAAAAGAGTTGGTATGTTTTAGATTATGGTAAAAGCAGGTTTTGAAGGGGTCCCGAAACCCTTTACAAAGCAAAGAAAAGAATAAAGCAATAAAAACCGCCCAGACAGGCAAACCCACTGAACAACAGTGAAAAAACCAGGATTTTCATGGACCTAAAACCACCAAGATAAACCAGACAAAGCTCCCCAGGTTTTACAAGGACCTGAAACCTAAACAAAAAAACCAGGCTCAACGACCTGAAACATAAACCTAGGTTTTACAAGGACCTGAAACCTTATTTAAAAAAACCACGCTAAAAATATCTTACACTTTACAAAGCCGCGTTACCACGAGGAGGGGTTTTTGGAATCCACGTTAATGTCTGCCTTCAGACCCCATCCCCAACCAAGCAAACCCCAGAACCAGCACCGCCATCGCCCAAGCCATCCATCCAATTGTCGCCCCATTCACCCCCTCTGTGAAACACAGAGGCAACACCGCCTTGGCAATCAGAAATTCGTCAAAAGACATCTTGAAGCACTTCTACATGAGCAACGACCCCATAGACGGAAGGCAATGGCGAAGAACCAGATCTGACAGCACCACCAACAAAACCCCCAGATTCGTCACCACCACTGTCCTTTCCAACCACCCAAGAGTCTGCTAGGTCACCCCCTTGCCCAGAGGAAATGCCGCCATGGCTAACAAAATATCACGAAAGAAAACACCAACCCACACAGAACAGGGGCCTGGTCCACACGACAGCCACAAACCAAAAATCCGAAGTAACAAAACAAAACCGCGCCATAAAAAATAAACTCTTCAGGTCCGCGCAACCACACCCTACAGGTTATACAAGCCGTATAACCACAGTGCCAAAACCAAAGCCACACAGTCTGGAAAACCAGACTGTAAACCATCCGCAAGACGGAAAGCCGAAGCCAAAATAAAGGCCACGCAGAGAAAGATCTTGCATTAGAAAGATCTGTGCAAAAACACAAGGGGAAAGGGGCCACACAAATGCCAACCCGCAGAGGGAAGGGTTTCAGCATGGCCGCGTACGCGGCCGCGCTCTCCCTTCCGCGCTCTCCCTTCCACTCTCCAATGTTTTCAACGATTGGTTGAGAATTAAAAAAAAGAGTTGGTATGTTACCTAAAGGTTTTAGAGGTGTTTTATCTTCACCGTAAAAGTAATATGAGAACTTGAAATAATATTAGAGCATGGGATTGACATCACGAGTTAATCTAGCATCAATACACTTAACTTAGAGCTTTTAGAGTTGGTATTTCATTATTTCACATTCCATATCAATTTTTAAAACTTATAGTAATGAGATTCATGACATATATGAGGTTTACGATAAGGAAACATGTTCATTTGAGGTTTTTATACCTATCAGTTTAATCACATAGCTTATGGAGACATTTAATGATATTGGTGATCTAAAAAATATAAAAAGGATATGATATCATCTATTTTACCATTGATTTTGATTAGGTTGCATTGGAATAGTAAAAATGGGATAACATGTTAACTATGATATATTATAGTGCATCATGTTGTGTTACTATGTAATATCCTCTATTGTGATGTATTATGGTCATGAATATGTTAATAATTTAATGTTTTTGGTGGACTTAGTGGATCATTATGTCTATTTTGAGATATAGCTAAAAATTTAAATATTGTGATTTAGCAAGCAAAGATATGAAGAACTGTTATTGTAATGCATCTCATTTGAGTTTGTTATGTTGTTGTCATCATGTGTGCCTTGTAATTCCATGAGACTAAAATCAAATAAATATCTAATTTATTGATTGCTGCATTTTTTTGCATATTCAAACATGTAACTTTGAATGTTGCATGGTCTAATGCATCTCTTGATTGAGACCCCTGATTGTAACAAAATCAGATTTATCTCTAATCAAAATGACTTGCATCACATCATTGTATCTTATACCAAGAGAAGGCCTAATCAAACTTTAGTTGTATCTCCACCTAGTCAAAGGAGGTGGAAGCCCTACATAAAACATGTCATGTACACATTACATAAAGTAAAATGGTTTGAATCTAACATTTGAGATACATAGCTTGTAACTCCACTTTGGTGGTTTCTAGACTCAGTTAATTTTTTCTTCTCTTTTTAAGATTCATATATCATTATGCCAAGATTGGTCAATAATTAAAATAAAAACTTCTATAAATATACCTAATGAAATAATAAAGAGAACACAGAGGAAGCTGCAACATAGAACAATGAATTAGTCCTAAAGAGCACAGGTCCTAAAACCTACATAGGTCAAAATTAGCCATGAATTTTCCCAAAAACAAGTTTTCCCAGGTTAAAAGTGTAGTAGGTAATGATTCTACCCAAGAGAATTAAATTTCACACATATAAAACTATATTTTAGGTTTCTATTTTTAACAATAGTCAGTGTGATCATTCTAGCTCATTTACTCTACTTTACATTACATTTATAATTGTTACACTATACTTGAGATATGTTCTTGATCTTGACACTAGAATAAATATTATTTATGTACTTTATTGTTTTAAATGCTTAAATATATTAATTAGTGAAGATTTTTATCCCTATTTTATATAAAACTATAACTAGGGTAAACATAAATGGTGAACCCCAACTTTTGCATATACAAAACCTAGGGTTTCCCTAAGCTTTCTCATTTTAAGGTTTCATTTGTTGATCTCATCATACCTTTTTATATTATGATTCTCATCCTAAAGGGATTATCCCAATAACATTCATAAATGATAAATTAAGTGCATAAATAAATAATTCAATAAATAATATTACATCTCAAGATATAAACCACAAATGAGACAAGAATTTTAAAATGGGACACCGAATGTATCGGAGAAAAACCCATGTGATCTTATAAGAAATCTTGTCACCAAAATCTCCATAATTATAATTTATAAGCAAGAGTAAATTGAGAAGAAGAGAGGGATCTACAAGTTTTTAGTGAGAAAATGAGGAGAGGAAGGCTCTTTTATAGAGCTATAAGAAAAAAATGAGAGTTATAAGGAATCCCATGATTACCTTACAAGCCTCCTTTTTGTGTGACACTTGCAGCCTAGTCCCTTAAAGAGTGAATGGAAGTGTGTGCCAATTAGGGGAAGGGATTACTTATACAAGTAACTCCCAAATATTAAAAGGGAATAAAGAAGTGAGTGACACCTCATGGACTCCAAATTTAAATGAAATTATAATTCATATAAATAAAAATTCCATACACATAAAGGGAACATAGGATAAATAAATTATCCTATATAAAGGGTAATCCTAACACTCCTATTTAAAATTTATTTAGGGGTATACAAAAAAACAAAGAGGAAACATTACTAACTCTCCCCCTTGATGAGAACTTCCTTCAATCCTAATATATTACAAAAGAATACAAATTTGTCTTTACATAATGGCCTAGTAAAAATATCAGCCATTTTCTTATGAGTAGGATAGAAAGAGAGAAGAATTTTGGGAATAAAGAGGTGATTGACACCTCGTAGACTCCAAATTTATATGAATTTATAATTCATATAAATAAAAATTCTATGCACATAAAGGGAACATAGGATAAATAAATTATCTTAAATAAAGGGTAATCCTAACACTCCCCTTTAAACTTTATTTAGGGGTTTACAAATAAACAAGAAGAGAGGAAACATTACTAACTCTCCCCATTAATGATAACTTCCTTCAATCCTAACATATTACATAAGAATACAAACTTGTCTTTACATAATGGCTTAGTAAAAATATCATACATTTTCTTGTGAGTAGGATAGAAAGAGCGAAGAATTTGATTGTCTTCAAGAATTTCACACTAAAAGTGATGTTTAATCTCAATTTGCTTGGAAATTAAATGGAATATATATATATATATATATATATATATATATATATATATATATATATATATATATATTAGGCAATAACACTTTGATTATCATCAAAAATTAGAGTAACCAAAGATTGAGGGTGGCTCAAATCTGTAAGAAGTCTTCTAAGCTAAATAACTTCCTTGGAAGCATGATTGCAAGATTTATATTCAGATTTCATGGATGATAAAGAGATGGTAGTTTATTTGTAATATTCCATGAAATGGTGCATAAACCTAAGGAATAACAAAAACCATTCTGGATCTATGATTATTAGGATCACAAACCCAACCAAAATTAGAATAATCTACCAAAGAGAAATTTATATTTGAGGTATAATTGATGCCAAAAGTTAGATTAACTTTAATATAGAGAAGAGTTATTTTAGAATATTTAAAATGAGTAGCTTGAGGTTTAGACATAAAATAAGAAACTAATCTAATAGAGAAAATAATATCAAGATGAGTATGAGTAAGATAATTCAAACTACCAACTAATTATCGATAGAGAGCTGGATCAATAGTTTTAGTTTCCATATTATTAAGTAATTTTACACCAATTTTACAAGGGGTATCAATAAGTTTTAAATCTAACATAATAAACCTAGATAACATGTCATAGGCATATTTAGATTGAGAAATAGAAATGCTATCTTTTTCTTACCAAACTTGAATTCCTAAAAAATAATGTAAGAGACCCAAATCAATCATTTCAAATGTATTATTAAAATATTTTTAGTGAAAGAAACCATTTAACTATTACTATTAGTTATGATTAAGTCATCAACATACAAAACAATGATAACTATGCCATTCGGAGTATTTTTGACAAAAAGATTGGCATCATAAGAAATACGAGTAAAGCCTTGAGCTATAAAAAATTGATAGATTTTAGAGTACCATAAATAACATTGTTTAACATGCAAACAAGATTTTCATTGCCTTTATTAATAAAACCAGGGGTTTGAGACATGGAACTTTCTTCATTCAAATCACTATTTAATAAATCACTCTTAACATCTATTTCATAAATAGGCCAATGCATGTGAGCATCTAAAGCTAAAATAAATTTAATTATGGGCATATTAGTAATAGGTGCAAAAATTTCATTATATTCAATTCCTTCAATTTGAGAAAAACTTATAAAAACTAATCTAGCTTTATATGTTTCAACTTGATCATTAAAATTGAACTTAGTTTTAAACAATCATTTACAACTTGTCAAATGATGTACTTTAGGGGGAGGGACCAAGTCACAAGTGTTATTGGAAATCAAAGAGTTGTATTCATCATGCATTGATTTTTCTTGATGAAGGCAGCCTTGAGATTGTTTTAATGGTGTAGGGTCATTATTTTTCATAAGTTTAGACATCAAAATAAAATTAAAAAATCATTTCCTAGTTCCACGTAGATCATTAAGATCTACATCAACTCCAGAAGCTTATAGAGTAGTCTTGGCCCACTTAGGTATAGCTTTAGGTGGAGCAAGAATAAAATAAGGAGAAGAAACTTTAGGAAAAAAATCATTATATACTACATAATATTGATCATCACTTTATTCAAAATAAAATTAAGTAGAAAATATATCAAGAGAATCTGAATTGAAAGCACAATCAAGTACACCATTTTCAATAATTCTAACATCCCTTTTAATATTAATTTTATTTTTTTGAGTATCATACACCCTATAATATTTAGATGATTCATCATAATCAAGAAAAATAAAAGTGTCTACTTTAGAATCTAATTTATTATGTTTTTCTGTGGGATATGAACAAATGCATCACAACCAAAAAACACGTAAATGCTTAAGATTAGGTTTTCTACCAATCCAAGCTTCTTCAAGGATAATAATTCTTCAAGGATAATAATTAAAATAGTTTTAGTGGTATTCCTATTAATTATATAGGAATAATAGTACAAAGCTTCAGATCAAACTTTATAATGCATATTTTTAGCATGCAACATACACCTAGCCATTTTAGTGATAGTCTTGTGTTTATAATTTTCTCAAATTTAACACCATCTTGCTTAGGTGTGTAGGAAACAATTTTTTCATATTTAATACCATGTTACTTATAGTATGCAATAAAATAATTGTTAACATATTTAATTCTATTTTTATTTAGTAAAACTCATAAATAATAATGATATTATTTTTCAACAAAGGTATGAAACTCAATAAAGTGTTTACAACTTAATCTTTAGTTTTCAAGAAGTAAATGCAAACTCACCTAGTGCAATCATTAACCAAATTTAAAGAATAATTTTCACCATTAATAGAAGAATTTTGAATAGGGTCTAAGAGATAACTATGAACTAAATGAAGCTTTTCATTAGCACACCAAGATTGATTCTTAGGAAAAGATTCTCTATGTATTTTACCAATCATACAACCACTACAAATAGAATAAATGGAAATAATTTTAGGCAATCCTTGTACCATATTAATTTTATGAATAAGTGAAATACTTTGGTAATTAATATGTCCTAGTCTTTAATTCCATAATTTAGCATCATTATAAGCAAGCAAAGCATGAGAAGAGGATGAAGAAGAGAATCTAATAAACTTGAACAAATTATCATTATCTAAAAATGTAGTAATAACTACTTAAAAATTTTACTTGGCAGATTTAACATAACAAGTATCATTAAATAATTATAATTTATAGTTTTATTTAAATAATCAAGGAATATAAAACAAATTCAATTTAAATCAGGAACAAGCAAGACATCATTCAAGTTACCATTGGGGATTTTAATAACTCCTATGGCTTCCACATTGTAGAAGCATGATTTACAAGACTTAAATGATTGTTACAAATATATAATTCTAAATAATTAAATAAAATAGCATTATATGTCATATGTTAAGTAGCACTAAAATCAACAATCCATTCAATAGGAGAAGCACATGTAAAAGTAGCTCTAGTATTAGACTTTTTTTTAGATCAAGTCTTAGTGTTACTAGTGATAACATTGTTTTTAACCTTAAGCTTTACACTTTTAATATCATATTTATTTTTAAAGGATTGATCTTCATCATGAGTATTTTTATCATAATAATTACACTTTAACTTTTTCTTAAGTTTTGAGTCAGATTTTTTATTTTTTTTGTTATGTGGATTATTAGACTTAACATGTTCTTTGTCATTATTATATTGGTGTTTAGAAATAAAATCATATTCATTAGTATTAAGATTACCAAATTGAATTAACTTTTATTTTTATTGACATAACAAAATACTAAATAAATCAAACGTCAACTAAGTAGATAAAGTAAGAAAAACTAGTTACGAAATAAAATTTGTAATAAACTACAAAAAATGTCGATAAAAATATTTTTTTATGATAATATAAATTAAATTCAAATCTAAAATTTTAATGCCTAAACTAGTTGGCTAAGAATGCAAAGAATGAAGTTTAATAAAAAAAATCATCCATAATTTTGAAGTCATACTTTAAATCAGACAGTTGATTTTGAATTTGAATTTTCATTCACAACATCATAAATATATTAAGCTTAGATCAAGTAGTGGATGCAAGAAGACAACCATCAATATGCACATGTAATTCAAAGGTCATGGCCATGCCAATCAATCTTAAGGCTTTGCCATTTTTTGCTTGCTATTTTTATTCAACTTCAACAGTGGTAGTCTTTTCATCAGGTTTGGGATTTGTGCCATCTACTATATGCACCAAGTGTTTAAAAGTGAAAATATATTGCGTATGAAATTTTCATAAATAGTAATTGGTAGACATGAGTTTAAATTCAAGAAATAATTGAGTCATTGTGCTACGAAGGCTCACCCAATACTGAAAAGTGAATAGTCAAGAAAAAATCAATGAAAATGAAGGAGGCATGAAGGAGGGATAAGAAGACCAAAAACTTAGACTTAGCCGAAGTTTAAAATAAATGTCAAGGAATAAACGAGACATGAAAAGTTTTAAGAATTGCACAAAAGTGTAGAAACTACAAGATGTCTATAATAATATTTAAAGTTAGAACATGAAAGATAAAAACTATTTTTGAAACTTGTGTTGATTCAAATTTACCTTGTAAAAAAATTTATTGAAAAGAGAAATAAAACATTTACAAGGAAAACTATTTAGAAATATTAAAAGATTAATTTTCTTAAAAAAAAGGTATGAGCCACCTAAATAAAATTAAAAATATACTATGTATAAGAGATGAAGAAACTTGTATAGCTTTCCAAATGAATTTTAATATATATAAATATAAAGTAAGGTGAGACAAAAGGATAAATTGCTTTTAAAAGATTAAAGACTTAAAAAAAAGTATTTTGGATGAAAATGTTAAATAAAGTTTAATGCATTAAAAAAATACAAAAAAAAAAGAGTTCATAAAAATAATAAAGCTGATTGAAAATTAAAAAATTCTTGAAGAAGAATAATCAAAGACCCAACCATGTGTTGATATGTAACACACTTGCTCAGACAACAAGACACAGAGAAAAAAGAAAGAAGAGAATAAAAATGCAAAGGTAGAGAGAAAATAATGATGCAAAGGGAACAAAATGAAAGAGAAAGAGTCAAAAGGAGGAACTAGACATCAGGTGAGGCATCTAATTGGGAAATATAATATCCCTAAAAAAATGGTACAACTACATACCAAAAGCACCCAAGTTGTAGATTAGAACGGATAGGGGAAAATAATGCCCAGCAATTAAGGAGAAACGACCTAAGAGGATGCCAAGGCCAAAAATGGTGATGCATGGCCTTGAGATGGGATGCAAATGGAGGGAAAAAAATCTTAGAGAGAAAAAGAAAACAAAAAAAATTTAGAAAGTAAAGGAGAGGAGAAATATATATTATTGTCCTTAACAAAAATAAACACACAAATTGTAAAACAAAAGAAATCTGATATATATTTAATGTATGGGAAAGAGAGTAAAATTATTAGAATTGAATAATAATATGATATATTTTTATTTTATTGAAAGATAAAATAGAAAGTAAAATGCTAAAAAATAAATAGAAATCTAAGAGATATATATAGTTTCTACAGAAGCATAAAAGTAAGACTAGTAAAAAAAATTGATCAATAAAACCATAATAGGGAGTTGGAATTAAAAAAATTATAAGATTTTTTTTTTGCTTATATTACCTTAAAAATAGATAAAATAGAAACACCTACTTGGACGGCCTCTCAAAACCAAGTAAAGAGATGAAAGATGTTCCTTGGGAACAACCTACAACAACCAGTTAGAGAACAAAAAAAAATCAAGCAAAAAAAATTAGAGGGAAATGGATTTGAATGGAGAGCAAGGGTGGAGCCCTTGAAAATAAAATTGAAAATGTCTCCCAAGAAATGTATACTTCTAAAAAAAATATTAATAAGATGAATCTAGCTCTAATACCATAAAGGGATTATCCCAAGAACATTCATCAATGACAAATGAAATTGCATAAATAAAGTAATCAATAAACAATATTACCTCTTAAGGTGAAAACCACAAATGAGAAAAAAAAAAAAAAAAAGTGAGAAACTGAATGTATTAGAGAAAAACCCTTGTGATCTTATAAGAAGGCTTGTCACTAAAATCTCCACAATTACAATTTAGAAGCAAGAGCAAATTGAAAAGAAGAGAGAGAGCTACACATTTCTAGTGAGAAAATGAAGAGAGGAAGGCTCTTTTATAGATCTAGAAGAAAAGAATGGGAGTTACAACGTATATCATTATTACCTTACAAGCCTCCTTTTTGAGTGATACTTGTCGCCTAGTCCCTTAGAAAGTGAAGGGAAGTGTGTTCCAAGTGAGAGAAGGGATTACTAATGCAAGTAACTCCCAAATACTAAAGGGGAACAAAGAGGTGAGTGACACCTCATGGAATCTAAATTTATAATTCATATAAATAAAAATTCCACACACATAAACGAAACTTAGGATAAGTAAATAATCTTAAATAAAGAAGAATCCTAACATAGCCATAGATTTCCTATACTTTTTTGTGTTGATTTGTTTGACTTTAATCATGGTGAGCATTATTAAAATTGATGAGTGTATTATCTTTATTGGATGATAAAAATTAAAATATCAAACTTTTGAATGATGAAAGGATTAATAAATGCATTGTTCAAAATTTTAAAGACCATGTTATTGAAAATCCTAGGTTTTTTATAAAATGATAGATAAGGCTAAAAAGGTCCAAAATAAAACTATTATTCATGCAGATACCCCTAGGGTTTGTGTGTGCAATACTAAATCACCCATGCTTTGTGATTTATGTTTGACTCCTAATTCTATGTAAATTAGTGTGCCTATCTCCACCATCAATGATAAGACACAATCTTTGAATGATTTTATTAAAAGTACCACCATTCCTACCTATGTGTTAGTCACAATGATGCAGTTAAGGAGACCTACAAATAAAATTGTGTTAAGTATCCCTTCACCAACAAATAAATAAATCTAAACTTGAGTGAAATTTTATACATTAAAATCCTAATCCAAATAACATTATAGACATGCCTATTTTACATGACTTGATCATTACAAAATTATAATTATTTGATGGTCACAGATATCCTCAAACACATATTTACATAACTTTAACTTATTTAGGTGATTACGAGGGCTGTCATTTGATGATGCTTAAGTTGTTTCCTATAAATTTGGTTTATGAGGAATTAAATTGGTTCTATTCTTTACCTATGGTTGCTTAGATTAAATGGTGCAATTATAAAAAGTCTTCCTAGATCAATACACTACCAATAATGGGCCTAGAACTATATTTGAAAGTATTTAACATTTTAAAAAAGGTCCTAATGAAGAGATGTGAGATTCCATCTTTAGATTTCATTTTCATATGCAATATTTGATTTATATACCATAAGATATTAATTTATAACATATATTTATCAATGATATCATAACACCTATTAAGAACAAGTTAATTAGAACAACTTAAAAATCATTCACTCATCTTACACATAGGGCCATTGACCTAGAGAAAGAAGAATTAGTCAAACCTAAACTCTAAACATCACCTAATGAGTAATAAAACAAAATTAATACTCATTATCCAATTAAGAATAGATCTACTTCTAATGTTAAATAAGTAACAACACAAGGTATGTAAACTTTTACAGGCCAATTACTTTTTCAAGAATCAATAAAATAGATTGAAATACTTAGTGACAAAAAAAATCATCAAGTTTCTACCTATTTTCAAGATGGATATGAGATATAATCCATAATACTAAAACTCCAAATAATTTTTTACATATCATACCATTGTAGGTTACTCAACAAAGAGGTGCACAACCTTAAAGAATAAGATCCAAGGGTTAATGGACAAAGATAAGTTCAAACTTCCCCATCAAACATGCCTAGTAAAGGGTTATATTTAAAAAGTAAGGCAACCTCCTATAGATACTTAAATTTGGTATTAAACACTTGAAAATGTCAACTTTGACCTACTTTCACCCTACATGACTTACGCGTACTCGTATGATTATAATTCACCAATTTATAACATATACATGTTATTTTGGGTCTAATTATTATATGTTGTTGTGAGTCACCTATAAGAATTCCCCCAGTCTATGCCAAACTAGTAAAATACCATACTCAGGCACCTCCAAATAATCCAATGAATATTCCTAGCTCTTAGATAAAAATGTCAAACTTAGATGCTACCATCGTGGGCTTGTCATAGAGATATAAGCCTCCATGAGTAGAAAATCAAAATTTTGGATAAAATATAGGATTCTGAGATTTTTGAATGGTTTAAATATGGGATAAATGTTTACACATTGGCATAGAGTTTTGGGGCATATGTCATACATATACACTCACTTTACATAATAAAAATTGAAATACACTTGGGTGTATATGTAAGGCATACATATGCAATTTTATAGGAACATAAACTAAAGGTTTTTAAATACAAATACATTCTAGATACAATTTTTTAGATTCAACATATAGATGCATAACATTCTATATCAATTGGCATCGATTCAAGAGGCATGATATCAGTTCATGCATATATATAGCTATCAATTAACACTAATTCATGGAGCATGATACTTGTTCATATAATTATACAGATATTTAGTTTATATTATTGGGACATGATCATTATTACAATTATTTATTTTCAAACATATTTGAAGGCACCTAAAAGTGCACTACCTTGAATCTATAAGTTTGTCTACAATAATTGATTCATGTTTTTTGATGTATTGTGGTTGAGGTTTAGTGATGAGAATTAATCATAGCAAGAGTGTTATTTGGCTCCCACCTTTCATCTTGATGTTCAATATCATATCTATATTAGATAATTGAGTTAGTATAATTGAGGTTCATTGACTCTCAATGACCTTGGAACTAAACCTTATTTCATAAGGGTTAGGGAATTTATCTTTCCAACCCATAGATTTGTATTACTTAAAAAAAATTGGGATTTGATCAACCCCAATTCTTCAAATGGTTTAGCAATAATAACTATTCTCTAATGCTTTAACAAGGAAACATAATCTCTAAAAGTTTATATGGTAATACGGTTTCAACTACATAAATTGTAATGTGCCCAAATGGGATGATTTCACAAAAAGGGGTTTTTCCTGAATCGACAAATTTTGAAATTCTAAAATAAAAATCATCAAACTTTAGTTCCCAATAAATGCTTCAAAACCCTTACCAAACCCCTAGAAACACTAGGTACCACAATGCAAGGTGTGTGAAGATAATTTCCATCCATTATTTTATCTAAAATTCATCTAAATACTTACTAAAATAATTAGAAAATTAAATATAAGAAATAAGTACCTTTTTGCCAAATTATTTAAGATAAAATGCCACAATATGATGGTTGCAAAATTATGATTTTTACTTCAAACACAATTTCTGTTCCTTGCTAATTTCTACTTCAAACCCTCACCAAAATTATGCCACATATGCCAAAAAATCAAGGAAAATTCTAGCGAACCCCTAGGGCATCAAAAATGGCCAAAAAAGGTCCTCCAAGCCAATTGCCCAAGTCACCAAGGTGCAAGAAAAATAGAAAAAAATTATGTGAGCAAGATCTCTCCTTTCACAAGTGGAAATGATCATGAAACCTATAAAAATAATTAAATAATAATAATATAAAAATTATTATTTATATTTCTATTAATTTTGAGCTTTGAATCTTCCACAAATCTTCTCCAAAACCACATGCCAATATGCAAAAAATTAATAAATAAATTTAGAATATTATATTGCTCAAATAGACCCTAAAATGGATCTCCAAACCCTCAAACAAGCCTTCAAAACAAGTTCCTCCCCTTGAAAAATTAGTGCAAATATTAATCAAAAATAATATACAACAAATGAACCTCATATACTTAACCAAAACCTCGCAATAGCTCCTCAAGGCAAAGTGTCCCACTCTATGGCAAGTAACAAGATCTCCTTAGCAAAGGTGGCATCAAAAGACACCTTTTATAGATTGATCAACACCAAAATAGCGAACACCTATTGGGCATGCATCCCAATAGCTTCTTCAAGCATGAAAAAACAATTATCAAATTCAACATGTCTTCAATTGTGATCTTCACCTTGTATTTATACCTTCCAAAGGGGGGTGAACTACCTTGGGGAGGTAAAATACCTCATAAGACTCACTTGCCCTTTTTCGAATATATTTTCTTTTCTTTTGCTTTAGCTCCCAAGTCGACATTCCTTTTAATTTCATTTTAAGCCTTTTTGAATTAATTAAATAACTTGCCTTAATAAATTAGTAACTAAAATTACTGTTTGGAAAATTAAATAATTATTTTATATTAGGTCCTTAAATAATTAATTAAATTACTCTAATAATTAAAGTGATAAAAATCACTTTTCAAGCATTTTATTAATTATAAAACCCCTTAGAATAATCATTAAAATTATCTTAATTTTTCAAATGGTTAAAACCACTTTTCCAATAACTCAAATAATTATCTAAGATAATTCTATTTTAATAATTAATTAAATTACCTTATATTTTTGAATGATTAAAATCACCATTTGAGAAATTTTATCAATTATTAAAATTATATGAAAAGGGGACATGATAGTCCTCCCTTCCCAAATTTGCTTGCCCTCAAACAAATAGAAGCTCATATACCCAATTAACATGTCCAAATGGTAAAACTTGTTGTAGTGCTCAAAAAACTTTGCTCCTGTACTTGTTAAGTTGAATAAATTTTACCAAGAATCATAGTGTGACACACCCCCAATGGATAAAGAATGCCATATCAAACCTTATTTAATTCAAAAATGTAATCTTTCCATTTGCTCCCCCTTATAAATATTTTTGTGTGCATATGGAACACAAATCAAGTCTAACAAAAGTTTCATTTCAACCATGAGAGAAGGTTATACCTTTATTGTGTTCTCCCACCCTTATTCATGCATGAAATTTTCCCAACCATGAGCATTTTTAGAACTTGATAAAGGTTGGAATATGTCAAAAAAATCAAATCTCTCTCCTTTATTGTGTGGTTATTATTGCCTTCCTAACTCAAAATTTTCTGAGTAATAAAGTTCATAGTTCATTCATGCATTCATCCTTCCCCCTTTGGGCTATCTCACACTCCAATTTTTCAATTTTTAACCTCACTTGGTGGCTATATTTGTTTTTTTGACTCATAGATATTTAAATCAAAAACTTTAGACTTCATACCTCTTTTCCCAACTATTCCTCTTGGCTGCCATATGCAAAATAAATTACTTTTGATGCCCAAAAGAGTCCATATGTAAGCCCATATATGTTTATCATTCTTTTATAATTAAAAGGACCAACTTTTCTTGCCATTTGAACCTTGTGAACAACTACTTGTATTTGTATCCCATTCAAAATTCAAGAGGGGTCTCATTTTCCTTAAAATACATCCATTTTCACCCTTGCAAGAAGGAATAGGGTGGTGCCTAAAGTAATTTTTGGGTTACCCTTAGAAATAAACTCTCATTTCATCCCTCCCATTACAAGCATGACAACATTCAAAATTTTCTACACTTACCAAAGATGTAGGAAACCGAAATACCCTTGATGCCATAGGCTATCTATGATCAACAACTACAGTCCCTTGTTCATTTCCTTATTTCTTATTTTTTATCATCCCCTTTAAAAATGAGGTTGGGTAATTTTTAATACCTTCCCTTGGTTGCTCAATTATGGGGAATACAAATTTTATTACACTCCTTGTAATCATAACACATGATTTATATAGTGATCCTACACAAGAAGCAAACATATTAGTGAAAGCATTAGTGTTTTATAACATTTTTACAATCACTTCATCATGCCTCATGAGCATGACATGGGATCCCTTATGGTGTCTTATATTTTTCATATCATGGCTATATCATGCCTTTTTCTCCTTAAACATTCTATTAATAGTGGCTGTAAAACCACTCATACATGTAGAAATCACTTCTAAGGTGTTGGGGTGTGAGAGGTACACCTTCCTAGGGCCAAACTTTTCATGGCAATAAAAAGCTTAGTGAGAAGTAAATTGAAAATGTGAAAAATAGCAGTGAATGTATTACTTACATCCCTTCCCTTGATTCTTAGATCATGGTGCTTCTTGCTTATGCCCTTTTCCATGAGGATCCAAACCTTGTCCTTTGTTTCTCAACATAACAAAATAATAAAATCATGTTTATAGTGCTCACCTAGATCCCACAACCATAACATAAAATTGTCATGTCCAACCCACAAATTGATAAGGAAGAGTTCCTCTCTTCCCTTAGTGCCCCTCATTTATTCTTCATGGTTGATAACCCTTGAAACTCTTGATTTTATTAATTCTATTGCATATTTAATTAGGGTTGGATAAAAATTATAAATCATTACCTTCAAGCATTCCCTCATCTCATTATTCATTGATCTATCAAGACACCCCTTTGTGCCATCCAACCTTGTCAAGGCTTGCACTCCTTTCTTATTTATGATTACGAATTTTTTCTTCCAAGATTTTTCATCAAATCTAGAGTCATGCAACAAATTTGAAAAATTATTAGATACCAAACAAAAATCATCATTCAACTCATACCTTGTTTATGAATATCTTAGTTTCTTTGACTTCTTCAACACTATCTTTTTGAATAGATTTTTTTGGGGTACTTGACTTCCCCAAATCACCTAGCATATCATCATTTTAATCCATCATTTGTAGCCCTCTTTTATGCTCCAAAGTGTCATCTTTTTGTATCTCACCTTCCTCCTTCAAATATGTTTTTTCTATGTCATTGGCCTCTTCATCGGAACCCTCATGAAGGATTGTCCCTTCACTTTTTTCCTCCAACTCTCCATGTAGTTTGGTACTCTCTTCCTCTATATGATCCACTATCAAATAAGGCTTCAAATTTTCTTCACAATCAATTACAACATTTTCAAATAGCATATGTGCAATTGGAAAATTTTCCTTTTCTAGCTCCTGTCAACAAGATAGATAATAATGGCTTGGAAATATCATCACTCTCATTGAGTTTCAAAGTCAAGGTTATCTACATATAATTTACAACATTTTTGGGATTGTTCTTACAAGAAATTGCAAAAAAATGTTGAAACATCTTAATAATAAGTTCATCACACTTCATATCTGACATCAAAATACATGACCTGGATGAAGCCATAATTTTTAGGATGTTAACCCTTCTAGATAAGGAGTGTACTTTTTCCTATTGGAGATCTTGGAATCTCTCCACAATTAACAAAAATATCTCCCTCATGATTTTAGCACTGTAGGGAAATTTGGGAATCATTAGTCTTAAAACCTCATTAATACAACTAGTAACCAAGAGTCTTACCTCCTCATCTATATATCTCAAAAATTCATGTTGAACCAAGTAAGTCCTTGAGGGCTATACCACCCACTCCATGGATTCATATTGTGATTGATTTACTTTGGATAACTTCTTTTCGACGTCTTCCAAGGTGTTGATTACATCCTCCACTAGTTGGCATAGGTCCCTTAGCCTTCTATCTACATTATAGAGCCTTTCTTTCTCCATTTCTTCTGTGATAACACCAAATATTTTTATCTGCTTACAACCAAACCTCATAGGTGGAAAATATCGGTGCTATGATACCACTATAATGTCCCCAAATGGGAAAATTTCACAAAAATGGGTTTTCCCCTAAATCCACAAATTTTGAGATTTTGAAATAGAAATGAGCAAACCCTAGTTTGCAATAAATGCTTTAAAACCCTTACCAAACCCATAAAAACCCTAGGTGCCATAATGTAAGGTGTGTGAAGATAATTTACAACCATTATTTTATCCTAAATTCATCTGAATACTTTCCAAAATAATTATAACATTAAATATAGGAAAGAAGTACCTATTGAAGATCAAATACCACAATATAATGGCTACAAAAATTATGCATGTGCCAAAAAATCAAGCAAAATTATAGAGAACCCTTAAAGCATAAAAAATGGCCACAAAGGGTCCTGCAAGCCAATCACCCAAGTCGTCAAGGTGTAGGAAAATAGCATAAAATTATGTGAGCAAGATCTCGCCTTTCACAAGTGGAAATGATCATGAAAACTATAAAAAAAATAATTAAATAATAATATGAAAATTATTATTTAATTTTTTATCAATTTTGAGCTTCAAATCTTCCATAAATATTCTTCAAAACCCTATGCCAATATGCATAAAATTAATAAATAAATTCAAAATATTATATTTCTCAAATAGACCCTAAAATGAATCTCCAAACCCTTAAAAAAACCTCCAAAACAAGTCATTCCCCTTGAAAAATTAGTTCAAATATTAATAAAAACTAATATGTAACAAATGAGCCTCAAATGCTTCACCAAAATCTCACAATAACTCCTTAAGGAAAATCACCCCACTCTAGGGCAAGTAACAAGATCTCCTTAGTAAAGGTGGTGTCAAAATACACCTTTTGTAGATTGATCAATGCCAAAACAACAAACACCTACTAGGCATGAATCCCAATAGTTTATTCAAGCATGAAAAAATAATTATCAAATTCAACATGTCTTTAATTATGATCTTCACCTTGTATTTGTACCTTTCAAAGGGGGGTGTACCACCTTAAGAAGGTAAAATACCTCCTAAGCCTCACTCACCCTTTTTAAAATATCTTTTCCTTTCTTTTGCTTTAGCTCTCAAGCCGACATTCCTTTTAATTTCACTTTAGGCCTTTTTGAATTAATTAAATAACATGCCTTAATAAATTAGTAATTAAAATTACTTTTTAGAAAATTAAATAATTATTTTATATTAGGTCCTTGTTTAAATAATTAATTAAATTTATAAGTGATAAAAATCACTTTTCAAACAATTTATTAATTATAAAACCCTTTAGAATAATCATTAAAATTATCTTAATTTTCCAAATAATTATAACCACTTTTATGGTAATTCATATAATTATGTAAGATAGTTTTATCTTAATAATTAATTAAATTTCCTTTTATTTTTGAATGATTAAAATCACTATTTGGGCAATTTATCAATTATTAAAATTATATGAAAAGGGGACATGACATACATATATACTCCTTCCTCACTCTTAAGCTTCAATTTTTAATTATAGTTGAAATTTCATATTTCATTTTATAGACATTGACTATTACATATTCATTGCATATTTTTTGGAGCAAGTTGTGCATTCAGAGCCTTCTCCTAAAGATAAAGAGTGTGTTACACACTGAGGTATATCTTTATCCTTTTAATCTAGTCTTATATTGCATTTCAATACTAGAATAAAATAGGGGAATTTTTAGATTTATTTTTTATATTAGACACTCAATAGTGTCAGTTTTGACCTACCTTCACCCTACATGACTTTTGCATATTTCTATGACTCTAATTCACTATTCTCTCACATCAATATGCTATCTATGCGTCGAATACTTTTAAATTAAGGTTAATCAATTATAATAATTAATCTGGTTTGTGTCAAACTAGTAAATTATCATACTTAGACATCTCTAGATCATCAGATCAATATTCATGCCTCTCAAATAGAACCACCGGACTTAGATGGTACTGTCCAAATCTAAGGGTTTAGTACTTCATAAATGATAATCATATTTCAAAATTAAATCATTATTATAGGTTATCCCATTCATCTAGTGTGCTAATGAAATGTTAAATTACTCAAAGAGTTATGTATAAATACAAATCAATCCTAAGCTTATTAGACATCTAACACTTATCTGGCATACATATATACACTATTCCAAATTCAAAGGGACTACCCTATTCTTCCCTTTTACAAATAAATCATGAGGAGTGGGTCTTTGACTATTCTGAAGCACCTCATGGTTAAGCTAAATTAACCATTTTCCAAGTTTCAAAATATAGGTCATAGGTTGCATATATTATATGATAACTAATTACAAACATACACCTAATAGGGAGAACCACATGTAGTTTGAATTATCTCTTAATAGTATTAGATATGTATGAAATACTTATCCATTCATAGGGAGTGGTTTAGGTTAGATCAACACACATTTATTCCCCTTTTGCAAGATAATTTTTTCCAATGTAAGTGGACAAAAAATTTCAAATGAAGGAGATCAATTTTTTTGATGCAAACACATAATTAGACCTCAATATCCCACATAAAACTCAAATAAAAACATGAACATCTACTTGTATCCAAAAAGAGAAAAAAATACATAGGGATAAAACCATCATACTAGGAACATACCATCGTATGTTACCAACCCGAGGTTAATGATACATTTTGGGTACACATAGAAGTCTAGATCCAACATCACGCAACTTACACTCATATTTCCTACTTTCTCATTCACCTATAATATATCTCAATCATACACAAAACAAAATAATGATAAGTATCATGTGTGGCATTTAAAGAAGAATCTAGGGAGCTACCCCTCATAAACTAGAGATTCATCTCTCTTTTAAATTTCCCACAACTTGAGAGATGATTCAATGTTGCATCAAATTTTAGGAGTTGAATAGAGTGTCCTAGGGTACACAATTTGATGCCAACAGTCACATTTTTGACCTCTAAGATTAGATTATCTACTACTGATAGTTTTAACAACATTAGAGCCTCACGATGATATTTAACATAGTCATCGATATCAGTGGTAGGTGTTTGCTCTTTACCAATCACTATTTGATCAAGATTATGATTTTCACATATCTTCAAAACCTTGTGACTCCACAAACTAATAGTTTTACCTATCAATTTCAAATAATCTAGTAGTAACATGTGTTGAATACTAGCCATTTGAACTAGTTTTTCATGAAAATAATTAAATCAAAAAAACTATAATGACTTTTATAAAAATTCCTTCTATACACGAATTCTATATTGATACTGAACAACTCTACTAGTTTTAAGCAGCAAACTCAGTACCATTTACAAGATCTCAAATTTTATTTCATTGAAATAATTAAATCAAGAACCTACAACTTTGATTTAAAAAATTCTTTCTCCATCAACATCTAGATAAAAATCCCAAAAAATGATGAAATTTTTAACTTCCCATATGCTTCCATGATTACTAATTAGCAGTAGGTCCCCAATAACCCCTATTGGCTAAAGTTTTTATTCATTTCAATTAAAAAATTAAAAATAATTAAAATAATAAAACTATAGGTTAAAAATTTCATGAAAATAATCAACCAATCAAAAAATTGGCCTACTTATGAAACTCCAGGCATAGATTATGAGCTCATTTCTCAACCAAATCAAAAACCATCTATACCATTGATCAAGTTTGGATTTAACACGTAATTTAGAGCTTTCTTTCATTGAAAATGATCAACATTTAAATTTTTTAGCTCTCCCCTGAACTATATGACACCATACACCATAGGATCAGCCTAAAAAAATATATAGAGGCCTCAAAGCCTCTTAAACTAATCCCTTTGACCTCATTTCAATCTTATTAGGTCTTTTAATCCTCCCAAGTAGCTTTTTGATCTTCTAGTTGAGCTCACAAAGTTCTATGATGCTTTCTCTCTCCTTCAACTTTCCACTGGCTGCATGAAGCTCTTCCTTGGCAAGATACTGACCTCTCTATCTTCCACAGACCTCCACTCAGACTCTATGAACCATGGGCTTTGATTACCATATTAGATTGAGTACTGAGATTGAAAGAGAATAAGATTGTATTACACAACACATATTATATTGTTATGAACCATACATGAAGGCGTATTAAATAGTCAAAGAAAAGAACCACCAAAGAATCACAGAGAGGGTGGGTGAAACAACCTACATCAGATAGCATGAAATAGCTAAGCCTGATAAAACAAACTAACCTCTTAACCCAAGTGATTAAGGTAACTAACCATAGATCTATTACCTTAGTCAATAACCCAAGGTAAATACATAATTAGATAAATAGTCTCAAATCCACTTCCATTGGAACCATTATTCTTCTAGTTACCCTAGGTCCCAATATTATATTAACATAATTATATATGATTGATAAAGATACCAACTACAACATGATCTTGGGAAGATATTTGATTCATTATCTGAAGGTGATCCCTTCTACCCTTCTTCAACAAACAAGGTTCCTCCATCTTAGAAAGGTTTTTGTCACCCAAGGGGACCTCAAACCCTTTGATGTTCTTTAAGAAATCATGCACAAGCAACCAAGGTTACACATTGACTATCATTTACCCACGAATGGAAAAAAAAAAAAAAAAAAACCCACGCCTATTTAAAGTCAAGGATACCCCTAAACCCCATGTCGTTGTCCTGAAGAAAGGGGTAGCAATTCACAATGCCTTTCTTAAATATAAATTCAAAGAAAAGGAAGTTGTGATAATAGAAAAAGTAAGTGGCAAAATTATTGAAACCACATTAATCATCTTGACCATGTCTATGGATGAAATAATTGATATCTTAGAGAAGGATGCACCACCTTTTCTTCCTTTTGACTTACAAGGGGTAGGAAATTACAAGATCTTTAAATCTCAAGACCAAGAAACTAAAGATGGGTTAGTTATCACACTATACATCAACATGGTTGAGGTATAATAAGATCAATAAAATATTCCTCAACATGAATATGATCAATGGGCCCTTCACTATGATGGGGAAAAATGGCATCATGGTGCAAGGGCATGAGTCATCATGATTTCCCTAGAGGGAAAAAAATTACCTTTTGGATTGAAACTTGACTTTGAGTGTACCCAAAATAATGCATGTTTTCAAAATGTGAAACAAAATAATATTAACAACCAAGGCCCTAATATTATTTATATAAAATAGAACACCAACATTGATGGTGTAACTAACCAAAATAAGCAGCTGAATCTTATAAACAACAATCAACTATAACCTATGAATGATAATAATGCCAATGACAATAATGGTATGAGGAACCAAAATTCTCTACCTTCAGTTCAAGTGGTTGATTTCAACTATCCTCTACCATGTAACTTCTAAAACCAAAACCAATTATATAACATTAACCATTTTCCATAATCTCAAAACAAACCATTTTATCAAATGAGTAACCAATAGGGATTTGGTCAATAGGGACAAAACCATGGGCTTAGGGACTATCATCCCAACATCTACTACCTCTTCATTTGGGTAGTTATACATGAAACTCTTTCATGTCAAGAGGATAACAAGTTCACTCAAAGGATCCTTAAATACCAAACATAGGCTTTTTTTTACATATTCCGAGGGAATGCAAATGCCAACCCTCATGTTCAATTCAATGGTCTTGTAACTTCTCAAAACCAAAACCTCAAAATTTATCAAAACCCTTTCTCAAACCATCAAATACAAGTTACCCAAAACCAACCATAAGGTAACCATAAAACTAACCAATGCAACATAGCCAACCTATGCTAGCATGTACTAATAATGTTGAGGCATATACTTTTGGTACAACTAACTTGATGTGGCTTCCTAATTGGGGGTCTAAGGGAAGGCCAAAATGATAGGATTTATGGAGTTAGAAACTAAAGAAGAAAATATCATCACTCACACACAAGAACATCAACCCATAACTTCCCATCCTTCTAACATCTTGGATTATGATATCATCCCGAAACTTATGGGAAACTACAATTTAGTTACAAACCTTAAGAAGACATTCTCCCACATCTCATTTCTTGACTTGCTCAAGAACTCTCCTGCCCACCATTCTACTTTGTTTGATGCCCTAGGATGGGACACTTAGCTAGTGTGACTCCTCCACTTCAGTGTCAAATCAATCATATTGATCTTGACATGTTTCTTCTATGGCAATATTCGAGGGATGTTGGTTATTTCTTTTAACTTGAGAGTCTCCCTCTTGATTATAAAATGGCTGTGAGGGGATATCCAAATTTGTCTTCACAAGTCTAGATCCAAAATAATTATGTAAAAAGAGCAATGGTAGACGATGGGGCAACATTTAACATAGTCCCCTTTTTCATTCTTGAAAAAACTTGGCTATGGGGAAACTAACTACTTGACCACTCACAACACACTTCAAGGCTACAATAGTCTCAAATCCACTTCTATAGGAACCATAATTCTTCTAGTTATCCTAGGTCCCAAGATTGTGTTAACATAATTCTATGTGATTGATAAAGATACCAAATAAAACATGATCTTGGGAAGACATTTGATTCATTAGATGAAGGTGATCCCTTCTACACTTTTTCAAAAAACAAGGTTCATCTATCTTGGAAAGGTTTTCATCACCCAAGAGGACCCCAAACCCTTTGATGTTCTTTAAGTAAGCATGTACAAGCAACCAAGGTTACACATCGACTATCATTTACCCACTAATGGCACAACAAAACTACTACACCTACTTAAGGTCAAGGATACCCCTAAACCCAATGTGGTTGTCTTAAAAATTTGGAAATAATTTTCTAAGGCCTTTATTAAATATAAACTTGAAGAAAAGTAAGTTGTGACAATAGAAAAGGTAAGTGGTAATTTTTTTTTAACCATGTTAATTGTCTTGATCATGTCTAAGGATGAAATCATTGATATATTAGGGAAGGATGCACCACTTTTTCTTCCTTTTGACTTGTGAGGAGTAGGAACTTACAAGCTCTTTGAATCTCAAGACCAATAAACCCAAGATGGGTTAGTTAGCATACTAGATAGCGACATGGTTGATATATAATAATATCAAGAAAATATTCCTTGACATAAATATTATCAATGGGATATTCACTATGATTGGGCATAATGGCATCTTGGTGCAAAGGAATGAGTCATCATGATTTCCCAAGAGGGAAAAAATTGCCTTTCAGCTTTAAACTTGACTTTGAGTGTACCAAAAATGGGGCTAAGTATGGAGCTCTATTGCTTGGGATGCTTATTTATAAATGGCTGGGAATTCAAAACCTAAGGATCCATGGTGACTCAAAGCTAGTGACTAATCAAGTCTCAAATATTTATCAAACAAAATTTGAACACCTTCAGCCTTATAAGACTATTGTGCATGAAGCCACCAAGAACTTTGACTTTGTCTCCATAGAAGTCATTCCTAAGGAAAGTAATCAGTTTGTTAACTCTATGGTTGCTTCTTCATCATGCTTATATCCTCATCTTATGCTACCTGAATCATATTTTATAGTGTTCATTAGGATAAAGCCTCTCGTGCAAAGAGTGTCTAATGAATAAACCCTCACTTGCATTGGGAAGGATACTAGTCCATTGGTCCTCAACCTAGACTAAAATGATAAAGCCATTATAGAGTTTTTACACACTTAGAATGACCTCCCATATTTCCATCATAAGATATATTTTTATCTCACTTATCATCCTATGCCTACCCTCAGATGTGATTATTGTAATTCTTATTGCAAGGTTGAGGATTACTTATCTTTTAATGAATAGCTTGATATATTTAGCACGGAAGGTGAATATGTTGACCTCCCCCCAGTGCTTGATGAATTTTAAGAGGTAAATGTCTCCTTCATTGAAGATACTTTTGATATAAACATAAGGATCAAAGAAAGCCCCAGAATCCTCAAACTCAGTTCCTCACTTTTGTCACAAAAAGTAAAATACCATAAGCAACTACTCATCGAGTTATCTAATTTTTTTCCTTCTCCTATGTATATATGATAGGTATCAAGCTTGAAGTAGTTATCCATAATGTGGTCATGATTTTTGATGAAAATATCATGAAATAAAAACTTGTACCAATCAAGCCTAAGGTTTTGTTAATGGTTAAAGAAGAGGTTATCGAGCTTCTCAAAGTGGGGTTCATAAAACTTATGGATTATTATAAATGGATGTCCAACATCATCCTTAATTTAAAAAAGAATGGAAAAATTAGGATATGAATTAATTTTATTATATGACCAGAGCATGTAATAAAGATGATTTTCCTCTCCCTTTCATTGATGTCATTGTCAATGATGTAACCAATTATGAGTTATCTCTTATAGATGGTTTCTCTAGATATAACCAGATCTGAATCTCATACAAAGATCAAAGCAAGACCTTTTTTACCACTACACCATTGGCAATTTTTTTCTATGTCATCATGCCCTTCATCCTTAAAAATGTTGGCGTGACATAGCAAAGAGCCATGACCACTTTTTCCATGATATTATCCATAAAATAGTATAGGTTTACATGGATGATCTTATAGGAAAATCAAAGCAAAGGATAAAACATTTAAACATGTTGCACACCATTTTCACATGACTAATCAAATATGGTGTCACTCTAAATCTATAAAAATATACATTTGGAGTCATGGATGGAAAACTCCTTCATTATATTATTTCTCAATGAGGAATCGACATTGACTTATCCAAAAGTTGTGCCATTTTATAAATGCTCCCATACCAATGAGTTAGGAATTAGGTCATTCATGGGAAATTTGGGAGCCATATTATTATAAGTTTATTCATAATTATGCACACATTACAGGATCATTAGAGGAAATATTAAATAAAGATGGATCATTTAAAAGGATTGAAATGTAACAAGCATTATTTGAGTCATTGAAGGAAAAATTCACTTATATGAACTAATATTAAAATTTCCAAATAGGAAGATACCATTTCATGTGCATTTTGATGCATCTAGAATAATGGTTCAAGATATAATCTCATAACTAAGAGAAGGAAAGATAGGTTATCCTATTTATTTTACAAGTAGGGATAATTTCACAAGTAGAAAATTATCCAAAGTAGAATATAACTATATGACTATGGAGAGGGAAGCATTGGTCATGGTATATGTGTTGTAAAAGTTTATAAAATACCTATTTCACACTCTTTTTTTATTTATTGATTATGAGGCTTTAAAGTATTTTGTTAACAAGCATGTGTTACATGGAAGGAATTTTCAATATATAGTATTACTCCAAGAATTTTAATTTTTAGAAATAGTGAAACCTATAAGGTTAAATATGGGAAAATATCATTTATCATGCATTGAAACATGCAAAGTTACACATTAAATAGAGAATGAGATGTTAATGCATAATTTTACCATGTACAAAGGGTTTGGAAAAAATTGTGGATATAATAACATTTTTAACATCAAGGTTAACCTTGAGTGATTGCATGGTTAAACAAAAGAAGAAAATTATAGTAAAAGTTGCACCTTATCATTTTATTGAGGGAAAAGTATATAAAATTAGAAGGGATTAAGTCATGCATAGATGTTTAAAGGATCTTGAATGGTAAAAAGTGTTATGTGTGTGTTATGAAGGTGTAATAGGTGAACACTACACAGGGTAAGCAAAAATGTGCAAAAATTGTAGGCAGGGTATTTATGGCCAAGTTTATACAAAGACAACAAAGAGTACATGAAAAAAATGTGATATATGTCAAAGGTTAGAAAACCCAACATACATGATTAAATGCAATTGACCTTGATATTCATGTAGGAACCATTTGACAAGTGGGCAATAGATTTTATGGTTTTAAGAAATCAACTTGCATAACACAATGGTGTGTGTTACATCGTAACAACCACTAATTATTTGATGAGATAGGTTAAGATTGTTACAAAAAAAGGATTATACAATAACCAATCTAGACATATTTTATGGTAAAACATAATCACAAGACATGGGTGTCCTTTTAGTTTAGTAAGTGATAGAGGAACTCATTTTTAGCATAGACGATGCATGTTATTTTACAAGAATTTATTGTCATGCATCATAAGACAACACCATACTATCCAGAATAAAATTGTAAGGTGGAGGATTTTTTAAAAAATTAGGAGCTACACTCATAAAGATATGTGATGTAGGGATAAAATACTTGGATGATAGAGTTTCAACTATGTTTTGGGTATTTATTATAACATATAAATGATTGAGTAAGAATTTTCCAATTAAGTTGGTTTATGTAAGAGAAGTAGTGCTACCACTAGATTTTTTTATACCATTGTTGTGCATTGCATGCATATGAGGTTTGAAAGAGTGCACATCATGGGATAAGAGATTGGTAGAGTTAATAAAATTAGATCATAAAAATGTTGTTATCAAATGGAGCCAAGGTGTACAAAATACTCATCTTAAGGTTTGATAAGATAAGCATATCAAAAGTAATAAATTGTGGGTAGGTACCAAGATGTTATTTTATTATTCCATATATATAAAACACCTAGGAAAGCTTTGTATTTGGTGGATGGGGCCATTTTTATTTTGCCACATCCTAAAAATTGACACATGCAAATTGTGCATGTTGAATAGTAAATTATTATAAGGGAATTTTATTGGGAGTAGGTTCAAGTCCTACCATCACTATTGTAAAGGTGGAATATATAATACTAATTACCACAATAAAATTGTAACACAATTTTTTTATTACTTTTAGTAGTTTTTTTATATTAACATGCATTGTTTTTATGTTAATAAGTGTAGATAATCCTATAAATATAAGTGGGAAAATTTAATAAGGGGTCCCTTGGGATCCTTATGCCAGATGTCTAAGCAGCTCTAGGAGGGATTGTTTTGTGCATTTTTTTATACACATGAGTGAGATTTTCTATAGTTGATATTTAGAAAGAGATAATAAGTCAAGGAAATTGACAAGGTGAAGAATGCTCAAGAAGACTTAACACATATTTTAATAGGAGAAGAGTTGAGTCAAGTTTTTTGACATGGAAAAAATGATATTTATGCACAAAGACATAAGTTGGAAGTTTCACATGAGGTATAGTGTGCATGAACAAGATTACAAAAATGAAATATTGTAAGGAATAGAAGGCACATAAGAATTAAGAAGAAACATTGTGCAAAAAGAATTGGAAATATGAATGAATATGTAATATGTGCAAAACATGTGTGTGACATAATGGGAATATTTAAATATAGAAAAGGAAATGGTGCAAAATAGAAAAGAATGTGACCATCGTGATATAAATAGGTATCATCTAAGTGATTGTAAGTAAGTGGAGAAATAAATGTACCTAATTCTATGTAGGAGTAGTAATAGTCTATGAAAGATGATTTGTAAACTAAGAGATTGAAATAGACAGAGTGCAAAGGAGATAAGAAAAAAATACAAAAGAAGTTTTAGGTAATTAGGGCATCATGATAAAATTGTTTCAATTCCATTAGAGAAACATGAAGGCAAAATATAGTTGAAAGGTGAACTTAAATGTTATAGATAGGGTTAATCAGTGAATAAATAGACTAAAGGATATTGTGTTATGAAAATATTAGGAAGACTATATCGATGAGAAACAAAAAAGTATAGAAGTGGTAAATGAACAAACATATGAAAATGAGGAAGGGACTAGTTTGATATCCACAAGTGAGTTAGTTGAGGAAGAAGAGAAAAAATAAGTAGAACATCTGAAAGGAACTTGAATAAACTTAACTAAGAAAGTAGAAGGAAATAAGTCTAGGGTGGCATTCATGGTTACAGCTATGGGATACCTTATTTCAGTTCAAAAGGGGAAGAATATAAACACAAGTTGTAAAGAGTATGAAATTATGGATTTCACTCATATTAAGGTTGAATATAAGAAGGTATTAAAAAAATGAACTGGATGCTTCAAGGAATATAAATAAAAGAACTTATGTGAGGGAGAATTTGAGGGAAACTTAAGTATTAGAAATATATTAATTGGCATAATTTGGAAAGCCTAATGAATTGACAAGTGGCTATTTTCAAGAACTCATCAAGGAATAATGAACTTTACATGTAGAAGAATAAATATTTCACTTGCATGTATCAAGTGATTAACCAGGCAAAAAATTGATGGAGAGGATATGAGAGCAAAATGAGGGAGTTGGATAAGATTGAAGAGGTTGCTAAATTATTAAAGTTACAGTGAAGAGGTTATATTACAAATTATTAATAGATCCATAACCTATTTATGTTGGGGGTTTGTGGCCAAATGCATATTATAAATTGCATAGATGATGGTGAAAGACAAATTAAAGTTCAATTTTGCAAAGTTTATATTTAAATAATATGTGGTTATGGATGAAGTGCACATTAAGGGAGGAACATTTTGATGGCGAATATACTTAATATTGATAATACTAGAGGAAGTAGGCATCCTTAAGGATCATGTGCTTAGAACACCACCAGAGAAGATATATGGAGTGATGAAGCATAGTGCACATTAGTGTGAGAAGCAAAATAATATTTATTATAAAGATAAAGTGAAGGGATAGTATAAGAATGTGAATAATGCATTTATAAAAGACACCAAAATCTCCAAAAAGCCTGTAGAAGCATAAAAGGGGTTCTCTACTTTTTTATAATGAAATATTTCACATTGGTTAAGATAAAAGAATAGGGGGAGAAAGAAAACTCTTGGATAAAGTTACCTTATGTGAGTTTTGCATTAGTTGAAAGGTTTTTTGTGAGCAACCATGAAGATTGAAGTAGTATGTAAGGAGGGAAATAAGCTAAGGAAAATATACAAGACTAAAATTAAGGAGGTATCTAAAGAGGATAAAGACTCTAAAGATGACAAGCTATATATTAAGCCCATGTAGGAGATTTATCTATTTGATGAATATAATTTATTAAAGTGCACATTAAACCAAGTATATGCAAAACTAAAAATTATAGCGATTGCACAAGAAAAAAATAAGGAAGGAGAGAGTTTTGTGCATGGTAAGAAGAAGACAAAGAAATTGGTAAAGAGATAAGAGAAGAAATAATAATAAGGATAATGTCCAAGAAGATGGAGAAAACAAAGATGATAATGAAGATAAATAAATTTTAAATTTTGAACTTGAGTGAGAAAGGGTGAAAGAAGAGATGAAAAAATATTAAGATCAACAGAACAACCCTCATAAAAAGAACAAGAGATTGGACATGATAAGTGCAGACACTATTTTTGAATTATATAGAACCTCAATATTATATGTTTGAAAAATAAATATCATATATGTACCTTCATCTTCTAAACCTTTCCCACTGTTAAAAATATTGCATACATTATCTCTTTGTGCCTAATTAATTATCTCTTAGTCTGATCAATGTTATTCTAATGACCCAGGCCTGCTACCTTGTGTAAAATGTTATAAACCTACTCATCTTCCATCTCTACAATTTTTGGAGCTACACTTGTTTTCCAACTACCTAGACACTTGCATCCCAATTAGAAGCTTGAATCGATGCAAGTGTCCTACCCTAATGAAAGTGTCCAATGCCCTAAATTCATCCAATTTACAAATGAAACATATTATTATGGTTGGCTTAAGTGTTTTGATGCAAGATATTATCTAAGGGGATTGGTATAAATATAAAATCAAACCTCATTCATTCCTCACCTATAAAACTCTTACCTACTCATGAAGAAACTTACCAAAAGCATTATATCAATTACTCAAGTGAGCAAAGGTTCCCTATTTCTTCATGTTTCTATATCAATCATAGGGACAATACATCTATAGGTTTGAAGAACTGAAGGAGTATCCTAAGAGCTATATTTTCCAAGTTACAAGCTAGGTCACTATTGTACTTTATTATCACACATTGCATGATTCACACACAAGCCAACACATAAGGGAGAAATACATAAGTCTAAGGCCCTCTTCAGAATATTGAAAATGTAGGTGATAAATGGGTATTTGGGGTACCTCCATATTGTGTTCCCACTAACCCATTTTTACCATAGCTAATATGAAGATGAAGAACTAGGGTATTGTTATTTGACAAGGAGTGATGGTCCATGACCTAGATCTAAATACACTAAAGTGAAGGTGACATAGAACCCATAAGGATCCAGGTTATCACATCTAGTTTTATCATGTATTTCATACTGGAAGCTTACATCCAAATCAAATAATAGCATCAAAGTAACCATCCCATGTCAATGCAAGTGCTTGTGGCTATAGAGGTCAAATTTCTAGAATTAGATGATTGTTCTAAAATATAGATCCAATCCACTTTCTACCTTTTCCATATCTAGATTTGTATTAGCATCAAAACCAGCTAAGTATTTTATTTTTATTTTTATATATAACATCACTGTACTTTTTATCTTTAGCATCTTAGTATAATAAATTCATTATATGTTTTATCTGAGATTCATAAATAACTAGCTTGCTCTAGAGAAAGTATATCATCTTTTTGCCCTGGTCTATCCTTCCCCTTTAACCCTAGATTCCCTTGATTTGTATTTTAGGGTTAAGCATTTGGTGAACCCAACCTATGGTCCCTAAAACCCTAGATATTGATCTAAGGTTTCTTGTTTCTATATTTCTTATTTCTGATTTTCAAAAGTAGATTTTTTAATTTTCAAAATGGGCATTTTTAATATGGATATATTTGTTCTTTAATTCATATCAAATTACTTCATAATAGTTGTTAGTTGTTATGTTTCATGAAATATTAAATCAATCTAATCTAAAATGGGTTCCAAATATGTTGTATTCTTGCATAACCCCTCTTGCTATAATGTTTACAATGAGGTATTACATGTTACTACAAAATGCCAAAGGGAATACATGAAATAGTCTTGTTCTTCCCACCATGACACAAACTCTCGTAATGATGTTATGGATAAAACATCACTTTGGGACTTGCTCCACCATTTCTCCCATTAAAAGGATGTTATTTTGGATGCATTACATATGACCTTGTTACCAAGTAATGTGGATCCTCCATACATGGCTTCTATGTTAAATTCCATCAAATAGATTGAACATAGTATTTATTTTGGAAAGGAAGACCTACCACCACAAGACCTCATAAATTTATATTTACCATTATACATTAATGTTTGTGTGTGTAATAAAATGGTAAAAAGGATCCTTGTGGATAATGGTTCATGACTCAACATTTGAAACATATATTTTATTTCCTTATTGGGCATCGAGCCTAATGATTTGGAACCTTTTATTATGAGCATTAAGGGCTTTGATAATACTCCATAACAAGTATTAGGGAAAATAACATTGAAAATTACTATGGGACCCTGCACACTACCTAATTTGTGCCATGTTATACCAAATAATTTAAACTATAATATCCTTTTAGGATGGCCTTGGATACATGAAATATACATAGTTCCATCTAATCTACACACATGCTTAAAATTTATCAATTAGAGATTTATTTACACATGTTCTATGGATACTAACATGTTTAAACATTGTGCCATAATCTAACAAATAAATAATCATATGACCCAATCCTATAAACTTGGTTTTGTTTCTCGATATTTGCTCAAATATGGATACAAAGTGCAAGGGTTGGGCAAACATGAGGAAGGTATAGCTCAACCCATCTCTCCAACAAATAACACAAATCAACAAGGCTTGGGTTTTTTGATAAATCTACAATTCATAAGCAATCTACTCACACCACACCTTGTTTCCATAAGACAAAACTCTGAATGTATTCATAATTCCATAACAGATTTGCTCGTGCTTCACCCTCATTTGATTTATATGACCAGTTCACCAAAAAAATTGACATTTTATGACTTTTTCAAATGATGAGTCATTATTATAGTACTTGGGGGAATATGAGGATCTCCCTCCCCTCTAACATAAGAATAGGTTTCCTCATGTCACCTCTGCTCATGCTTATTTTGGTGAAAGTAATGAAATCGATGTCTAACATGATGCACATAATATTATTCCTATAAAACCATTTTTTGTAGAGTGGTCTATGGGATAATAGGATCACATACAAAAGGTCCATTAGCCCATTTGAGTTTAATATAGGGGATGATGTATGCAGGTTTTTTATGACCAATATTATTTACCATTTTGACATACCTTCAACTATTACTTTTGATAATGGATCATCATTCAAAAATAAGGCAATCAAATGCTTTTGTAATAAATACAAAATAAAACATACAATTTCTACACCTTACTATCCATAGGGAAATGGATAGGTAGAGGCAGCAAATAAAATCATTGTCAAAATACTTGGTAAAAGAGTTGAACGATATAGTTTAGATTGGGACCAGCAAATGGTGTATGTTTTATGGGCATATCATACTAATGTTCACACACATACATATGCTACACCTTATTCCTTGGTTTATGGTACAAAGGTAGTGTGTAATCATTTAAAAATGACCCTTGAATGTTAAGAGTATTACTAGAGACCACCTATCCATAGTTTAGCCCTAGACCTATCTTACGGCCTATTTAGACACTTATCCAGCCTTTGTGTAGGCCACATGCATCCCTAAACATCCCTAAAGTAGTCAAATACCCTCACTTTAGAATCTTTCCCCCAAGGCTTCATGTTTTTCCACTTGGACACTAGCACCATAACTTAGATAGTAGCATTAATGGTGCTAGTGTCCCATTTTGGGTGTTATCATCTTTTTCCTGCCTTTTGTCACCAACAAATATCTTTTTGAATCAATAACCACCTAGGATCGGCCTAAACCTCTTTTAAGACTCACACAAGCACTAGAATAATATATATACATGACTTTTAGCCCTTTATTCACTAGATGGAAATTAGATGCAAAAAACACAAACTATCTCACAATAAGTTGTGCATAATCAAGGTTAATCAATCCTTATTTTGCACTAATTTTGCATACAGACATTTACAACCATCCCAAACTCAAAATACATTGATTTATATTAGCTAAAATCACTGAAATCACTCAAAATAGCATTCATACTATCTTTACTTGCAATTACACCAACACTTAGGTGGGGAGAACTACATTAAGCTTGATTCCTCTTTAGAGTATTAGTATGTAGGCAACTCTCATCATAGTGGGGTGTTGAGGATGTTTAGCCTACCCCACTAACACCACACTTTGCTACTTGTGCCAATCATATGCCCTAATAACATGGATGTCTAGGGTTTACATGAAAAATAGTCAAACCAGGTCACTGATAGGAAATTAGAACTTGTGCACACAAGAACATGCTTGGTAGACTCTAACACAGGTGCACCTAAAATCTCAAAGTAGTTCTGCATAGAGGACACTAGCACCAAAAAGAGGACACTAGTTCCATTAGCACTACTATTGAATTAGAGAACTACTAGCCAAAAAGGTTTTTGACACTTGGATCCTATCTGCAACACCCAGATCAACTCTTGTTTCAGTTTGTAGCCTCTATCCAAATCATTAATCTCAGTCAGTTTCTAGCTAAGTGTTTTTTTGCATCATTTATTATTATTATTAGATATTTTAGTTTAGCTTAATTATTTTACAAATCAGTCATTGTATTTATTATGTATTTCATACCCTATTTACTATACTCACCCCCTTTAATAACCTAGGGCTTGAACTCCATAACCCTAAAAATTTAAATCATTTAGTGAACCTGACTTACTTCAAACATTGTTAAAACCCTAGCCTTATATGCCCTTAGGGTTTGTATCCTTTTATTTTATATGCTTAGATATTACCTCCAAAATCTTATATTGGTTTCAATACTTAATTCTTACAATCTTTCATAGATTGAATTTCTTTAAAGGTTCAAAATATATAATTATTTGTTTTCCTACTTCCCAACCTACAATGGTAGAATTCAAAAACCAATTCGATGATACTGATAAGAGACAATTGCAATATTTCCTTTCCAAACATTCAGATATGCAAGATGACCTTATCAATATTATCCATGAAGAACTTCAAAAATCCAATAATGGCTAATCCTCCACTCCCCCGAATAACAATATTGTTACACTATTGTCACAGTTTTTAGAGATTTAAAAAATTAGCAAAAAGTTGACTTTTTTTGTTAATTTTTTGTTTGGGATTAAAATTACCAAATTTTGAAAAAATTAAAATTTTGATTAATTAATTAATTAATTTTAAAATCATGGGCAAAACACTTTAATTTTATATCCTGAACTATGCAAAAATGTTTTCAAACTCCACCATGTAAAAAGTTGTTGACTTTTCCATAATTTGCAAAAGTTCATTAAACCTTTTTCAAGTTGCGCAAATGCTTTTTACTTTTCTCCAAATGGTGAAAAAGTGCCTTGACACTTTTTCAAGTTGTGCAATTTGCATTTTCAATTTTGCACACGGTGTAATTACAAATTGAAAAATAATAAACCAATTGAAATAATTTTTAATTAATTTAATTTGTAATTTGCTCTTTGAAATCCCACTAATGTGTAATTTCATCAGATACTTCCCCAAGTCGCACAAATTCATTTTGTCACTTCCCTGAGTTGTGTAAATTTGTTTTGGCATTCCTCAAGGCATGAAATTTATTTTGACACTTCCTCAAGCAATGTAATTTCTTTGGTACTTCCCCAAGCCGTGTAATTTACAAATTATTTTCCCCACTTCGTATGAATGTTATTGCTAATTTAAGACTTCTTCTTCAACTTACATGCAAATACCATTATTTATTCCCTAAATTATAAAAAAACAAACTTCCTCACTTCTAAGATTTTGAAGCCGCATGCAAAAGCTCCAATGATATTTGTAAAAATAAAATTAAGTAGGGAAATAAGAAGGTAAAAGCAGATTTTATTTGTTTTTGCCTCCAAACCAAAACCATGCATCCATTGAAGGAGAAGGAAAGTTTTCAAATTTGCTTACTTGTTTTTCTTCTCCCACAAGGATCAATAAGAGAACCATATGGCCCCCAAAAAATCTACAATTTAAAACAAGAAAATAAACCAAATAATTTTATTTGTTCTTGCTTGGCAAAGAGGCATTGTATGACTCATATTAGGAAAGAGGTTTAAAAAATTTGACAGACCAAATTTATTTATTGTTTTGCTTGCAGCCATAGGTCATACAACCATATGATATTTATCATAATAGAAGGAGAAAAGAAATTAAAAAGACAAGAATATATTTTTTATTTGTTTTCAATTGTTACAATTAGGTTGTATAAACTGTATGACACCAAAAAAAAAGCAAAAATTAAATAAAAAAGAGAACATAAAATGTTTACAACTACCAAAAAAGGATCATACAACACCGTGCAGTTGGGAAAGGAGCAAATAAAAAAAAAATTAATTATTTTTCCCTACAGTAGATCGTACGACCATATAAGAAGAAGAGGAGGTGAGAGAATTTAAAAAAATTGGGCATAATTTTTAATTTGCTTTCTCCTTCAAGCCATAAATTCGTATGGTCATACAACGTATGGAGGGTTGAAACGTTTTAAAAATAAAAAGCAAAAGATTCATTTTTTATTTTCATTACTTTTTAACATTAAAAAAATTGTACAACCCATGTGGATGTGAGGGTTTTGAAAATCAAAATAATAAAAATACAATTTGCTTTATATTGTTTTTGGTCATATGACCTATGTAGGTGTGGGATTTTAAATTTAAAAACAGCAAATTGTAGATTTTTAATTTATTTTTTTCCATTGTGGAAAGCTCATACAATTTAATGTGAGCTTGGAGAGTTTAATAATGTGACTATGGAAATCCCAACAAATCCAAAGACAACTACTAGATTATATAATGCAAGATATAATAACTTTGGATATAATGGAAGTGGTTTAAGGAGCAGTTCATTAAGTGATTATCATGTTAATAACCTAGTCACAAATCATGATGGTCAAAATATTGGCAAAGGTGGGAAATATTTTGGCAATTATGTGGCTATGAAGGAACCCATAAGCCAAGTTCAAACATATATTCAGGTTCTTCTTCTTTCTAAATATGTGGTCAAACTAGTCATATGATAAGAAATTACATTAGTTCAAATCATGTCTCGACTGCCTATGGTAGTGGGAATACTGTAGGTGGTTATGGCATGAGGACAGGTGGATACGATGGTGGTTTATGAGTAGTCTAGGTAGTGAATATTTGACCAAGTGAATAAAAGGAGTTTAAATAAAATTCCAATGGTAGTAATAAACTTTTATTGTGTGAACCTTTCCTTGGACGAACATGGACAATACAAGAATATCATCTAGAGATGGATAGAGATCAAATAAAAATAAAAGGATATGATTTTCTATTTTAAAAGAGAGGTGGCAAAGGGTTGTAGTATAACTCTATTCTAGAGAAGAATGACCCCCATAAGTTGAGAAAATAAATGAAAAGGAATTCCACGAACTTCATGTGAAGGATGAAAGTGTTGTGAAAAGGTTTCAGGCCATATTATTTGGAATAAGACCTATGATAAGATGGTGGCCATCAAGTAGATGAATGAAACACCACAAAAAGTCACTATATATTTTCTCCAGACAATGAATATAGTGACAAGTGTAAGGTGATAAGGGTCGATGGATATCCAAATTGGGTGTAAAAATCTATTGAAACATTTTTGTCAAATAGCTCTATGCACTATAAGTTCATTGTGTCATTTTGTCAAGCAATTTCATGTCTTCCCCTAAGCATGTTATTACCAAGTGCAAGAGGTGAGCAATTGAAATTAATAGGTGCTAATATAAATGGTTAAATAACTTGTTTGGGTCAAGTGTCCAAAGTGTTAAATTGCCTTTAAAAAAAAGTTATGGTCGGCCACAAAAATGAAGAAGTTCAAAAAATTCTCTAAGTTTTAGTAATGGCTTGTAAAATTGATTTGGTGCAAATACACCACTGGTTTTTAACCCTTCATGTGCATGCTACCACAAAACCTAACTCCTTATGCACATCCAAAAAATGAGGAATTTCTAGATGAGGTAGACGTATCAATGGATATCTCAGCTTGACAATGGTTTGTCAGGGATCAAAAGATTGAATTTCAATATCATGTAGTTTGAGATTTGGGAAAAGGAAAATTTTGAGTAATTAGGCTTGACAGATTCATATTCACTGTATTTTGTAATGAAATTTTTTGTCTAGGGGACACTTGGTTGAATTATCATTAGCTAGGTCAAAAGGATTCATGTTTCTTTTGATTACTTAGTAGCAATGCATATTGATGAAATTATTTTCGCACTTTTACAAGTTGTGCAAAAACATCCACACACTTTTGCATAAATTTTGTCATTTAATCATGTAGTGAGACTCTACATAGATTTTGTCTAAAGAGCTAAACTTTGTTTTAACTCAATAAAGATTGAGACTGAGAGATTTTGTAAGCTTTGTATTTGATGTTTCTTTATGAGTTGTATCTTTGTAAATGATTAGACCTATTTCTATATCTTTACTTTCAATTTATCTTCATAATCACTACCAAATTGTCATAAAATGGAAATTTCACATTAATTATTTCTTTTAGAATCTTTTTGTATTATTTTTGTGAATGTGAAATCTCAGTGGGGTTTAAGCAATATTTTAATTATCTTGTATAGGTAAATATGAGATAGTTATCTTTCATTAAGTTATCAATAGTAGATAATAATCTCAATGCATGTTTTTGACTCCTAAGATTGCATTATGACTTTACCACCCATTGAATTAGAGAGGTTTCTATGAATATAGTGTTTTCTCCTTCTTGGACTATTATGTTAAGTTTCCATATTTTAGCTACCTAGAGTTGTCTTTCATGTTACCTAGTATTATCATTGTAGCTTCTATGTTTAACTAGATATAATAATCTTGGTCTCATTTTATTCATTTCTTTTATTTATTTCCATAATTCCCTTCATTCAACTCATTTCATTTTTATATAATTTATGTGCTTTCTGGTTAAAAGTACAAAACCTCAATATAAAACATTTTTGTTGTAAATAGTTGTGAATAAAATTTCCTCTATTTTTCTCCTTTTTAGCTTTAAATAAAGGTAGCTTTGTCTGTTAATAGGAGAGGTAATTTATCCTTGTGTTTCTAACTAATGTAAGGACTTAGTTCTCACACTGTTTAATCAAAGTCACCAATTTGTTCCCCTGACAATTGTTTGAGCCAATAGCTTTTGAAAACTCCACTAGGGATCAAGGTGCTTTATGCACATGATTTTTAGATATTTCAAGGAACTTCCCTTGGAATTGAGGTTGGTGACTTCATTGATAATAAGTATTTAGTACCCACATCTTTCAGATTAAAGAAATGGCATCAGTTCACCCCAACCCCAATGTTCCTTATGTCCCATGGGGAAAACATTTTGGTTTGTTGGCTTTGGCCTAGTACAATGAGTTACATTCAGGGTCAAGGAAGAGATTTTTGAAGTTTTTAGGTGAGAATGGTCAAGATGTAAATAACCATATCTTGATCTTCATAGTATCTTGTATCATCTTAGGAGTTATGCATGAAGATGTCATTGTGAGACATTTTATTGAAACTTTCACTAGACCCATTGTTGAATGGTTTTGGCACCTGGAAAATGGATGCATTGTGAATTGGGACTCTTTGAAAAAGTTCCTGAATAGATTCAAACTAGCTATTGATGTGTGTGCATTATTGTTTTAATTCTTCCAAATTCAAAAATAAGAAGATGAGCATATGAGAGAGTTTGTAACATGTTTCAAAAAATTATTGAGATTGATTCCTCAAGTAGATCGGCCAAGTCTCAAAAATTAGTTTTGTGTCTTCATTGGTTATTTACACCTAGAGATCAAATTCATCTTTATGAGGAATAAGGTAAAGACTTGGAAGCCGTGCAACAAGAAGCTATCAAAATTGAAGATGACATGATTATGTCTAGAATGTTGAAGAAATAAGTTTCAAAATGTACTACAACTACCATATGTGTTGAAAAAGTAATGAAACCTGTTAAATCAAGAGTCGTCATCATTCAAAAAATAGATTCCAAAGGCGAATTTCTGATCAAACATGTCAAAACTCTAATAGAGAAAAACATAGTTCTTTATGCCACATATGATTGTTTTAGTTTCATAATAATGGAAAAAGGTAAATAGCTAGAAGAACTAGTGATTGATCAGGGAACAAATGAAGAATTTAGCTTCCCCCTTTATAGAGAAGAGAAAGATTTGTCTATTTCATAGGATTGCTCAAACTTCACAATCCTAAGAGAAAAAGATCTATTTGAGGAACAACTAGTTGAAGCACAAATAGAAAAGGAAAATTAATGCAGAGTGTGATGTTCCACTTTCTGAAGGAGAAGATAATATAAAACAAGTTTTTAGTAAAGTAGAAAATCCCTTTTATATCATGATAGAAGACTCAATAGTCAAAAATGAAGATTCTTCAGGTATTTCATTTTTAGGTTCTACCAAAGAAGAGTTCTCTATAAAACTTGAATCCAAAGCAATAAACCTCACACAGATTAAATATACTAAGCATGCCAAATCTGAAATCAAGAAAGACATCAAGGCATAAGAAGATGAATGGTGTCTAATTTTCATTTCAAGTAAAATGGAAATTGTTAAGGCAGAAGAGATTGATGGAAACAATGATGATTCATTTGACAATGAGTTTGTCTCTATCATGGGAAACAATTTGAAAATGAATATTTGCACTCAGATCATTCCAATAGATACTCTTTTTGTTGTTCAATCTCAGAAAGAAACAAGCAATAAAATCCTCTTTGATTTAATTCTTATATCTAGAAAATATGCATTTAAATCTATTCAGGAAAACATCGGTGAAAGTCATTGCTACTCAAGAAGGGTCACATAAGATCATAAAGTTCATAATGTTTCCACTCTATGATATGAAGATAGTAATGGTTTGTTCATTCATGATCATCCCTATGTGAATGATAACTATAAGTTCTTCTTCCCACCTGCTTGGTCATTGCTGCTAAATGCGTTCAAAGTTCATAAGTCAAATCTGTTATTGTAAAACAATAGGTACTTCTCTCATTTTTCTCTATTCCCTATAAATAGTAATGTTCTCCCTATTTTGGCTTGTTTCCTTTTTCCTATTTGTTTGGTATGTGTGTGTGTGTTATTTTTCAATAAATGTAACAGTATGTCTATTGTTCCTTCTTTCTCCATGTTTGGGTCTTTATGCCTACACATGTTTGTAGTTATCATACCTATCTGAAAAATATCATGGGCAATCACATGATTTGCAAGGACCTCAGAATGGTCATTGCTTCTAGGTCAATAAAAAGATCACATTTTTAGAAAGAAACATTGAATTTCTTTAGCTAAGTGGGTCTACAAGGCAAAAAATTGACATTAGATTCAAAGAATAGCTTTTTTAGTCATGAAAATGGTGATTTGGATGTTTATTCCTCAAGTGATAGAATAGGTAAGTTTTTCATGGATGTCTTCAACTGAACAGGGGATAAACATGTAAATTTTAAGAATAGGGGATTTGGCCTAGTAGCTCATGTTCATTTCTCATATGATTGAGATAGGTGAATTGGTTGTCAGTTGGCCAGATCATGATGTATAAATATGAGATATAAAACTTTTCGAGGATATTTATTAATGATAGGAATGGTAATTTTTTTGTAGAATGGGACATTGACTCTGTAGCCCAACAAGTTGTTACCACATATATTTTCTTGTTCACCTCTGAGTTTTTCTCCTTTCTAATCATGGTTTGTTCTATTTAAATCATTCTATAATGCGAACCTCATGTAAATGAAAGTGTCATGGTGACTAAGGTCAATCCTTTATCAAGTTTGTATCCAAAATCAATCATAAAAGTTTTAAGAGGGGTTTCTCTCTTTGTATTTTAGTTTATGTGAAAATGCATAATGAAAATTCCCTCACATACACTATCTTTTTTGGATATGTGATAGCATTTATCAGGCTAAGTACTTGATGCACTCACATACACTATTTTTTGGGATATGTGATACCACCTATCAAGTTGAGTCCCTGATTTCATCGCATACACTATCTATTAACATGTAATAGCATTAAGATGGTTTGAGGACCCATCATTTTATAAAAGATCAGTTGCTTCTTAGTTGTTAAAGTTGCAGTCAAATTCAAGACTCTATTGTCCAATGGATAAAATGTTTGCCTACGAAACCAAAGTCTAAGTTTTTTCCATCTTTTGTAGTTTGAAATCCTAGTCGAAGATAGTTGTTGTCATGGTTTTTAGAGATTTAAAAAATAAATGAAAAATGGTTTTTGACTAATTTTTGGTTTGGGATTAAAATTGCCAAATTTTGAAAAAATAAAATTTTGATTAATTAATTAATTAATTTTAAAATCACAAGCAAAACACTTTACATCCCGAAATGCACAAAAATGCTTTCAAACTCCCCCATGTAAAAAATCATTAACTTTCCCATAATTTGTAAAAGTTCATTAAACCTTTTTCAAGTTGTGCAAATGTTTTTTACTTTTCCCCAAATGGTGCAAAAGAGTCTTGACACTTTTTCAAGTTTATGCAATTTGCATTTTCAATTTTACACAAAGTGTAATTGAAAATTAAAAAAATAATAGACCAATTGAAATAATTTTTAATTATTTTAATTTGCAATTTTTTTTAAAATCCTGCTAATGTACAATTTCCTCAGATACTTCCTCGAGTTGTGCAAATTCATTTTGTCACTTTCTTGAATCGTGTAAATTTGTTTTGGCATTCCCCAAGATGTGCAATTTCTTTTGGCACTTCCCCAAGCCATGCAATTTCATTTGGCACTTCTCCAAGCTATGCAATTTACAAATTATTTCCCCACTCCATGTGAATGTCATTGCCAATTTAAGACTTCTTCAACTTGCATGCCAATATCATTATTTATTACCCAAACTGTGCAAAAATAAACTTCTTCACTTCTTAGATTTTGAAGCCACATGCAAAATCTCTAAATGATATTCTCAAAAATAAAATGAAGGAAATAAGAGGGAAGAAGCAGATTTTATTTGTTTTTGCCTCCAAGCCAAAATTGTGCATCCATTGAAGGAGAAGGAAAGTTTTCAAATTTGTTTACTTATTTTTCTACTCAACACAAGGATCCATAAGAGAATTGTATGACCTAGAAGAAGTTTGCAATTTAAAATAAGAAAATACACCCAATCATTTTATTTGTTCTTGCTTACCAAAGAAGAGTTGTATGGATCATATCAGGAGAGAGGTTCAAAATTTTGACAGACCGAATTTCTTTATTATTTTACTTGCAGCCATAAGCTATATAATCTATGGTATTATTAAAATAGGAGAAAAGAAATAAAAAAGGATGATAATATATTTTTTATTTATTTTTAACTGTTATAAGCAGGCCATACAAACCATACGACACCTAAAGAACAGTAGAAATGAAATAAAAAAGAGAACAATTTTTTTATTTAAATGTTTACAACTACCAAAAAAGGAACATATAGTGTTGTATAGTTGGGAAAGGATCAAATAAAAAAAATAACAATTATTTTTTCCTACAATAGACCATATAAACATGTAGGAAGAAGAGGAAGTAAGATAATTTTAAAAAAAAATGAGCAGAAATTTTAATTTGTTTTCTCCTTCAAGCCAAAAATTTGTACGGACGTACAACCTATGGAGGGTTGAAAGGTTTTAAAAAAATAAATAAATAAAATCAGATTTAGTTTTCATTATTTTTTACCATTAAAAAAGTTGTATAACCCATGTGGATGTGAGGGTTTTGAAAATCAAAATAATAAAAATCAAGTTTGTTTTTTGTTGTTCTTGCTCAAAAAGAGGAGGTCGTACGACCCATGTAAGTGTTGGAATTTTAAATTTTAAAAAGGGAAATTATAGATTTATTTATTTGTTTTTGCCCATTATGTAAAGGTCATATAATTTAATGTGAGCTTAGAGAGTTTAATAATGTGATTTGGGCAAAGGAAAATTTGGAGTAATCGGGGTTAGCAGATTCAGATACAATATATTTTGTAATTAAAGTTTTTCTTTGGGGGATGCCTGGTTGAATTCTCATCATCTAGGTTGAAAGGATTCATGTTTTTTATGGTTGTTTAGCAGGAGTGCATATTGACAAATTTATTTTCACACTTTTGTAGGTTGTACAAAGTCATCAACACACTTTTGCACCTTTCAAGTGGTGCAATTCTGTAATTTCACTTTTGCATGTGTTTTGATTGCACCAACTCATTTTTACATCACGTTAATGGCTCATTTTTGTAAACTCACTTTTGACCCATCAAAAATGTAAAAAAAGTGGTTATGCATTGTAACCACCTTCATGTGATATAAATATGAGTGTTAAGCTCATTATAGAGGGATTTTTTGGTAGTGAGACTGTACAAAGATTTTGTTTAAAGAGCTTAACTTTGTTTTCAACTCAATAAAGATTGATATTGAGAGATTTTACAAGCTTTGTATATTATGTTTCTTCGTGAGTTGTATATTTGTATATGATTCACTTATTTCTATATCTTTACTTTTAATATTTCTTCATAATCGCTATCAAATTATTAGAAATTGGGAATTTCACATTAAGTATTTCTTTTAGAATATTTTTGTGTTATTTCTATGAATGTGAAATCTTGATGGGGTTTAAGCAATATTTAATTGTCTTTTACAGGTAAATATGGGATAGTTATCTTTCATTATGTTATTAGTAGTAGATAATTATCTTAATGTATGTTTTGTACTCTTAAGAGTGCATTATGTCTTTACCACCCATTGAATCAGAGAGGCTTCCATGAATACAATGTTTTCCCCTTCTTAGACTATTTTGGTAAGTTTTTGTATTTTAAGTACCCAGAGTTGTCTTTCATTTTTCCTGGGATTATCATGGTTTCTATGTTTAACTAGCTATAATAATCTTATTATCCTTTTATTCCTTTCTTATATATATTTCCATCGTTCCCTTCATTCACCTCATTTCCTTTCTATATCATTTCTGTGTTTTTTGATTAAAAGTACGAAACCTCCAATATAAAACATTTTTGTTGTAAATAGTTGTGAATAGATTTTCTCCTATTTTTCTCCTATTTTGGCTTTCAATAAAAGTAGCTCCACCTGTTAATAGGAGAGGAAATTTGTCTCTGCATTACTAATTAATTTAAGGACTCAGTTCCCACACTATTGACTCAAAATCACCAATTTATCCCCCTACCAATTTTTTGAGCCAATATAGACCTAGTTCGAGGGAAAATAAACTTGTACAATAAATAATTTTAACTCGACAGCCTTCAACAATGGTAACACCTCCTATTGTGAGTTCCTCCTCTGCAGATGTATAATCCCTTATGCATGATATCCATGGTCTACAGGCTAAGGTGTTACATCTTCAACAGGGTGCTACTAGGCCATCGCATGACTTAGATTCTCATGTTCTTTTACATACACCTTTATCACAACACATAGAAACAACTCCTTTGTCATCCAGATTTGTGGCACCTAAGTTTACTTTGCATGATGATATGTTTTTGGCATACTTTTCAATCAACATCAGTGATAAGGTTTCATATGCTCAAGTGGATCAACTTAAGCAAAAATAAAATGAGCATATAATAGAATATGTCTTGCGATATAAAACTATATTGTCAAAGATGACTATCCCATGGCAAATAGAGAGCTCCAAGACATGTTCAAAGAGAGTTTACTACCAACATTGCATGAAGCTAGCTTGTTCAAGAAGTTTCTAACATTCACAAATTTATGCCATACAATGAAAAAAAGGGAAGTCAAACTTCTCTCTATGGTCAAATTAAAATACACCAGTGGATTAGATTCAACTACTAAGAGTTCTAATAAGTCTCCATACAAATTAAGGGTCACTAAAAGCAATAATGATCAAAAGGGGACAGTTAATGAAACTTCAAATCCACCTCCTCACTTGGTTTTATCAACTTCTCTACGAAGATTTTTCATAAATATTCCATAATCACCAGCACATGTTTTAAAATAGCTCTTGGATTGCAATGTCATATCTCTCCTTCCCATCAAAGAGGTTGATATGACTAGGCCTCTTCTAAAGAGTTATAATTTCAATGCATTATACGACTATCATAGGGAAACATGCCATACTACAAATAAATGCATCACTTTGAGACATTAGATACATGATTTGATAGAGGCCAACATCATTGATGTGGGCACACCTACAGAGGCACCTAAAATTCAACAAACAAAAGCTAAGGCAATGAAAATATTTTTAGATCCGTCTCCAAAACATACAACTAATCAGGAAGGAGGCACTTCAGGTGTTCACTATATGTATTAGGAACATCCATCACTAGTATCCTATCACATTACTATAGAGGATGCATGCCCCCTACACAATATCATTAGTGTGTATCATACTATGGTGCTAGTTAGACCACTCATCACTTTCTCAGAGTAAGAGATTGTCGATAATAATTCAAATTTACATGCACTCTTTGTACGAGCCTATATTGATCATCATCCTATTCAAAGTGTTATGGTTGATAATGGTTCAAGTATTAACATGTGCATTATCACACTTATACAATATTTGGGTTATTCAAAGCAAGATAATTATCTGAAAGACATGGTTATTTATAGTTTTAGTGGCCATGTTCAAAGCTCCATTGGGGACATTTTACTTCCACTACAGGTTAGACCAACACATTTGTCCACTGAATTCTTAATAGTACCTAGTGTGGGAATATTTGACATGTTATTAGGAAGGCCATGGATACAATAGCTTCAGGACATTCCATCCACTGTGCATAGATGCCTCAAGTATATACATGTTAATTAGGTGGTTACAATTGAGGCTCTTTCATATGAGTATCTTTTACCTATCTCATAAGCAGTTAGACCATATATACAAGTTACATTTTTGAGCACAATTCCCATCAATACACCACAAATTTCAATTGAGCCATCGGTAGAGGTGAGGTCTACTTGTATAATGTTACCATGTATGCATACTCTCCCATAGAGACCCTTATTAGAGAGACCCATGTGTCAGAGATATGTTGTAGATTATAGAGAGCCTCTCTCTACCCCTTTCATTTTGAGAACAATGTTATCGATTTCCCATGTTATTAGCATAAGGCATATATACCATCTACAACATCTTTTACCAGATGGTTCCCTAAGACCTCTACAGTTCATAGGGTACCCTGGTCAGCTTCATAGATTCTTAGCACCACTCCATAATTAGTGTTAGCTATATATCACTTAGTAAAGTAGGTTATATGACCTCAGTTACCTTTTCACATAACACACAAAATAGTCATTCCTTTATTTGACACAAGACACCTTGATAGTGAGTCTCTTGCGAGACTCACCAGTTAGTATATTCCTCCCTACTTGTACATAGTTTCCTTACTTCTTGTTCCTTGTATGTAGCTTCATTTTCATGTTTCTTGTACATAGCTTGTATCTAGAAAATACAAAAAAGATATAATATGTCAAAATAAAAAACATTTGAATATTTATTCATAAAATACAAATTATAGATTGTATGCATTACCATGTTTACATTTCTTCTATTTGTTAAGTACTACATATGTTAGATAGCTTAGTGTAGTAAGTTTTATCATACACACATGCTTCACTTTTTCTTTTTGAGTGTTTACAGATTGTTATGGGACTTAGGTCCATCACACAGGTCTAGATTTATTACTATCTACCCATTGGGGGCACATACATAGGTTCCTCATTTGACACATTCACCCATTTGGGGGAATCTTATACATAGTTCTGATTACCAGGTTATATTATTCTACACTACATTATTTTTTTCTTGACTAGTACTACTTTAGACTCAATTTATGTACATATTTTCTCTTATATAGACTTATACCACATGTTCATGCATACTTTCATTTCTAGATTTCCTAGTTTAGACCTAATTTTGACTCTATGCTTCTTCTATTTGAGCGCATTTACATATGCCATTATTCTACAACTCTACGCCACTTCCTTTCATTATAAGTATGCTTTGGACATGTTCCTATGTCCTTGTGTGTGCCTTCTTGATTGTGTATACAGACATTTAAATATGTCCTTCCATGTGGCTCTATGCCACCCTGCTTGTTATTTCTGTATGTGGACATTTGAACATGTTTTTGTATGTCTTAATTTCTCATATTTATTGACATGTGCCCATATACCTTATAACGTGTCCCCTTGGCCTACTTTGTATGCCTCATGTGTGTTGTATGTATGCTTTCATTATGTGTCATGGCCATGAAACTTGTCTCTTGCTTGTTACACACTCTAATTTTAGATGCCATGAGGGACCTCATGCATCTCCCTTTCCTCCTTAGGTGCCTTGATGGACATCATGCCCCATCCCCTTAGGTATTCACTTAATTTATTTCTCGGATTTGTTGTTCATACACATGTTAACATTGTTATATCTATCTTGGTAGCCTTGTGAATGCTAGATCTGATATACATTATACATTACAAACTTATGCTTAGATTATCTTAATTTTTGATGTCATGTATGCACATTATATTGGTTCATTATGCAGATATAATATATGTTTTAGCTAACACACATCTTGTAGAGCCTTTTATTTTGAGGGTAATTATTTCACAGGTTCAACAAATCCCATTAAAAAATTGGGTATTCACAAAGGTTTCTCATAGAGATCAGGTTATCCGAATGCACTCAAAGTACAGTTTCCATCACACATGCATAGAATATAGAAATTAGTTTCAAAAAAATACAAGGTAAATAATCATATAGAGACCAATTTTAGTTACACAAAAATCAGTACAGTTAGACATTAGTGCCACCAACCCTATTGTCCAGATATATAACTACTATCTAGTAGCCTCATTTCAAGAAATTTTAGATTGGCAAGAAAAGTACAGTAGGTACAATCTAGATTTGCATAGGTTTAGTTACAAATTACTAGTTTTTTCTTAGTTTATCATAGATTCATACCAATTTGTGTAGATTTTGGGTATCATGCATGGCATGATCATTCTTGTTTTAGTTTCAAATACTCATATACAAATTATTACAACTTGATCTAGAATCTATATGCACAGATATCATATTTGGGGGCATGTACATGACACTTGTTTCCAATGCTCACTTTTATTTCAATTGATCAGATGGAATGACAAACTTCATGTCATTATCTATGTTCTTAATCTAGACACCATTTGCACCAATACAATCCAAACACCATTTGCACCAACACAAATCATATTTGATGCCTTACTCCGTTTGTAATGGTTAGCATTATTGAGTGGCTCCTTAGCCAATTTTCATTCTAGAATTCTCAAGTGGCCATAGAGCTGACCTATTTAGTTCCAACTATAGTTACACATCTTCAGTTATATTGTGTAATACAATTATAGATGCATCTAGTACATGTGGGTAGGCAATGATGGATTCATAGTCTACTTGAGTTCTTGAGCCACTGACATGAGAGGGTTAGACACACCATCAGTCTAATCCAATCTATTTAGAGGTCATGATTTATCAAACAAGGGTGGGCAACAATAGAGTCAGGGCCAATTTGAGTTCTTAATCCACCCACACATGGGGATTGAGTAAGCCATTCAACCCAACCCGGGTTATTCACTGATTGATCACTAGCTACACACACATGTTTTCATAGGTTTATACATTGGTTCACATAACTAATGATGTTTATTCATTTATTTCCTCTCACTTATCTCTTTACTCAATTTTTTCTTTGATTTTGATATCTCTTAAGTAAGGACTGATCTATACGTGTTTCATTTTCAAGACATGCAATGGAGCATGCTTTACATACTCAAATCCAAATTTATAAACTTGGCCTCACAGGTAAGTCCAAGTACTCTTCTTTTTCATTTATCCTAATAATTTTGATTTGTTTCATTTCTATAATAAGGTGGGGACAAATGTAATCATCTAAGAATGACACTTGAGTGTTACTTGAGACCACTAATCCATAGTTTAGCCCTGGACCTATATTAGGGCCTATTTAAACACTTATCCAACCTTCGTACAGGCCACACACATCCCTAAAGTAGTCCCAAACCATCATTTTAGCATGTTATTCCTTAGTGCCTCAAGTTATACCACTTGGACACTAGTGCCATAACTTGAACAGTAGCACCAATGGTGTTAGTGTTCCAGTTTAGGCATTATTTTCCTTTTCCCACCTTTTGTCACTAACATATATCTTTTTGAATCAACAACCACCTAGGGTTGGCCTAGAACTCTTTCAAAACCTACAAAAACACTAAAATAATATATATACATGACTTTTAACCCTTTATTCACTATATGGAAATTAGATGCAAATAACACAAACTAACTCAAAATAAGTTGTGTACAATCAAGGTTATCAATCCCTATTCTACCCTAATTCTGTATATAGTCATCTAATACCATCCCAAGTTTAAAATATATAGATTTATAGTCTCCAACATTACTCAAAGCAGTCAAACCAACATTCAGACTAGCTTCACTTGCATTTGCACCAACACTTGGGTGGGGAGAACTATATCGGTCTTGATCCCTCCTTGGAGTATTAGTATGTAGGCAACTCTCATCATAATGGGGTGTTTAGGATGTCTAACCTACCCTAATAACATCATACTTTACTACTTGTTCCAATTGGATTCCCTTACAACATAGAGGTCTAGGGTTTACATGCAAAATCAGTCAAAAAGGTCACTGACAAGGAATCAAAACTTATGCGCATATGAACAGGCTTGGAATATCTGACACAGGTGCAACTAAAATCTTAGAGCATTTTTATACAGAGTCCACTAGCACTAAAATGAGGACACTAATGCCATCTATGTTACTATCTAGTCAGGAAGCTACTATCTAGGAAGGGTTTTAACACTTGGATCATGTATGTGAAAGTTAGATCAGTGCTTGTCATAGTTTGTAGCCTCCAAATCATTTGTCTCAGTTAGTTTCCAACTAAAACTTGTTTAAATCATTTATTGATATTATTAGAAATGTTAGTTTAGCTCAGTTATTTCACAAATCAATGGTTTTATTTATTGCATATTTTGTACCCTGATTTATTGTACTCAACCCCTTTAACAACCTAGGGCTTAAACTCCATAACCCTAAAAAGTTAAATCGTAGTGTTACCAATTAAAATTGAGATACCTTCCCTCTATGTCTCTCTCAAAGATATTATAAAAGATAATGAATACCATGAAAAGACATTGCATTAATTAGAATAATTGAGTGGAAAATGCAAAAAGGCTATTGAACATTTACGAGTTTATCAAGATCATAGTAAGCATGCATAGAATAAAAAGGTTCAGCAACATGACTTTGTTGTGGATGACTTGGTATTAAAAGAACACCAATGCAGAAAAAGATAAGAAGGGAAAGTTTAAACCAAATTGGTTGACACCATTTATCATTATAGAAAACTTGGGGAAAGGTGTGTATCATCTAGCTACACTCGAAGGAAAACCTCTCTAAAGTTTAATGATCATCACACACGTAAATATCTCATTTGAGATATTCCAAAAATAAATTAAAAATTTGAAAAAACTTCAAAATTTTAAAAATATGTTTAACATTTAAATATCTTATTAGCTCCTTGCCATATATGTTGTTGGTTCCATGTTGGTAGATGGCATATTAGTATTTCCTATATACATGTTTTTCACACATTTTTTGAGTGTAATTCAAGCATACATAGATACATGATCCATGCACTTTTGGATGTTAGGCTTTCCCTCTACTCACATCACCAGGACATTGGGGGCATCCACCTCTATGATCATAATTCATCTAGGTTATATAATTCTGTGTCACTTTACATTATCATGTTCAAGCTCATATATGTATTTACATGTGCCTTTATCCATGCTTATATATTTTGTAGTGCACTTGATATGTTATATACTCAATGTTTTTGCTAACACATATATCTAGGGATTAATATGATATGTTTATGCTAATTGCTTATGCTTTCATTTATGTACTTCCTTGAGTGTTTTGCTTTACTATCATCTAGCTTGTTTCAACATTTGAATATGCTCCATTATTTACAGCCTCCATGTCTCTATTTACATCTTTGACATTTAAATATGTCATTTGCTTGTTGTATGTAGACATTTAAATATGTCATTTACTACTTTGTGGACTTTAGACTAAGTCATGTCCCTTCGATTGTGAAGCATTTAAACATGCCCCTTGTTTGAGGTCTCATTCAACCATTATCTTTTGATTTAGTTTTGAGTGATTTTGTGTGTGTGTTTGATTGTTTGTTGAGCTTATATTCTTACTATTTAGATGTTGCCATGATCTACATCATGCATCTTAAGACTTGGTGCCATCACTTTCTTTGTGCTTCAATGATATATCTACCTAGACGTGTTTCCCTCTATATGCTACATGATATTTTCATAGTTTACATGGTTATCTTATCCTTTTGAGATTAGGTAACTTTCGGTTACTACTTCCCTCACCTCAAAAATGGGGGCACATCACTAAGGGCATGCCATAGAGGCATGACTTCCACATTCCTCCATAGATTCATATTACAATGGGGGCATGTTTTGCAAACATGTTCTCCACACTTATTTAGTATGTAACATACCCAAATTATAGTGGGGGGGGCATGTTTTCAAAACATGTTCTCCACATTAGCACTCACACTAATTATTAGATTTAGATTACAATGGAGGCATGTTTTGGAAACATGTTCTCCACATTGGTATTTACACCAGTTTTCAAATTCAGATTACAGTGGGGATATTCAAATTATAATGGGGGCATTTTTTATAAATATGTTCTCCATATTGGCACTTACACTAGTTTTTAGATTTAGATTATAGTGGGGGGCATGTTTTGGAAACATGTTCTCCACATTTATTCAATATTCAACATATCCATATTACAATGGGGGCATGTTTTGGAAACATGTCCTCCACATTGGCACTTGTATCAATTTTCAAAATTTTCCATAGATAGTGGGGGCATGCTTTGGAAGCATGTTCTCCACACTTACACATTTTTGACTTGCCCAGATTTCACAATTATATGATTCAAATACACATTTATGGCATAATTTTATACATTGGTACCTTTGTTATACATAGTTTCAACACAAGACATATCTAAGGTGTATATTATATGCAATGTGTGCATAATATTGCAGAATCAAATAAATTTTAGATTCCAAATACCATTAGGGACTATCACAACCCACTAGGTTGAAATTTTATGGATTGTATTGAGCCAATCTACTACATTTGTTAGTTCTCTTTTTTCATATAGTTGAGGTGATTAAATCACTCAATCTTGCCATGTTTATAGGTTGGACTTGAATGTATCCTCTAGACTCACCAATATTATAGTGTGAGTTGACTTGGTTCATTCACACTCACCAGGTTATAAGTATGATTGGGTTGTACAATTGAGCTTATCTTAATTTTCAATTGGAAACTCATCTTTTCTCAAAGGTTAGTGGCATTTGTCCTCCAATATCTCTCTATATTTTTAGATATATGCACTTTCTAGATTTATATTTGTCTTAATATAATTTTTAGTGATTCATAATGATATATCCTTCAAATTAAATTGTCTAAAGGTAAGAAAGTTGCATTGATACACATGTGTACTCTTAAACCTTGCTCTCTTTCAATTTTAATCATTTCAATACTTTCAATTTTAGATTATATGCACTGATTATGTAATGTAACATGCTCTTGGTTATAGGTCAGTCACCAACAAAGCACTTAAGTTGGAGTTAGACAAAGACAAGGTGTGTTATACACACCCATATGTGCATTTCCCCCCTTTAAACTAGAAATTTTATTACTAAATTAAAGGGGGGGGGCAAATGTAGACACTATTTCTAAATTATATAGCACCTCAATCTTGTACACTTGACAAATACATATCATGGATGTACCTTCAACTTATAGACCTTTCCTACTATCAAAAAGCTCATATACACTATATTTATGTGTCTAATTACTAGTTTGACCAATTTTATTCTGATGAACTAGGTTCGTTATTGCCTAGAATGTTATAAACCTACTTATCTTCCATCTCTACAAGTTCTAGACTTGTACTTTTTTTCCATCTACCCTGACACTTGTGTCTTAGTTACATGCTTACATCGATGCAAGTGTTCTACCCTAACACAAGTGTCTAGTGCCTTAAAGTCATCTAATTTGTAAATGAAATATATTCTTATGGTTAGCTTAAATGTTTTAATGTGATTATTATCCAAGGGGATTGGTATAAATATAAGATCAACCCTTGTTCATTTCTCACCTAAAAACTTCTTACCTACTCATAAGGAAACTTACCAAAAGCATTATATCAAACACTCAAGTGAGTAAAGCTTCCCTATTTTCTCTTATTTCCATATCAGTCGTAGGGATAACACATCTACAGGTCCAAATTATTAAAGAAGTAGCCAAAGAGATACATTTTCCAAGTTACAAATCATGTCATTATTATACTTGATTATCACAAATTACATGATTCACACACAAGCCAACACGTAGTAGAGAACTACATAAGTTTGAGGTCCTCTTCAGAGTATTGACTATATAGGTAGCACTTATTAATAAAGGGGTCTTTGGGGCAGCTCGACACCGTGTGTGCCCACTAACCCATTTTTTCCATAGCCAATATGAAGATGAAGAACTAGGGTTTTGATATTTGGCAAGGAGCAATATTTCATGAACCAAATCTGAATACACCAAAGTGAAGGTGACATAGAACCCAAAAGCATCTAGGTGGTCACATCTAATTTCAATAGGTATTCCATATTGAACACTTGCATCCAAGTCAGATAATAGCGTCGACGTAAGCATCCTAGGTTGATGTAAGTGTCCACAGCTATAAAGGTCAAATTTTTAGAATGAGGTGATTGTTCTAAAAATTAAATCTAGTCCAATTTCTATTTGTCCCAGATCTAGATTTGTATTAACATCAAAACCAACTAAATATCTTATTTTCATTATTATATTTAGCATAGTTGTAATTTCTATCTTTAGCATCTTAGTATAATAAAATCAATTTATGTTCTATTTGAGTTTCACACACAATTGCCCTGCTCTAGAGATAGTCTATCATCATTATGCCCCGTGTTATCGCTTTCCCTTTAACCTTATATTCCTTTAATCTATATTTTAGGGTTAAACACTAAGAAGAAGATAACTCAAAAGGATAGTGTAAGCCCAAGAGGAAGGAAAAAAGCATAAGAAGATGGTGAAGCCACTACTACCATGTATAACAAAAGAGTTTGAGCAAGAAGAAGTGCACATGACTACACATGCAATACAAAGTTTTGAAAAACAATCATTAGTAGGTTTTTTGGGTGAGGGGAATGTAAAAGGTTAGAAATAAAATAGTCTAGACCCATTTGACCAATTGCAAATCAATGTTGACTCAGCCAAAGAGAATGAAGAAGAAAATAGTGTTGAATATTTAAAGGATGTTACCACTCAACAGTTTAAAAATATATTTACATATAAAAATATGGATACAATATTCCAAATAATGTTAAAATGGATTAAAAAAACTACAAAACAAAAGGAAGGGGAAAAGAAAGATATTGTGTGTGGATATATGCTTTGTGATTCATGTGAGGTAGAGTCGAGGCAATTAGGTTTGGGATTGCTAAGGTTAGAAATAAATATAGTGTAACGTAGTGTATCCTTAGAAGTTGAAGTTGGCAAATTGATAGATCTTAAGGAGAAGAAGTTGAAATTAACAAAGGAAATAGGGGGATAATAAGTTTGTACAATCTAAACTAAATAGTTTGATAGAAATGCTTTAGAAGGAAAAATCACAAATTTAGGGAGAAAATGATAAATAAGGGTTAGAGCTAATTAGAAAAATCCACGTGACTATTTCAAGATTATCGCACAAGAAACCTTATGCCCCTATAACTGTGAAACCTATAGAGCTACAAAAGAAAAAGCTTATAGAGGCCAAAGAAGAATGGGAAAAATAAGTTGAAGATTTGAACAGGGTGGTGAAAGAGGTTGAGAAGAAAACAATTACAACTAGACAAGTGTTCAAAGGTTTTGGGAACACACAAGTTTATTAACACTTATTTGAAGGAGGATGAAGAGAAAAGCAAAGAGTTGGAAATGCTCATATTAAAAGAGAGAGAACGATAAGACAAAGTGTCAGAGAAAGATGTAAGAGTCAATTGCTTGGAAAGTAGCATCGTTAAAAAATGCACCAAATTATAAATGCTATTTGAGAAATTTCAAAGAGAAGCACTGCAAGAGGAAGTAAACATGCATAAAGCATATGAAACACTAAGAAAAAAGGTCAAAATTTGTGCAAATACACATGCAAAAAAGAATGAAAACATAGGGGAGTTAGACTCAATATTGAAATATGTGAAATAAATAAAGAAGACAATTAGTGTATTTGAGAAGAAACTTCAAGAAAACATCCTTGAAGCATTACATGTGCAAGAGGAAGAGGATCAAATTAAAATTTAGTTGAGGACAAAGAACAAGGTATTATAGGGAATGTTGACCCAAGATTTCGTACATAAGGCTCTTTTGTAAGAAATTACTAAGTATGATCATACATGGGTGAGACATGCAAAATCATGCATAATATCTCATAATGCATAAAATAATATAAAATGGATATATACTCGTACGCGAAGCTCCTTTGAAGACAAAGTGCACTGAAATATAAGTGTCATAAGGAGAACTGAAGAACATTGATGATTATCAAGGATTGATCTAGTGAAGAAAAATATGGATACATAGGCAAAGAATCTTTTAGAATGATCTAGAACAAGGACATGTGGATTCTACTTAGAGATAATTAGCAAAAGGATATGTGGAGCTGGCTAAGCAACAACTAGAAGATGGATATGGGTCCAAAAAACTTATAAATAGACTCCTCAACCTCTTATTTAAGACACTGAAGATTTGCCACACATTTGTAAACATAGAAATTCATATAACATTTGGAGAACAGGTTCAGGTTTTAAATGTTAAATAAACTGAGTCTTTTGAGATTATTCTAAATTGTTTTATAGTATGAATGATTACTTCCATTCATCCATACATTCTTTATGATATATTAATGTAATGATGATGCATACGAGTATTTTTTATATATGCCATGTAATTGTTAGTTGTTAGTTTAATTATATTATATTCCAACTAAAGTTTATATGATGTATTATGCACTCCTGTTGATATTTATATCTATTTCTTATAATATTTAACTATTTTAATTTCCCTTCATTGTATAAGTATTCTTGTTAGTATAATTTTTTAGAATTCATTTTCAATGTGTATCAAGCCATCTTCTACAAAGAGAATATGATAAGGAACATTATATTTAGCTTTAAATTGATCAATGATAAATTATTTTTAGTTTATTCAATTTTATTTGAAATGTTTTGAGATAAACTATTTTCCCAAATTTTATAATTATAAAAGTTTTGACTTACCTTAACTAATTAATTGATCTGATTTCAAATTTTATTGATAAAAAAATAATATATTCTATATATGAAATAAATTTGAAAACCTCCATTAAAAAAAACTACAATAAATCAAAAATTTGTAAATATTTTATCAAACATTTTAATTTAATATTTTGATGTGGACTTACATTTACAAATTAATTTTCAAATCCCATTACATGATTGAAAAATCCTACCGATACAAAGGTGAAATGGAATCGAAATTGTTAATTTGGATTTGGAAATGAGTTGGAGGAGTGGAGAATAGCAGGGGCAGGAATCCATGGAAGGCAGCAGAGGGTTTGGGTGTTTAAGTGGTGGTTTGAGTTTGAAGAGAGGTGCGAGTGTGAGGAGGAGCAATTGTAGTGGAGTCAAGTGTAGTAGTATTGAGGACACGAACATGGGCATTAGAAGGCGTCCTTCCACGGGGCCTCCGTTGCATTATGTTGGCCCTTTTGAATTCCGCTTACAGAACGAAGGAAACACTCCTCGGAACATCCTCGAGGAAATTGTTTGGAACAAGGACAAGGAGGTTTGGGAGGTAACAACCTCCTTCAATTTCTTTATTATATAATGAATTGCACTGTCCTTCACGATTTCTTAAATTCGGCACAACTTCATCTACATTTCAGATGAAAGAGAGAAGGCCTCTTGTAAACTTGAAAAAAGGTATGTCAGGCGTGCCCCCAGTAAGGGACTTTATCGGTGCACTCAGGGCTCGAGAGGCAGAAACCGGTATGCCGGCTTTGATTGCAGAATTAAAGAAGGCATCACCGGTTGAAGGAGTCATCCAGCCTAATTTCAATAAGGTAAGGCTACAGGATAAAGCATGTCTCTTTCTTTATTGACTTAGTTGCTGTTAAATCTCTGTAAGTAAATTTTTAGGAAATTGGGGTGAGTTGAATTATTTATTGGTGCATGCTTGAGTTTTTTTGCATTCCCATGCAAGAAATATGGTCTTAGAAGAATGGAACTTTGGAAGCGCCACTTCACCATTTAAGACTTTTCTTTTCTCGTTAAAATTGACAATTACAGAAAAAGGAATGCTGAGAAAAGTGATAAAATTAATTTGCACCTCAAGTTCATATCTAATTCAATAGTGGAGTTTTGTTAACCACCACTACAGTTAACAATTACGTCACATAACAATTGTTGTTCCCCTCCCCCCCAACAGGGATTACTAAACAGGATAACCCTGTCTTTAACCAATAATACTACATATAGCAAAGAACCAGACAGGCATCGGCTCCCCCTGAAGCAAAACAAACAGGAAAGTTCCATTGGACAGTGTGCAGCATTTTCCTCCACAAGCCAATTACATTCTCTTCTTGGAGGCAGGTCTGAGAAAAAAGAATCTTCTTCATTTCACTTCTTTAACAGCACAAGCAACTCTTTTCTGTGAGCACTGGATGCAACTCTCTTTGGTGACCACCGGAGATAATATTCTTCTAGTTATCAATGGAGACAAAACTCACTGACTTGTTACTGGAAGCAATACTCATCTGGAGACAAAGCTCTCATCTGACAACCTTTTTACTATATTCCTAGTAGGAATATACTGTTATGGCTGGAAAAACTATTCACCTGAAATATTTTTTTAGAAATATATACTATAATTCTGAAATAAATCTGAAAATCTGTTTGTTATTTCTTATTGAATCTGATTTTTTCTGCAAAAGAATCTACAATATGTGGATGGCAGTGCAAAACAATATCAGAGTTTTAAAAATCAACTTAGAACTTATTGTATTCTACATATCATTTTGAGACAGGACATAACGTAAAAGAGACTTTTTTTGAGAAGGTATGGGCACCAACTCAGACCTAATCCAAGAGCATTATGAGTGATCCACTTCAGCACAAAAAATATTCATGGCTCCTGCAAAAGTTTCCTACAAAAGATGTCATTTGAGGCCTATAGGTTTTTTGTAACTTGCTCTCACTATTGACCCCTTCTGTGACATGTGGTTCAGTTCCCTTAATATAGCTTCTTCTCACTATTGACCCCTTTTGTGACATGTGGGCCAATTCCCTGATCTATAACCGCCTCCCCCTGCTTGGTTGTTTTCTATGGACAACAAAGAAAAACCAACAAGAAAATCTTAAAAAACGCAATAGAACTTTATTGTATTCTACACAGAATTTTGAGACTCAATATAAGGCAAAAGAAACGCTTCACTTAGCCACAAAAAATATTCATAACTTTTGTGAAACATTTCCCTAAAAAAGTTATGTTGTTTGAGGCTTCAAGGCCTTTTTATAACTTCTTCTATGTACTGAGTCCTTTTGCCACACGTTGGCCAATTTCCTGATTATAGCTTTCTCTCCTTACCTGGTTGTTTTTGGACAACAAAAAAACAATACAAATTTCTTAAAATGTTATGTGGAACACAAAACCCAAGTAGAGCCTAATAGTATTCCACATAACATTTTGAGATCGAACATAAGGCAACAAATACTTTAATGAGAAGGTATGGGCACGAACTTAGCCTAAATGCAATAGCATTATGTGATCTGAACCATGGGGCCTAGGATTTTGGCCCGGAGAACAACCCAGTAACTTAACTAGTAAATCACAGGGTTATAGAACATGCAGTGGAAAATTCTACAACAGTAAACCAGAACACATCCGAATGCAAAATATTTGCTTAATAGTGCAACTTCTATTCAATGATAAAGAATAAGGAATGGTGATTCCTGTGATCAGCAAGGGGAAAACACTTCCTAACTGATTTTCCTAGATTGGAATGTGAATATAGATTACCATTGGATACTAAATGCTTGAAGCATTTAAGTATTTGAGATATCCCCTTAGGGTCAAATGGATTACAATATATATACATCTTTACAAGAAAGCAATTACAAAAGAATCCCAATAACTTAGCTACTAAATCACACGGTTATAGAACATGCAATAGAAAACTCAACAAAAGTAAATCTAAACACATTTGAATGTGGAATATTTGCATAATAGTACAACTTCTATCTAATGATAAAGAATAGGGTATGGTACATAAACGTATATTGTTCAACAAGGTTGATAATGAATATTCATATGATCATCAATGGGGGAACACTATCTAACTGATTTTCTTAGATTGGAATGGGAATATAGATGACCATTTGATGCTAAATGCTCAAAGCAAGCAGGGATTCATGATATCCCCTTAAATCATTATAAGAAAGCAGCTACAAAAGAGGACGGTTATGAAATGGTTCAGCTTCTGTAATGGTTGACGTTTTGCCTTCTTATAGGTGTAACAATTGGATTTTCGAGTTCTTGGTATGTTTATAGATTCTTTCACATGGCATGCAGTCGGGAAGTGCCCATGGCATGCCACAAAGTGGTGTGAAGCCTCCATGTGGCTACAATATCATGCGTAGAAGCAGATTCCTGCGTGGTTTGCCCATTGGTGTTGCACAAGCATGAAGAGGTGTAAAAGTGTTGTGTGGGTGCCGTAAGATGCCGCTGCAGTGTGAAATCTATGCGAAACACATAGGTGTACGTGGAGTGCTAAATGCTTAGAGGAGAAGATCGTGGATTGTTGTGGTTGTGCTTGGATCATTCACCCTTTCTTGATAAGTGATGGTCCCTATCGCATCTTTGGTCAGCGATGGGAATTGAACTTGAAGCTACTAAAGGTTGCACGACTTGGCCTTATCAATGTACTATCTTGCCTTGACCACTATGAATAATGGATGTGTGCCCTTGCGGATGCGTGTTGTTGTCACTTCAACAATTTGATCATTTGGTGTTGGTCGAAATTGTTTAATATCCAACTCTAAGGGATGTTGAGTTGCTGCTGGCTCAAGTAGAGGTGAAAATCATAGTAACCACATTCGCCGAATTTAATTGTAGAAGTTCAAAATTCGTCAAACAACAAGAAAATCTTTGAAATTCATGATTAAATTCAGTATTCGGTATCCAACAAACTTTTCATAGTTTGTTTATTTTAATCAATTTAAGATAAATTTTAGAGTCTGAAATTTTTGATAGATTTTGTTCTATTTGAAAATGACGTGAAAAACCTGAGTTTGATTTTCCTTGTATGCTTTTGTTTTGAGTCAATGTGGAATTTAGGAATGTAGATTATCATTAAATCATCTTGAACAAAACATTAATAACTTTAATGAGGTACTTGGTGGAAACTTGAAAGTTATTTAACATGTTTATTTATATGAAATGTGATCATTTTTTAATGTTGGGTTGGTATATTTTAAAAAATAAGTATATTTCTATCAGCCGAATTTAATCACGAATTTTATCTCAAATTTTTTAGTTCCGAATTTTTTCCAAATTTTTTCCAGTGAATTCGAACACGAATTTGAATGCGGTGACTATGGTGAAAATTATGGCTTAAGGATTTCCACATTGAACATTGGATTAAGATCCAAGTATTGTGGTAGATTAGTCATAGAGGCATTCTCTCCAGTTGCATGCAGTATGGTGTAAAGACCATAGCGCAAAGGCCTAATCTTCCTATGAGGACCCATGAAGCGTTCCTTCTGAAAATGCAACCATACTTTATCACCCACCTTGAAATCATGAGGTTTGTGGTGTGCATCATGGTGCACTTTGTATCTATGTTGTTGGCTTGAGAGTATCTACTAAGCATGTTGGTGAACATGTTGGATGTGTTGCAAAAACTTCTGCAATCTGTCCACTTCCTTTTCCTATGTTTGAAATTCCATGCTAGATGCCCGTGCGGTTGGATATGTCTAGAGGTGCCGTTGGCTGAAACCCAAGACATGTTCGAAACATACTGTGCTCTGTAGAATTGTGAAGAGCTCTGTTATATAAATGCTAGATGTGGAGCAAATTATCATCCCAAGTGCGCAAATGTGTGCTAAGGTACATGTGTAACAAATGGACAAGTGTGCGGTTGACAACTTGGGTTTGTCCATCTATTTGAGGATGAAATACTATAGATTGGTCCAATTGTGTACCCATCATCTCCTACAAAGCATGCCAGAAATGGTTGATAAACTGCAGGTCACAATCAGACACAATAAATGTTGGTAGTCCAATATGAACCCAAACATGAGTGAAGAATGAGCATGTGGTTTTCAATGCATTGATGGTCTTATTGCAAGCAATCACTATGGCTATCTTTGAAATCCTATCCAATACAACGAACATAGAGTCAATTTGGTACTTCGTCATAGATAGTCCAGTCATGAAATCCTTGTTGATAGACTCCCAAGGCTTGGATGGAGTCAACAAAGGTGTGTAGAGTCCTAGTTTTTTGTTCGTGGGCTTGTTGATGCAATAGGGAATGCAGGACTTAACATGGTGCTCAATGTCCATGCGCATGTGAAGCTAGTAGAAGTGTTGCTGTAGTGTTGCAAATGTTTTGGTAATGCAAAAATGTCCTATTGTTTTGGCATAATGTGCCTCCTAAATGAGTTGTTGAAATATCCCAAATTGGGGAATTTTTTTGAATCTTGATTTTTCTGCAAAACCCTAGGTAAATAGTTAAATCTGATTTTTATTTCCAGCAAACCCTAACTGCCAAATATTCCCAAAATTAGCACAAAAATATTCTAAGCTCCAAGCAACAAATAGCTGATCCAAACAAGCGATTTATCCCCCCAAAAATGGAAATAAATCCTTAGACACTAGACGCCTCCAAGCTGGAATATTTAACTAAAATTCGCAGCTAATATACCAAGTGAAACTCTCATAAATTTGCATGAATATTATTGAATCAATAAGTAGAATTTGTTATGAAAATATGAGCGTATTTCGAGCCACAACCCTTCAAATCAATTCGCCAAAGCTGGAAAAATAATAGAAATTATTTTCAAAAATTTCAAGGCAATAATGACCCTCAAAATAAGGTTAAACCCTTCTCAAATCAAGTTGTGACACTGCAAAATTAGTAAAATAAAATTAGAATATGTTTTAGCTTGAAGTAAGCCCCTAAACCCTACAAACCAGCTCCACAACCAAGTTGCCCTAGCTAGAAACAGTCAATTCCAACAACAAAATCCATGCAACCCTCCAATGAGGGGTCTTCAACCTATCCAAGCAGCTCTTAAGGCTCCAAACACTAGTCGCCTCTCTTCAAATGCAATATTTATGTCTTTTTTGAATATTATACTCAAATGCAACCTCAAGATGAAGTTGTCCTAGATGAGAGATGAGGGTTTGTGTCCCCACTCCTCCATTCCTTGAAGGTTTTCCTCTTCAAAGCAATGGCTCAAGCATTTTCATGCTTAATGACCAATATTTTGAATATCCAACATATCATGCCTCCAAATGAAACCGTTCTTTCTTTTGATACAATTTCCCCCAAGGGGCACGTCCAAATGGGAGGGAAACACATATTCAAATCATAAAAAAGATTGCTTTTAAAATGCTCGACCCTTAAAGGGCCCCAACTTAAGTGATTCTTATAACATAAAGTACCTTTTACATACATTCATTCAAAATCACTTATTTCTCTTTCCCTTCTTTCTTTTCCCTTAGCCCCCGGGAAATGGTTAAGGCTAAAATTCTTCAAAGATGTCCCCAAAAAAAGGACATGACAATCCTTTCTGCCCAAAATTGTTTGTCCTCAAGCAATTGAAGTACCCATAGGGCTATTCCTATCATAGATTTTGTACACAATTCGAACCTTGGTCCATTCCATGTGGGAGAACCCTCTTGGTGAAGCCTTCTACTGCTGTTCATGAGGATTATTTGTGGTTCATGCAAGCTAAAATTGCAAAATCAGAAATGCCATATTCTCTTTCCTCTTGCCATTGAGCCCATGTACGTCAAAATTGCTAATAAAATGATGAAAGCAATGAAATTTTCAGAATTGGCATTACCAAAGTGGCTGAAAAAATGCATTCCAGCCATGTGATTTTCAAATATTTGGGCCTTGATTGCCCTTATATCAGCACTTGCACAAGAAGCAAACACATTAGTCACAAAGAAAGTTCTCCATTGTGTTTTGTGGTGTCTTCTATGGGCTGGAAATCCTCTCCACAAGGTGATTCTCCAATTCCTGGTCCTCATGCTCCTAGACCCTCCGATATTAGAATGGGATGCTTTGCAAAGAGATCTATGCATGATGATTAGAGTGCTGTAATTGCAACTTACAGGCATGCAATTGTTCTTGGAGATCCCCTTTCTCACTTTCCTTTTGCCCCTTGGTGTGTCAAACATGTATGCAACTTTTAAGAGGAACAACATTGGAATCATGTTTTACCTTAGAAGAGCTGAATTTGTCATAGTAAGTATGACAAGAAGGGATGTTACAGCTGCCTTTCACCTTTCTTCCCTCATGCCATACCATACAACCTTTATGACCATGCCCCCAACTCTCCCAAACATGCCTCAAGCTTCCCCAAACATGCCCCCTAAGGGCTAGAAGTTCCCAAATTGCCACCAAAATCCATAGTTCCTTCATCAAGGAGATTGCCATCTTGTAGCCCAAACTGAACTTACTGTTATCCATGAACTTGGAGGATGTCCATAAGAACACAAACTTCATATAAAAGGAATTAGGGTTGCCAAAATGAAAACATTTTGAAAGTGATACCTTGCTGCCCCAAATGGAAAAGTCCCTTTGATCTTCATTCTTGTTGTGCATACAAGTGTGGTCACCTCTCAACAACCCCTTGATATCTTTTACATGCCATAGTAGGCTCCTCCAATCTTGCAACAAAAGAATAACAAAGTTTTTCTTAGGAAACATACCTTGGAGACATACAGTAGCCCTTAATCCCGAATTTTCTGAGTAACAAAGTGCACTTCTCCTTGTTAGGGGCTGTAGTTTGCTCCAAATTTCAACTCTTTTAACCTCAATAGGTGGCTGAACTTGCTTCATCAACTCAGAATTTTTTGAGTAAGAAAATTTAGACCTTGCATATACATTTTCAGAACTCACCATGGGTTGTAACATGCCTAAAAAATCACATTTTTGGTCCTCAATAAGTGGCTGAACTTGTTTCAACAACTCAGAATTTTCTGAGTATGAAAATTCAGACTTTGTATAAACACTTTCAGGACTTACCATGGGCTGTAGCATGCCTAAAAAATCACATTTTTTGTCCTCAATAAGTGGCTGAACTTGTTTCAACAAATCAGAATTTTTCGAGTATGAAAATTCAGACTTTGCAAAAACACTTTTAGAATTGGTTACAGGCTGTAATGTGCTAAAAAAATGTGCTCAAAAAATGTGAATTTTTGACCTTAATAGGTAGCTGATCTGGCCCTTCAAACTAACTATTCTTATGGCTCAAGAAATTCTGAAACTTCACAACCAATTCCGATTTTTGTTTACACCCTTTAAATTGGTCTTTAATGCAAACTTGGGATCTTCCTTCATACCTTAGAATCAAGCTTATAATTTTTTTTTTTGATGATTTTATACATACCTTGAAGACTGTCCTATGACCAATTTATTGATTTCTTTGGAAGGGTAACCTTTTTTCACCTTTGTTCCACTCAACAAGCCATGTGCATGACCAAATATATTCATGAGAGTTGGCTGTTCCAACTCAGAAAAAGCAACTTGCCTTGCTGCCCCTACCGGAATCCCTTCTTGAATCATGCTCTCTATCCTCTTGGATGTTGCTCCCATGGGTGCCTTATAATGCAAACCATGTAGGATCACTTCTTTTCCATTCACATCAAATTCGAGCTCCATTCTTTTCCTTATAGTGGCTGGAAATCCACTCATACATGTGTGAACCACTCCCATGGTGTTGAGGTGTAAGAGGCACAACTTCTGAGGGCCAATACTCACCATGGCAACAAAAAACTTGATGGAAAGCAAACTGAAAATGGGGGAAACAACAATTAATGTGCTACTTACAATTTTTCCTTCGATCCTTGGATCATGATACTTCTTGCTTATACCTCTTTCCATGATGGTCCAAGCTTTATCCTTTGTTTCACAACATAACACAATGATAAAAGTATGCTTGTAAGGCTCACCCGGATCCCATATCCATGTTGGAGGCTTGTCATGCTTATCCCTAGGATTCACTTGGAAGAATTTTCTTCCCCATTGAGTGCCCTTCAACTCCACCTTATTGTTAGCACAAGTTTTACAATCAAAACATTGAATGACCCAAGCATGAGGAGAAAATAATGAGCATTCATCAAGAAGATAACCCAATTATTTACCTATACAAAAATTTGATTTTCCTTCCCCAATATGCAAAATGGATTCTTCTTCTTCCTTCCTCTTTCTCTTGTTCTTTTGATTGCTTATGAAGTTGTTGAACAACTTTTTCTTGCTTCACCTTGGGAAATTTTGATTTTTCTGTTACTCCCCCCTTAGTGTCTACCCTTTGCAATCCCATTGGTTGCTCCATAGCTTGTTGGAAACCTTCACTAGGCTGCCTTGAATTTCTGGTTCTTGTGGCTTAGAAAATTCAATCATTGGTTGCCCTTTATTTAGTTGAAACAACTCTTCTTGCTGTTCATGAAGTTGTTGGACAACTTCTTGTTGCCCCACTATTTCTGAATGGTGAAACTCATAAATTTCACTACTTGGCTGCCCCAATTTTTCCGATTTATGCATTTTCAAAAGATTCAACACTTGACTGCCCCAAGGTGTTCGCTTTTTCTTCAAAGTAAGGTTCTGGACCAACCCCATCAAACTTGCCAATGAGCTTCCTGCTGAATTCCTCATAGTTGTCTATGAGGTGATGCCCTTGGGTTATCAACCCTTGGTGCCACCAATCATGGGCAGCCTGTTCTAAATGTGTTGTGATGAATTTTAGGGCCTCTACCTCCATGGGATGAAGTGCAAGGTATGTACCTAACTTATCAATCCATGCTCTAGCTGAAATGTTTGTAGAACCATCGAATGTGGGAAGAACAATCTTCCTTAAAGCATCAAGTAACTCCCGTCTAACCTGAGTACTGCCCTTACCTCTTTTCCATGATACAAAATCCTTGAGGTCCATGTCCTTCCTGAAAAGGGGTGGGAATGTCATACACTCCTCATAAATCTCTATCAAATCCGTCTGAATGGAAGGCTGCGCCTTCCTTTCATGAGCTTGAGAGGATTTCTTAAACTTTGTATTGTCCATATCTCCTATGTCACTGTTTGACATGAAACCCTCAAATTGCACAGCTGGCCAAGAAATTGGCTCTGATACCACTGAAATGTCCCAAATTAAGGTATTTTTCTGAATCCTAATTTTTTTGCAAAACCCTAGGTAAATAGTCAAATCTTATTTTTATTTTCAACAAACCCTAACTGCCAAATATTCCCCAAATTAACACAAAAATATGCTAAGTTCTAAGTAACAAATAGCTGATTCAAACCAACAATTTATCCGCCAAAAAATGGAAATAAATCCTCAAACCCTAGATGCCTCCAAGCTGGAATATTTAACTGAAGTTTGCCGCTGATATATCAAGTGAAACCCTCTTAAATTTGCATGGATATTACTGAATTAATAAGCATAATTTATTATGAAAATTTGAGTGTATTTGGAGCCACAAAGCCCTTCAAATCAATTCGCCAAAGCTGAAAAAATTATAGAAATTATTTTTAGAATATTCAAGGCAATAAGGACCTTCAAAATAAGGTCAAATCCTTCCCAAATCAAGTTGCCACATTGCATAAATAATAAATTAAATTCAGAATATGTTTTGGCTCAAAATAATCCCCAAAACCCTACGAACTAGCTCCACAACTAAGTCGTCCTAGTTGGAAACAGTCAATTCCAACGACAAAATCCACACAGCACTCCAATGAGGGGTCTAGGGGTCTTCAACCTATCCAAGCAACTCCCAAGGCTCCAAACCCTAGTTGCCTCTCTTCAAATGCAATATTTGTCTTTTTTGAATATTATGCTCAAATGCAACCTCAAGATGAAGTTGCTCTAGGTGAGAGATGAGGGTTTGCGTCCCCATTCATTCTTTGCTTCCAGGCTTTCATCTTAAAAGCAATGGCTCAAGTGATTTTGTGCTTAATGACCAATATTTTGAATATCCAACATAACATGCCTCCCAATGAAACCTTCATTTCTTTTTATACAATTTCCTCCAAGGGGCACGCCCAAATAGGAAGGAAACACATTCAAATCATAAGGAAGATTGCTTTTAAAATGCTCATGACCCTTAAAAGGCCCCAACTTAAGTGATTCTTATAACATAAAGTACCTTTTACATACATTCATTCAGAATCACTTATTTCTCTTTCTCCTCTTTCTTTTCCCTTAACCCCCAGGAAATGGTTAAGGCTAAAGGTCTTCAAACTTGTCCCTAACAAAAGAGGGACATACTAATTGTTCACAAGGTGCGACATCAAAACCTAGAGATGTCCAAGCTTGTAGAGAAGCTTCTTGGACATATGGAAATCACAAACTTGTTCACCTTGCGCAAGGGCAATGCAGGCCTGCTTGAAGTCATTGTTTGCTGAGTAGAGCAATACCTAGTAAGAGAAGTTGTGGCCGTGCATGTCAAACACCTTGACGAGCACCTGAATCGTAGGGCAATTGAGGCAATCTACTACCTCGTGTTTTCCCTTCTTGTGCTTGATCATTAGATGGAACTACTACAAATATGCCATCTACTTCATGTGGTGCATTTTCTGTAGCTTACTTTATGTATTTAGGAACTAAAGCGATTTATAATCATAATGGATGGTTGTCTCCTCACCCAAGATGTAGTGGCACCATTGTGTGACTGCATGAATGATGCAAAAACATCCAAGGGGTCTCAATAATATTTCATCAATGAAAAACATGTAGGGGTGTGTTTGTGTAGACTAGTCAGTGTGTTACCGTTTTGGCATGGGAGAAGTTGATCCAAGGGAAGCATCAACACTCCAACACTTCAAAGGGCATCAAGTACATCAAAGAGGATTAGTTTTAGTCAACAAATGAGTTGGTTTAGTTACTTGATTGTTAGTAGCATTCAAGAAGTGGTTGCATTCGTTGAAGACCTCAAAGTGATAGGTTTTGATGCAAAGGAAAAAACATCGTGTGGCATACATCAAAAGCAGATGTGATTGCATATTTGGATTCTCCTCCAAAAGTTTTGCACTTCAAAAAAATGACATCTCATTTTGAGTTTGTATGCAAAAGATATAGCCTTTGAAAGTTGCAAGGTTTTACATTGATGAAACTACTCAGGCTGTTTTGCAAGCTTAAATGGTGGTTTCATAACCATAGTTTTGCATTAAAGGGTAGTTTCAAAACCATCAGGGTAGTTATGCAACCGTCTCTTTGTATTAAGTGGTGGTTTCGCTTGTGGCGAATGCAAAAAGAAAGTAATTGTCCAAAATAATGAATTGTTAGTTGATAAGCATATTCAAGTTGTTTGGGAGTTTGAAGAGGCACTCCTATAGTCATAGGAAAGTCAAAAAACATCCAAGCCAATTACTTTGAAGTAACTTCAGGCAAGAAGAGGAAAGAGACTTGGAAGAGTTAGCCCTCCAAGAAGAGAAGTGAGAGAGGAGAGGGTGTAGCTAGGAGAGAGTCCAGTTGAAGGAAGAACATAGTGACTGCTCACATGAACTAAGAGTGTTACAGCTTATCAAGACCCGAGGGACTGAATTAGGTTTCATAATCATAGTTTTGCATTAAAGGGTGGTTTCAAAACCATCAGGGTAGTTATGCAACCGTCTCTTTGTATTAAGTGGTGGTTTCGCTTGTGGCAAATGCAAAAAGAAAGTAATTGTCCAAAATAATGAATTGTTAGTTGATAAGCATATTCAAGTTGTTTGGGAGTTTGAAGAGGCACTCCTATAGTCGTAGGAAAGTCAAAAAACATCCAAGCCAATTACTTTGAAGTAACTTCAGGGGATAAGAGGAAAGAGACTTGGAAGAGTTAGCTCTCCAAGAAGAGAAGTGAGAGAGGAGAGGGTGTAGCTAGGAGAGAGTCCAGTTGAAGGAAGAACATAGTGACTGCTCACATGAACTAAGAGTGTTACAGCTTATCAAGACCCGAGGGACTGAACTAGGTCGTATCCTCATGTTATTGTCAATAAGCAAAGCATGTGTGTGTGTATGTGACCGACCCTGTAATGTTGTCATACAATTCAAGAAAGAGTGTGTTTTGGTCTAAATTTGAATGCACTGCGTTTGATTGTGTGTCGAGTGGTGAGTGTAGGTCTAGGTTTGGGAGTAAGGCAACCATCGGTTTTGTCCCCTCATTCCTATTTGCATCAATTGGTACTAGAGCAAGGTTGTGTCTTGCTGGGTTGAGTGTGTAAAGTTTTAGTTGAGTCAGTTGCAGGTTGTGAAAGAGTCATGCATTGTTATTGATGATAGTTGTAGAGGAATAGAAATGGCACACAAAGGAGCACCACGTGTTAGAAATGGAAGAGTTGAAGAAAGAAGAAGATGTTGGTAATGAGAAGAATTGCTGAGAAGAATGTACAAAATACCAAAAGTGAGTGAGAGAGAAGAGGAATTGTTTCCATCGTGTGTAGATGGGTAGAGAACAAGAGTTGCAAAAATGGCTTAGAGAAAAGTCAATAGAGAGAGGAGTGACCTGAGTCCCAAATTGCAGCAATGCTAGAAGACATGCTGTTTGGATTGGATGTCTTGGAGAGAAAACTGGCAAGTAATGAAAAAATAGTTGTTGAGAAAAGGAAGCCCATGAAGCCAAGAGGAGAAGAGTCCAGAAAAGAAAAGAGACCATCAGAGGTCATGCTGAAAGAAAAAGGTAAGCTCACTAGCAAAATCCCTTTGTTTTCAGGTAGAGAGAGCCAAAAATAGCTTATGAGATGGATGGTGGAGATACCCCGAGAGGGTAGAGATTGCAAGCACAAGATTGTATGGTAGTGCAGCGTTGTATTGGAGAGTTCTCCAAGAGAGGAGAAAAGAGAAAGGCAAGAAAAATATAAAATAGTTGGGAACATACGGTTTCCAAGTTGATGGGGTAAGTTGTGCATCCAAACGTGCAATAGAGTGGTTGAGAAAGCTTCAAATATTGAGGCTTAAGAGTGAAGAGAAGAGGATTGTCTTGAAAGGCAAGGAGAGAGTGAAGTTGCCATGTGAGCAACTCAAATCTGTTGTGAAAAACAACAAAGAGAAGGATGTGAGCAGCCCATAGAAGAAGAAATCCTCGTGAAGAGGATAGACATAGAGGAAGAGGAGAGAGTATACAACCATGTAGTGGAGGTGACCAAACAACTTGAAGATGGAAATAAATATGAAGAGATGTTGATGGAAGAATGTCCTTGTGTGAACAAGAATGTGGTTGAAGACCATCCATACGAAGTAGAGACAAAAAAACAAGTGAAGAATGGTGATAGTACAATAGTGGACAGAGAAGGGTATGCATTCATTTTCTATTATAAGAGATCGGCTGAGAATGAAATGGTAGAAGACAAAGTTCAAAAATTGTTGGCAGAGGTTGATCCCAAGAGCATTTGGACAAAGGAAGTTGAAGAATGTCACACGTGTAACATAGAGGTAGAATGGGATAGAGATGGTTGATATGTTTCTACCAAGAACATTGAAAGATGCACAAGGTGTTGCATATGTGGGAACAACCCACATTGGAATTGAAGAAGAGACTCTCATGACTTACGGGTTGCATTGTTTTCATATGAGCGAAGAGAGTGCAAGGTTAGTTGCACATGGCATGAATGTGATGTCAAAGAAGATGAAGAACGGAGGTATTGATCATCCTAGGGCTGAGGTAAGGAGGATGTGTTTTAACTATTTGTGGTTTAGTGGATAAATACTACATGCACAATAAGCTAAAACTAAGGCACAATAAAGATTTATAATAATGTAATCACTAATAGTAATCAGATCTGAATCATGCCAAAAATAGAAACTAAAAGTATGAAAAACAATTGAACAAACAACAAAAACAAAAAGCAAGCGAAGAGATGGAAACACAGATACCTGGTCACTATCACAAGAATTTGAGATTGAAAAAAGAATTTGCAAGCTGTTTGAGACGAAACACTGCAATCTGGAGCTGCACAATGAAAGGGGATAACATTTGCAGATTGCTGATTCTATATGAATGGAATTGGGTTGTTGCCGATTGTTTATCTTTGCTGCTACCAATTATGTACTTGGGTGCTGATTCTATACTTTGCTGATTTTTTTGATTATGTAATTTTCTGGGTGGGTGTGTAGGTAGATAACGAATAGTGTTGTAACTTTGCCACATTGAATTGGTGGCTAAAATGTCTCATTTGTCTTCTCCTTTGATCTTGACCTAATTCTCCACAAAGTGTTGCAAGGGGTATAATAAAATGCAAGGTTAGCCAGGGTGGGCAACCTCTTGAGGAGTTGCAGTCACATATCCTGCTTGCTTGGAATCAGAGCCAAGGTAGTTCTAGTGCTTTTGAGTGTAATCCCAACCCAAGTGAAAGATACGAGTTCACCTTCTCTCCCTAGATTATCAAATGCAACTGCATGAGCATTCACCTAGTCCTTATTTTGATACAAGTATGTATCTAATCAACTTGAACTTCCTTGAAAAGTCTTGAAGAGTAGAGATATAGAATTTGTAGTGTTGCTAAGGCTTGATTTTTGTTGATACTTCTCATTGAAATGCCTCTAGGAGGCTTTGTTTATATAGACTTCTTTAATTTGAATTAGGCACCTATTAGTGTTCAATCTGACTAATAAAACGAGAAAGAATTGACAATCACGGGTGCAAACATTGAAAATAGGAGAAACAAGGCAGAAGGGCCTACAAAATAGAAGGGGACACAATCAACAGGCCCCCGATTGTGTTCGCCGATTCTATCCTAGTAGAAAAAACGTAGGGGATGAAGAGAGGAAGAACAAAAGAGCCCTGCAAGCACAGGGAAATTAGAGAGGAAAGAGAAAAACAATAGAACAAAACAACACAAAACCACACATAGAAGAAAGGGAAGAGGAAGACAGAAAAAGTGCCAAGAAGACCCTATTTTGAACCAATGATCCATATGCATAAAACAACACTAAAAACATTGCAATAATAAGACTTGTACCAAAATTAAGTGTCTCATAATGCCCCACTTTGATGTGCGTGTGCGTGATGCATACGTTTGTCAAAGTCAAACAATAATTGAAGCACACACCTGCACTTACCTAGGGAAGGAAGGATGAAACATTTAGATTCTATATTGGTGTACACCCACACTTCAATGCCCACCACTTTGGTGTCCCTGTAAGTAAACGACAATGCCAACAAGTAGTCAATGACCTAGTAAGTTAGTGCGAATATAGTAAAATGAAAATAGAAATTGAAATGAGCATATGAATGAATACATTTGATGGTATGTGAACCATGCTATCATTCTTGGGTAACTATAACTGAAAACAAAATTTGCTCTAGTCTTCTTGGGCACTAGAACTTTTAGAGTAAGTTCTCACAACTCAAGTCTACTTCTTGATCGGGGAAGCAAATATCTGGTGGTCCTTGATCCGTCTTTGCCCCATCTTTGTAAATGTCTTTCATCTTGAAAAACCTGGATATATTCCCCCCTTTTGAGGTGAGGGATTGGTACCTCTTCTTGCAAATGACTGATCTCAACATAAAGAGTCATGCGCACCACATGTTATCAGAAAATACAACCAAAGCTATTAGAATCTTTGAAATCACTTAGTAAACACATGTATGCAACTATTTCAAAATACTATCGTGTAACACTCAACAGTTTGATATGACCCAAGGGAGAATGAGGTGATCGATAGTGATGGCAAATAATATGCCCCATTGTAGGCAGTAGGAGAGACAAGTAATATGTCTCCTCGAAACCATATAGAATAGATATCATCATGTAAAGCTCAATAGGTAGATGCAACCTCATGTGAGGATGAGATAGTAAGGGACAAACAACATGTCCTGATATAAATTGGTGTTGGGGAACAAAGTTATGCCCCGGTGTGGTTAGATATAGAAGTAACTAACATGTATTGATAATCCCATGTGGCTAGGTGTGATGCAGTCATGGATATGGATCTCAAAGAAGAGATCCCTTAGGCCACACAACCTTCATAATTACACAATAAAATAATGCAATAAAAGGCAACAATAGAACAAAAGTGTTTTTTATTAGGTTTCAATGATTGGAAATACAACTTGCACGCATAATGACAACACAACAATTTCAAATGAGATGCATTACACTAGATCCTCAGATCTTTGCTTGCTAACTCTCGATTTTTGCAAGTTTGGCTATTCCTTAGAATACTCACTATGATTTATATCCTGAAGTTTGGAAATACAACTTGCACGCATAATGACAACACAGTAATTTCGAATGAGATGCATTACACTAGATCCTCAGACCTTTGCTTGCTAACTCTTGGTTTTTGCAAGTTTGGCTATTCCTTAGAATACACACTATGATTTATATCCTTAAGTTTGTTAACTCGCTGACTTAAGTGTAGGGGCATGTTTATATAGACACAAGACCCACCTACTTACAATAATGCTCTCAACAACTCACTACAAGCATTAAATATTTGTAACACATCACCGTGCGCTAAAAACATTAAATGTTCAATACAATCTCGATGCATCAGAGCACATCACAATATAAGGCATCATGTTGAAGTACATCACAAGAACATGTGCACCTAGAGCAGACCCTGTGAAGATCACAAGCTTGCAAGGCTAAGCCCCAATGATTCGCAAACAAAAGATGTGCAAAAGACTCCATGTGCAATGATCCTCAATTTGCACTACTGCGCATTAACCTCCTTAATATGATATTGCAAGCTTCACAATAGAACTCTGGCATCACAAGACCTCAAGCCTTCTACTTTGCGTGGAATTGATCAAAGACCTACATAATGTTTTTGCAAGTGATAACAAGCTGTGCACACCAACATGGTTGCACAAAAGAACAACATGCTCACAAAAACAAGACTTGTGCACAAAAGAACTTAGCTTATTAGTGAACTTGGATGCTCTTGCATCATACACCATGGGTAACAAAAGGAACATGAGCTTCCGCTCATGTGTCTTTTAAGAGCTCTACTATTGGTATTCCTTGTTTTGCATCTTCTGATGTGATTATAAATGTTGCATCCTCAATTTCTCAGCCTTTATACTTTACCAAATATTCTTTATACTCTCTGTTGCACGTCCGCTTGCTGACTTTGGAATCAATCATCCTTTCTGCTTCCTTGTGCACTTTCTCAAGCATCTGCTCTCTCCAATCAACTTTTTTAGAATCTGCTTTTGGGCTTTCACTACTTTGCCCTTCATTATATGTATATAAATCTACGACATTGAAAAATAGGCGATATGTCTATCCCTTCAGGTAACTCTATCTTATATGCATGTGTCGCAAACTTTCGCAACACACTACATAGTCCAATTTTATTCCATTTTAATTTATCTTAAGTTCTTTTTGGAAATCTCTCTTTTCTTAAGCGTACTAAGACTAAGTCTGCGACCTAATATTCCACTTCTCTTCTCTTGACATCTGCACACTGCTTGTATCGTGCAAAGCTCCTTTCCAATTGTTCATGCCTTTGCTGATGTAAGTTGCTCTCATATTCAACAATTGTTTTTGCTTCAACACTCTTCCTCTGCCCATCTCTGATGTCACGTAATTTTGCAACACCTCTTGGACCTGACCCATAAGCAATCTGAAATGATGTCCTTTAACTGTTAATTGAATTGTTATAAGCAAACTCAACTTAGATTCCCTTAGATTAAACATTGCAATAGATGACCAAGATTTCTATTGACTACCTCCTTTTGTCCATCCATGGATGATATGCTGAACTGAATTGTAACTTGGTATTTAGATTCTTTCATAACATCCTCCAGAAATGTCCAACAAACTTCACATCCCTATTTGATACTATGTTGCGTGGCAATCCATGCAATTGCACAACTTCCCTGAAAAATAAGTTAGCAATGTGTGTCGCATTATTAGTCTTCTTACAAGCAACAAAATGTGCCATCTTTGAAAATTTATCCACAATCACAAGTATCCTCTTTATATTCTAGGCAAATCTAAAATAAAATCCATGCTAATATCTTCCCATGGTCTCTCTTGAATAGGAAATGGTTGATACAACATTGTATTTTGACTTTTTCCTTTTGCCAATTGGCAAACTCTACACTCCTAAACATATTTTCACATATCTAGACTCATCTTTGGCGAATAGTAAATTTCAGCCAACTACGCATATGTTTTGTCATAGCCAAAATGACCTGCTAAACCTACACTATGCTTTTGCCTAAATCAAATTCGCACGCATTGAACCTCTAGGTATACACAACTACAGTCCTCAAAACAACAATCCTTCTTGCATAAAATAATCCAACCACGATGTTCTGTTGCCACTCACTAGTTCTGTGCATGCTTTCCATTCATATCTGAGATATTCATCTTCTTCATACATCTCTTTCATAGAATCAAATACTATGACTTCCACTTGCATCTTGTTGAACAAGAGAACTCTTCTACTCAGCGTATCTACGACTCTATTTGACTCACCAGTCCTGTGCTTCAACATAAACGAGTACCTTTGCAGAAACTCAACCCAATTCATATGTTTTTGGTTCAACTTTCCTTGACTATTTATGAATTGCAGTGCTTGATTGTCTGTGTACAACACAAATTCCTTAGGCAACAAATAATGCCTTCACTTCTTGAGTGCTTGCACTATGGTATAGAACTCTTGATCATACATTGAATATTTCTTCATCGCATCATTATGTTTCTCATTGAAATTAGGTAACACCAACATTGGTTGGTCAATATTCTTCTTCTTTTGCTAGAAACTATATTTTGCTTCTGTGCTCCATACAAATTCTCTTCTATCTTTGTGCATCACCTCAGTGATCACTGCACACGTCCCATTGAAATTCCTGATGAACATTCAAATGTGCTCCTAGGTGACGGCCACTCAAGTAAACTCGTATCTTTTCTAGATCCATTTTGAATCCTTCTCGGGATATTACAAAATTGAAGTATATTGACTCGTTCATGAAGCTACATTTCTTCAAATTTACGAAAAACTTTTCATTTCGCAACTGCTGCAACACTTGCCTCAAGTGCACTAAGTGATCTTTTTACATTCTGCTGAAAATCAATATGTCATCCAAATATACTAGGACAAACTTACCAAAAAACAGTTTCAGCACTTCATTCATGAGTTTCATGAATGTACTTGGTGCGTTAGTCCAAATGGCATGATTAGGCACTTGTACAATCTGTCCTATGTTTTGAATGTTGTTTTCCATTCATCACCTGCCCTTATGTGAATTCGGTGATTTCCGCTCTTCAAGTCAATCTTCATGAAGTACTGCACTCCACTTACGTAATCCATCAAATGATCCATGCACGACAATGGAAATTTTTACATAATAGTAATCTTGTTGATAGGTCTAGAATCAGTGCACATTCTCCATTCACCTACTTTCTTAGGCACTAACACTGCTGGAACTAGGCATGGGCTCAAGTTTTCTCTTATAAACCCTTTATTTAATAGTTCCTGAACTTGTCTTTGCACCTCTGCATTCTCATTAGGTGTCAACCTATATGTCGCTTTGTTCGGTAAACTTGAACTTGGAATCAAATCCATTCGATGCCTTATACTCCTCATGGGTGACAATTCATCTGGTAGATTGTTAGACAACCTCTATGAACTCACTCAACATCTCCTTTACTTTGTGTGGAAGTATATCTTCTGCTATGTTTGTGCTTACAAATTGTGTGGAATTTGATATTAACGCATATGCTCACTCTTTCACTTCTTTCAGGAATTGTTTTCCCGAAACCATTAATATCATTGGATCTTTGTCCTCTTTCTTGCTCTTATCCTTTAAATTGTTTAAAATGTGTTCCCTTCCATCCTTCATCAAAGTGTAAGTGTTTGTGCAGCCATCATGCTACATCTTTTTGTCAAATTGCCAAGGCCTTCCAAGTAACACATGGCAAATTTCCATGGGTATGTGCCAATATGGAAACTTACCATACATTGCTCATTCACTAGAATATGATGTCTCTCCAACAACCAAGATACTCTATAAGGATTTGGATGCACAATGTTCTTTAGACCATGCTTTTCAACCATCTCTTGTGAAATAAGATTATTAGTAGTACAACTGTCAACAATCAACTTGCAACACTTACCTTCGGATTTGCAATTGGTTTTGAATAAATTCTGCCTTTGTGTAGGACTATTCTCTTTTTTTGCTTGTTTCAACAACACCCTCTTCATCATGATAGCTTTTCCCATTTTTGGTTCTTCACCTTGATATATTGACACAACACTTTTCTCATCCGATTGCGCAATATGCACATTCAAATAATTTCTTCTACTACATTGTGTGTATGTGGACACTCAAATGCTTTATATCCAATTTCTCCACATCTGAAGCATGTACCCATGAATCCTTTTCCTCTACCTCATACATAGGTCCTCTACCTTGGTAGAATTCCCTCTGCCTCTGCGCAATAGTATCATTGCATTGAGAAGCAGTAGGTTCTCTTTCTTGCTTCATTTGTCCTCACGCACGCAAAAACTTTCCTTTCCCTCGTGCGATGCCTTGTTGTTTGCATGACAACTTCTCTGCCTTTAATGTGCACTGATAGGCTTCTTCAATAAATCACAACCGAATCATACCAAATTCGTCTATGAATGGAAATTCACAACCTATTCAGGTACCTCGAGATATTCTCGGCATCATTTTCAACATGACTTGCACTGATGGTGAGTCTATAAAACTCATCAATGTAATATTTCACATTCATCAACTTTTGTCACAAGTTTTGCAACTTCTTGAACAATGTTAACTGTTAATTAGAAGGTATGAATTTAGCCTTCAACTTTGCAACCAGTCTATCCCAAGTCTTGATTTTGTCTTTACCTCTACAAACTTTTTCCTCCGGCACATGCTCCCACCATAAGGATGCGTGACCCTTCAACTTTGTGCATGCAAATTTGACCTTCTTGAGAGCTTTCACATTTTCATATTCAAAGTGTTTCTCTAACTTAATGATCCAATCAATGAATTCTTCTAGACTTAGCATCCCTGAAAAATTAGGAGGGTCCAACTGTGGTGTACTAATCATCCTCGCAACTACGTGTAGGAATTAAAAAATCGACCTCTTTTTTTGTGACATGGTTCTTAGGGGCTTCTTTTGCACCTTCTTTGTTGCTTTTGTCATCCACCACCCCAATGTCTCGATGTTGTGCGGTTTCCATAGCCTCTTAAAGGGCTTGCATATCCCTCATCAATCCTGCCAAGTCTGCAAGTCTTGGCACTCTCACAGTGAAACCTCCTCCATGTGCCATTTCCTTGAAATCAAAGAACAATCACTATACCTTTTACCTAACACTTGTTGGAAGATGTCGTCACTGCTTTCTACCCATGCTCACAAATGCAAAAAACAAACTTTTATCCATGTGCTTTCCTACAGGGAAGAAGCCTTGCTTAGTTACCAAATGATGCAATTGTGGTTAGGGTTCTCAACGAAGAGATACCTTAGACCATGCAGCGTTTAAAATTATATAGCAGAATAATGCAATAAAATGTAACAATAAAATAAGTGTTATTTATTAGATTTCAATGGCTGGAAATACAACTTGCACACACACTGACAACAACATAGCTATCTCAATTGCGATGCATTACACTAGATCCTCAAATCTCTGCTTGCTAACTCTTGGTTTTTGTAAGTTTAGCTATTCCTTAGAATATTCACTATGATCTATAGCCTTAAGTTTGTTGACTAGTTGACTCGTGTAGCGGCATGTTTGTAAAGGCACAAAGCCCAGCTACTTACAATGATGCTTTCGACAACCCACTACAAGCATTAAATCTTTGTACCATACCACCATATGCCACAAACATTAAATGGTCAATATAATCCCGAAGCATCATAACACATCACGACATAAGGCATCACGATGAAGCACATCACAAGATTATGTGCACATAGAACAAACTTCATGGAGATTGCCACCTCGCAAGGCTAAGTCCCAATGATTAGCAAATAAAAGATGCACAATGATCCTGAATTTGCACTACTGCACACTAACCTCCTTCATATGATATCGCAAGCTTTGCAAGCAAAGTTGTGCAATAGAACTTGGGCATCGCAAGACCTCAAGCCTTCTCAATGTTTTCGCAAGTGATAAAAAGCTCCATGCACCAACATGGCTACATGGAAGAACAACATGCATACACAAAGGCTGCGCAAAACAACACAAAGAATTTGTATGCAACAAGACTTGTGCACAAAAGAACTTAGCTTATTTTCTAATATAAATGTTGTTGGTTGATGTAGGATTACAAGTGAATTTGGATGCTCTTGCATCAAGGTGTAAGTAGGCAAATGGAGTATCCTAATATATAAACAACACGAGATCAATAGACATATGGGTGCAGTAAGCTTCGTATGCACAAGATATGTATAATGAGCTCAAGGAGAAAGACAAGGGTATGATGCACCCATAGACACGATAAAGTATAGATGGCATCGATGAAGCTCTTGAGATAAGTAAGGGTATGATGTCCCTTGCGGCTATAAATAATGTTGACAGAGTATAAGGAGATGTGGGTACGATGCCCCCAAAGGCGATGTATAGATATAGATATAATCACTAAAGCTCATGAAATAAGTGTGGGTACGATGCCCCCAATGGCAATGAGCAAGATTTGTTGTAAATAGAGTGTAGTAATATTAAGATGTCCTCATCGGTGCAAGATATAACAATTGAATAACTAATGACGAATCTCCATGTACAATGCCCCTGGTGGTAATATTTGAACTCAGGTGTATAATCGACGCAAGTGCATGATGTTTATTGAATTCTTCAAAGGTTTGCATTCTGGTGTAGTTAGGCGATAGGCTCCTATGCCAAGTTTCTCTGTAATAGTGAAGTGAGCTAGCCAATTTGATTTGAATTCACCTTTATGTTCTTTGTCACCATTTACATACTTTTGATTTTATTTCAGTACTAAGTCATCAAGATGCAATTTTCTGTATTTGATATTTTTGTTGTAAGATCTCTTTAGGCGATTTTGATAAATTCTTAAGTGCTCAATAGCATGTATGCGTGCTTCATCTAGAATTTCCAATTGATGTAATTGTTTTTTCCTCTATTCATTATCATCAATAACACATTTAAGGGACACTTGTAGAGAAGGGATTTCAAACTCTAGATGGAGAATTGCTTCCGCACCATAGACAATAGAATAGGGGTTGCCCCAATAGCTGTCTTGACCCTCATTCGATAAGCCCATAAGGCATATACAATCTGATTATGCCAATCTTCACCATGTTTAGCAATATTTTTACTTAAGATGCTCACAATTGTTTTATTGATATCTTTAGCTTGAACATTTCCCTAGGGGTAGGAAGGAGTAGAAAATGTATGTCATATCTTATATTTAGCACAAAATTTATTGACCATCTTATTCTTGAAAGATGTACCATTATCTATAATAATTTAAGATATAAGGCCAAACCTAGATATGATATGCGTCATTAGAAATCTACATATGCCATCACCTGTGGTAGACTCTAAAGGAATTGCTTCAAGCCATATGGTAACATATCTAGTAGTCGCAATGATAAATTTGTGACCCTTTGATGACGGTGGATTAACTTTGCCAATAGATCAAAACCCCAAATGGCAAATGGCCAAGGAGAAACAATATGTTGTAATTGTTGAGTTGGTGCATGTGTTAGATTATTGTGTCGTTGACATTGTTCACAAACCTTTGCATCTTCTTGATAATCATGTTCCATGGAGGACAAATAGTAACTCATTCGTAATAATTTGTATTACCACCACATTCTCTATCATGAATCTCTTGTAAAGAATTTTTAGCTTCTTCGCACCCTAGGCATCTAAGCAATTGACTCTCAAAGGATGTCCTGAAAAGAGCATCACCAATGATAACATATTGAATGGCATCTCTTCTCAATTTCCTTTTGTCATTTTTTGCAAAAATTTCAAGAATAGTCTCTTCAGTTAAAAAGTTGTAAATGCTGACATACCACTTTGAATTAGTTGTATCAACATTGATAGTAAACACATAATCCGTCTAGAGATGGTAGTGAAACAATTGGCTGTTGTAGTCTCCTAATAGTGAGTATAACATGATTGTTTGTGATATCGATAGGAACAAATGAAGCAACACTAGCTATAGCATCAACATGACAGTGATTTCTTTTAGGAATGTTGGCAATCTCAAAGTCATCGAAGTAGGCAATCAAATTATGTACAAGATCTCAATATGCAATTAGTTCCTCTTCCTTAGTTTGATAAGTGCTTGCCACTTGGTTGATGACAAGTTGAGAATCATCGTAAACTTTCATAGATTTTATCTTTAAAGCATGAGCGGTGTGTAGCCCTAGAAGCAAAGCCTCATATTTTGCTATATTTTTAGTACATGAAAAGCTTAATCAATATGCTAATGGCATATTCTGTCCTCGAGGTGTCACTAATATAATGCTGGCCCCGACACTTGAAGAATATATGGATCCATCAAAGTACATGGTCCATTTTTTGTTCACATTGGTTCTTATAACAAGTTCATCTCAAAAAGCATCATTCATAGGAGTGTGGTTTAAAAGGGCAATCGTAGCAAGCTGGTTGACGACGACTTGCCCTTTGACCTATTTTTGTGGTATAAACTTAAGATCAAACTCCATAAGTAACATGACACACTTAGCCATGCGTTGGGATAGGTAAGGCTTAGACATGACATATCTTAAAGGATCAATCTTTGCAATAACACGAGTCTCAGTATTAAGCATGTAATGTCTAAGTTTCATGTAGCGAACACGATAACTAAGCACAACTTTTCCATTGAGTTATTTTTCTTTTCATAATCAACCAATGTACAACTGATCTAATAAACATCTCTCTTTATGCTCATCATCATATTGTGCTAAAAAGTACCCTAGGTATGCTTGGTGGCAAATATGTATAGTAACAATGGTCTATTAGGTATAAGTGACATCATGATTGGTGGATTGGCTAGGCTTTCTTTTATTTCATTGAAAGCTTTTTGACACTGTTCATCCCATTCAAATTTGGTGCCTTTGCTTAGTAATCTAGAAAATGATTGAGTTTTGTCAACGAATTAAGAATTAAATTGTTGAATGGCTTGAATTTTTCCTTATAAACTTCTCAATTGTTTTAATCTCGTGGGTGGAGGCATATCAACAATGGTTTGCACATCGGCAATGATGTACTTTCTTACAACCTCGATACCGTGTTGGGAGATAATAAAACCCAGTAACTGTCTAGATGTAACACCAAAGACACTTCTTAGGATTTAACTTAATTGCATTTTCTCAATCATTGAAATATTTTTTGTAAGTCTTTAACATGGTCTTCATGTTTCTTTGCTTTTCCCAAAATATTATCAACATAGTCCTCAACAATATCATGCATGTAATCATGAAATATGTGTCATAGCCCTTTGATAGGTAGCGCTAGCATTTTAAAGTCCAAAAGGCATGACAACATTGCAAAATGTGCACCACGGGGTAGTGAAAGCATTCTTATATTGATCGGTTGGATTTATTTTAATTTGATTATAGCCGACGATTCCATCCATGAAAGAAAGCATCTCATTCCCAATGGTAGAATAAACAATCATATCAATGTTAGGTAGACGAAAGTCATCCTTAGGAGAAGCTTTGTTCAAATATCTAAAGTCCGAGCATTGTTAGAATTTGTCCGTCAGGTTTTACAATTGGGAAAATGTTGGAAATCCAAGGTGAATAGTCGACAGGTCATATGAACCCTTTATTTAATAGTCTTTGGATTGCGTCTTTAACCAATAAAATAACTTTAAGATGCATCTTTCTAATCTTTTGCTTAATTGGTTTGGCATCATGATGGACAACTAGATTATGAACTACAATGGACAGATCAATATTGGACATATTGGAATAAGCCCAAGCAAATGATTTAGGAAGTTCTGTCAAAATCTCATGATGGTCTTTGTCTTCTTGAGTTGTTAATAATTTGCTAAGTAATACAACTTTAGGATAATCTTTGGCACCGTAATTATATTCAGTTGTTGCTTCGTTGAGTAATGTGGAGCGTTCTCAATATTTGGAGCAGTGGTTAGAGAATCAAGACCATCTAAAGGAATGTCATCTTCGATAGTTGAGGGCTCACACTTGCCAAAGTATGCATGGTGACCCAATTGAATGGTAATCTGTTTTATGATAGTAAGATGGTAAATCAATATAAGATCCCACATATTATTGAAGGGCTTCATTGTTAGCAAAATTACCAAGAGTAAGTAGCTCAGGGGAAGCGTTTTCATCATTTAGCTTGGGATGTATAAGTCCTAAAGATGTAACATGATAAACTTCATTTTGATGAGATGTACTAGACTCGGAGAAGTATGTAAAAGTTTGTTCTTTGAAGCACAATACTGTTCATAAGCTTTAAGAGTTTTTTGATCCGCTTGGAGGGGTTTCTCTTTAGCTATAATGTTTGTACTATCTCCAAGATCTAGTTTGAATTGATGAGGAGTGGGGATTATTGGCTCTATAATACCTTATTCATTTTGCCCTCATTCGTTAACATTTAATCTTGTATTCATTGCACACATGTATCCTCTTCCATATTGTTCTAAAGTAGTTTGGGATGGACCAAAAGGTGGAGTTGGTTTATTAGCATTGAAACAAGTATTTGTCAGAGGCTGCTTACCTTTACCCTCAGAAGATGGTATATTGTTTAGCACAAAGGATGGGAAGGGTCGTACAAAATATTGAGTTCAATATAATTGACCAATACCAAATGTGTGCATATCATCTTGATATTCTCCATGATCACATCGTTTAAAGTTAAGTTTTGATAAATGCTCATCCATGCTATCAGGTTGTAATCATTGTCTTCATTGTCATCACGAGCATAATTATCCTTATTGGTCTTGCTACTCTTGCTTACATCATATGTGTGCATTCTTTCCATGGGAATAGGTTTTTAGGTGCTATGATCTTTGGTTGAGGTATATTAAGGCAGGGAATAATAGCTTCCATTGGTTCCACAACTTTGTAAAACTGGAAGGGGACGTCATCTGCATCACAAGTATAAAGATGAACCTCATAGACAAATTTTTAAGCATCTATGTAATGTAGAGGGGAACGAATTCATAGCATGTATGCATGGTCTACCAAGTTAAGATTGTAGCTAACTTCTCTAGATATCACTTGACAAGGTGTAGCTAAAGTTTTAGGCTCAACAATTATGTTCAATGTAATAGTTCCTAGGTGTTTTCATGGTTCATGGTCAAACCCTTTGGTAACCATATTTGAAGATGTAAGAGTCTTACGATCAAGTCCGAGTGCTTTCAAGAAGGCCTCATTACAAATATTCAATCCTAAATCGTTATCTCTGAGGGCCCTATTGATTCCCGCACGGTTGATAATTGCTTGAATGGACAAGGGAAGGTGTTGATCAATGATCTCCTTAGCCGGTAAATCTTCTAATTCAAAGGAGATGAGATTTTTGCAATCTTGTAAAGTTTTGATAATGGAGGCAAAATAAGCTAATTTGGTATTGCTTGGCAAAGTAGCATCATTCAAGGTGTTCCACAATATGTCTTTGAAAATTGTTGATTGTTTGAGTAACTCTAGGATAGAGATTTTGGCATTGATGTTTTGAAGTTGGTCTACTAGATCATAGTTATTAGGTGTTTGAATCCGAATCTTAGGAGGAGGGAGAACCTTGAGGAGGGTTGTTTTGGTTAGCTCCACCTTGAATTTGAGAGGAAGGAGGAGGGATATAAATTTTTTGTGGTCTAACCCTCAGGGTTGTTACGACATCTACCTCATAGTGAATCATCATGCAATCAGCAATACAATGGCTATCAATAAGAGGAGGGAAAACAAAGCTATTAAGTGCAAGGGTATCATCACATAAAGCATCACAAACAACCCTATCTTGTCGCAATCCATAAGCTGGTATTCTATGATGAATGCTAAGAAAGAAGCATGGAAACATTGATAAGCATCTGTATAACAACCATATTACCAAGCCTAAGAACATGTAAAAAACTATGTACCCTTGATGCCGCTTAAAAAATAAATGTAATATAAAATTTTGATGTACCCATGAGAAGAGGGAAGAACACAAGCCTATGCATTGGACCAAAGCTAAGCAAAACCGTCATGATTCAAGCCAAGGAAAGGCTAATGATAAGGCACAAACAAGGAGAGGGTTGTAATGAAACCCTAAAACAAATTAGAACTCAGAAAAATGAGGAAAATTAGACCTTGGAGGGATGAAGAACAAGGAAACGTCAAGGGTTGAGGTGTTCGAAGAATGAAGGGGTTTGCCAAAATATTTTAACTATTTATGGTTTAGGGGATAAATACTGCATACACAATAAGCTAAAACGAATGTAGAATAAAAATCTGTAATAATACAATTGACTACCAATAGTAATCAGATTTGAATCATTGCCAAAAATAAAAAGTATGACAAAAGGTTGAACAAGCAACATAAATGGATGGGAAATGAAGAGAGATGGAAACAAATGCACCAGGTCATTGTCCTGAAGATCTGAGACTGAAAGAGGTATCTGGAAGTTGTTTAAAATGAAACACTGCAGTCTGAAATTCGCTATGAAAGGGGACATAGTTGGCAGATCACCGATTCTGTCTGACGAAATTGTCAGATCACCAATTGTGTATCATTGCTGTTGTCGATCTATACTAGGCTCCGATTCTGTACTCCATGGATTTTATGATTATGTAACTTCGCAACATTGAATTGATAGCTGAAATGTCTAATTTATCTTGACCTAATTTCACACAAAGTGTTGCAAGAGGAATAATAAAATTCAAGGTTAATTGGCTCGGGCAATCTCTTTAAGAGTTGTAGCTACATATCCCACATGCTTGGAACTAGAGCCAATTTAATTCCAGTGTAATCCCAACTCAAGTGAGAGATAGGACTTCACCTTCTCTCCTTAGATGATCAAGTGCAATTACATGAGCATTCGCCTAGTCCTTTTGATACAAGTATGTAGCTAATTAACCTTGAACTTCTTTGAAAAGCCTTGAAGAGCAGAAATATAGAATTTGTAGTGTGCCTAAGACTTGATTCCTCTAGATACTTCTCATTGAAATGCCTCTAGGAGGCTTTGTACATATAGACTTGAATTTGAATTATAAACCTATCAGCGTGCAAGCCAACCAAGCAAAAGAGAGAGCCGACAATCACAGGTTTAAACATTAAAAAGAGGAGCATGGTAAAAGGGCCCACAAAACAAAAGAGGATGCAATGCCGATTATGTCAAGGACACAATCGACATACTACGGATTTGGTTGATCTTTTCAACCACGTGGTATGTTTGGGTTTTCCACCCTCTTGGTCACATCACATTATTCACCCGATACACAAATCATGCCCTGTTTAGATCCCAATAATTACAGGACGATCATGGTCGGACACACATTTTCGAAATGGTATGCTACTGTATTACACATGCAACTTTCGAGAGAGCTAGAGCAGAGACACATCAGAGCTAGGGGACAGGGATGGTTTAGACCAGCCCATCAAGCCATTGATCATATTTTCATACTCTGGGCCATTATTGAGGAGGCACATCATCGCTCATCCAAAGTCTATTGTTGTTTTTTAGACTTTAGGAAAGCGTTTGATTCTGTTTTGAGAGAGGCACTTTTCCAGAGACTTAGGAATATTGGCATTTTTGAGACCCTCTTGGCAGCCATTATGAGATTATACGAGAATGTTCTTGGTCATCTCCACACGGTTCATGGGATTTCAGACTTTACTAGGAGTACCATTGGGGTCAAGCAGGGATGCCCTTTGTCCCCAACCTTATTTGAGATATACATTGATGAGTTAGAGACCTTTCTTCATGAACATATTCAGGCTAGTGATGGGTGTCTTCTTCACCAAGTTCTGATTTCTATTCTCTTGTTTGTGGACGATGTGGTTCTCCTAGCCTTTTCTCCTGAGGGCTTACAACGACAGTTGGATGCTTTGGCTCTCTTTTGTGATCTCCGACAACCGACCGTTAATTTGGGGAAAACCAAGGTCATGGCATTTAATGGCTTGAAGACCTCCCACCTCCATTTCTTTTTCAGAGGAAAGGAGGTTGAGATTACCACTTCCTATACTTATCTGGAAGTGCAATTTTCTGGGCCACGTTTCAGCTTGAGGCAGGGACTCTAGCGTAGAATGAACAAAAGTTATGGTTCTTTAGCTCTCCTTGAAGGACTATGTTTTTGTCATCACTTTTAAGATATCTCTTCCAAGATGCCACTCATGGATACACTTATCAGACCCACAACTCTCTATGGATCTGTAGTTTGGGGGCCCTCTCTACATGAGGGTGATTGGGCTACTGTTGAGAGGGTCCAGACACTTCTCCTTCGCCGCATGATCAAATGTAAGCAGATAGTTCCCCAACACATTATTCTTGCAGAGTTTGGAGCCCGACCCTTCCGACTGGAGATTATATTTGATCTGATCACTTTCATACATCGCATATGGAGGATTGTTATATCTGCAAGTGGATGTGACAGATACCAATACTTAGCATACTGTTTTTCAAAGAATCTTGCTCTCTCAGCTCCTTTGACCTGTGGATGTTGTTGGTATACAGGAGTTTCTAATCTATTGGAGTCTATGGGAATCAGGATGGACCGACTTCCTCAATTTATGTACTCCTTGGACGCACCAACTCATCTTCTAACCACTAGACAGGGGTTGAACTGGATTATTAGGGATGATGTTTATAGACAGTTTATCCATACCACTTGGATAAACCCTCCTGGGGGGTTACGCCCTAAGATGACATTTTATGCAGAGCACTTCTTGGAGCTGAGTGATGGGCTTATCATTCATCCATAGTATACATTCCGCCACTGGATGCACTCTCTTCGCATACCATTATGATAGTTTCAAGTGGGGTATCACATGCTTAGGATTGAGACAAATCCCCAAATAGATCGAGTAGACAGGATTTGTTAGTTATGCAACATCCAGGGGATGGAGTTTGAGGAGCACTTCATCTTTTGTTGTCCCATTCACTCTGAGATCAGAGGGAGGTTTAACTGCCTATTTAGGAGGACACAGACTCTTTCCGACTTCTTCAGATATGAGGACCAAAGATGCTTGGCTTTATATATACAGGAAACTCTTCAGCTTCATGATCATTTTATTCAGAGACCCACTAGACCAGTCTCCACTCAACGGATTACTTATTTTTTCATGGTGCTACCTTTGAAGAGAGGCACTAAGCGACAGATTGACATCAGTACAGCCCCACATCCAGATCAGTGAGGCCTAGAGGCACTATTCATAGTTCCCCGAGTTTTCATCATCATATGCACCTCAAGTCCGGCATTAGGAGGCAGACTAGATCCACTAGACCTTCACAAAGGACTTTTCCTTCAAGGCAGAGGATTGGAGGACAAACCAGGCATCATACCTCCCCTTCTTTGGGTTAGACTTCTATTCGGAGCTTCTTCTCGTCGGCCTTGGATGCTAGGAGAGTTGGATCGAACTCTTGATGGGTTCCCTCTTGGTTTTTCTTTCTTAGGGATCATCCTCGTGCTCCCGATGTTTACAGAGTGTTGGAGATTGCTCATTTCTTTTGGCCGCTTCTCTGTACCTGAGTGTGGTTGGGACAGCGTTTGAAAAGGAGATAGTTGAACTCTTTGAGGACATTTTGAAGACTGAAATAAGAGAAGATGTTGTAGCAGAGGTAGTGAAGTTCTTTGACATTGCAATGAGGGAAGAGGACACAGACTATCCTAGAGATAGCATTGGAGGTTATAGGTAATCGTATTGATGCCCAAAAGTTTGTTGGGTTCTTTGACAAGCAAGCTATGATGGAAGAAGTAGAGGGTGAGTTGTACTCTTGGAAGAAAGGATTATTTTGACAATGGACAATGGCGTTGAATATACTTGGTGGAGGTGGACGGATAGATGTGGGCAAAAGCTACAAGAGGATGCAAAAAGAAAAAAAGATTTAATTGGAGGAGGTGGATGGAATTTTCGCAAGCAATGGGAAAGACAAAGGGAAGGGTAATTAGAGCTAGCCAAGGAGGATGGTTCAATAGGTGGCTCGAAAAGGAGGAAGAAACAAATCGTTTTTTTTTGAGTTACCCAACAAGGTTTAAGGGGACACCATGGCCATGGCAATCGCCCAAAAGTGTGAGCGAAGAGTCAAGTAGAGAAAAAGTGGTTTTATTAGCAAAATAGTGGTTTAGGGCTTTTGTTAGGGTTTCAAAGTGGTTTGAGTTACAAAACAGGTTGGAGACGACGCACAAACTAGTGGATGAGGGGCCAAGGTGTTGGGGTGGATTTAGAGTTATGTGGAAGGAGGATAAGAGGTGGAAAATGGTATTTGTAGGTGATAAGGATTGGCAGTAAGTTGTTTTGAACATGGAATAGGGTTTGAGAAGAAAGTAAATAGAATTCTAGAGATGGGTAAAAGGAAGCTAGAAGAGGTAGCATAGGAGGAAGGTGAGACATATATCTTGTGGGAGGAAGATTATCAAGTAAGTCGAAGTGAGGAAGACATCAAAGCAAGAAGAAACCAAGATTAAATCACCTTTGAGAACCTCATTGAAGAAACCGGTCAAGAAAACACAATTGGTGAAGAAAATTCTTTTGAATAATGGCTTGATGAGACATCCAGAAATAGTAAATCATGGTCGACAGTGACATGTTCGAGAATGGGCATGGTTGAAGATTTCAACCACAGGAAGAAAGAGTACACAGATATATTAAAGACAAATTTGGGAAAGAAGCATGAAGGACCAATTGCCAAAGAGCACTTGGAGAACATGAGAGTATTGGGACTCAATGAGTTACTATTCTTTGGGAAGCTAGATGAGCTGGTGAAATGGTTGTTGTCATGCACCCATGAGGGGAGGATTCATTTTGTAGGAAAGAGAATTAAGTTAAGTCTCGCACGAATTAGTGAGTTAACATGGTCGCTAACATAGGAGAAAATATGCGTGCAACCATGTTAAATATTGAAAATGCCACAAAAGTTGAAATTGGAAAGAGAATGCTACACATTATCTTGACCAGGATCCAAAAATTTGTGGTAAGGGTAGTCACACATCTGATCAACGTGAAATTGACTCCCACAACACGATGGGGCCAGACCTCAAAAGATGTGGTGTATGTAGCTTATCAATTTGGAGTGAGGGCAGTAAAGTACAATTATGCATGGTACATTGCAGAAGAAGTTAGTATGGCGGTAGAAGAACATCTATGTGAAGGTATATCAGATAGAGTATGATCCTTATCTTTTTTCTTATTGAGGAGTTTGGAATGCCAAAGGGTTCCTCATTCTCGATGGTTCAAAAGTTTGCATCTTGACATGAGAAGTATAAGGGGTGTATATGGGAGACCCAAATGATGCCTACATATAAGCGGCAGATGAAAGCATGGTACGAGACCATCGAAGTTTAATTTGGCATGGAATGGAGGTTGTCGTGCACAATGCCGAACCATATGATGGATAGAGAGTTCTATGTAATGGCTCAATGCACACTGACAAGTATTTTGGACCAACATGTGAATTGGACCAAGTTGATGAAGTTACCATATATGGTAATTGCGCATTACATGGAGGTTGCATTGGATCGATTCAAGGGCATTCCATGGGCAAAGGTGACTGTCTATGTAGTTGACAAGGATATCCTTGCGCAACTTTAGAAGTATGATCAGTCGGGGAGAAGCACATTACTGGAAGATGAGGAGTTGGAGGATAACTCAACCAAGATTGATCTGGGAATGTTTGTGATGGTTTTGAAGAAGAATTGCAACATAAGCATGAAGCTTAAACTAGTTTAAGGGAAAATCTAGGTGTCAGGCAAGAGCCCAACAATAAGAAAGAGTCTAAGGATGAAGGTAAGAATGGAAACGAGGATAAATAATGATGAAGGCACTACTCAAAAGGAAGAGGAGAAGCACAAGAGAAAGATGAGGATGAAAAGAAAGCCAAAAAGAGAAAAGAAAACAAAAGGTTACGACTCTTGAAGATTTAGAGTCATTGTTGTCATCTGATGGCTTGAAAACAAAGAGGGGATACGAGTCCCTAGTGCAAGATGCACGCAAGGGTAAAAGTCCTAAGAAGAATGTTGTAGGACAAGGTGGAGGAGAATTTTGCGCAGAAGAAAGTGAAGACTTGGGGAAAGATGAGCAGCAAGTTGAGAATATTGTTCCACAATTGGTCGGGGGGGACCAACAACATAAATTGTACCAAGTCTGGGAGAAGTGGATAAAGAATCTGAAGGATTGAAGGCAGGTAAAAATCCAAAGGTGGTAGAACAACTCTTTACGAAGAACCTGCTCTGAAGTCCCAAAATGAAAACACAAGTTCTACACATGGAAATTAATGAAGAGATGCATGATGATGAAGAAGAAGAAACATGCGAAGAGGGAAGAGAATGATCGTGTGCGGAAGAGCAAAATAGCTAGGAAAAAGAAAAGGCGGAAGGAAGTCCTAGTGTAGTTCATGAAGTTCCACTAGAGAGGACTAATGATGTGTAGGGTGAGGGTCAAGAGGACGAAAACAAGACTGATGAAGAGAGAAATACAAGTTTTGAAGACCAAGAAACATCTGACACTATTCACTCGGATAGGCCGCGCAAGAGCCAAATTGATCTAAGCTCATCATCACTCGACACTCAAACTTCATGGGAGATGAAGCATACCAAGTATATCTCTAAGGTTGGGCGTAAGAGTTTAAAGATTTTTTTTTATGATCACTGCAAGTGTAGTGAGTTTGAGGTCCTAGTAGAGGCAATAAGGGATCTGACTAAGCATGAGGTAGATGCAAGCACAAAGTTGGAGGAAGGCATCCAAGTATTCAATTCATTCAGGTATACTACATAACAAGGTGCACTTGCCTTGATGAGAATGGCCACAAGAATTTCAAGTTGAGCCATTCATGCCGAAGAAGTTGAGGAAGAGCAAGATAAGAGGTTTTGCGAGGAATAAAAATTGTCAAAAACACTCAATAGAGTGTTGGAGTTAGAGACTCGTTCAAGAAGCTATGTGGAGCAGATAGAGAGAGATACTAGATATATGGGGATCCGCAAATGTAAGCGAGATGGAACCCATTTACAAGCTAGGCACATGATTAAGGAAGTTGTTGGGTTTGGTAAAAATAGCCAAGCAATCGAGTGGGCCAACTGAAGAAGAGGTTTGTGTGAAGAAGCTGGTAGACACAAAGACCACTTGGGAGGATAAGACTGAAGAGTTGAAGGACTTAGTCAACTCATTCAAAGACAAGGTCAAGGTGGTGGGGAAATTCTTCAAGAGGTTCGAAGATAATCAAACTTTTATAGGTGCGCGGATGCAAGGAGATAAAGCCACACACAAAAAATTAGCAGTGCACATATCAGGAGAGAGATATAACTGTGTGTCAACAAAGGCCAAGGCTTTCAAGGCAAGAATGGATCAAAAGTGTAGGGCTTGGAACAACTTTTTTGACGAGTTCCAAAGGCAATCAATGGATGAAGAGGAGGCACTAAATGAGGTTTATAAGAAGCGTAGGCAGGAGTTCGATGAAATAACCAAGATATACAAAGCAAAACCTGATGATATAGGGTCAGAGACTTCTTGGAAAGTTTGTTAGAAGCGACAACAGAAATGAAGAAAGTAGTAGAAACAGCTGCGCAACAGTGGAAGACATTTGAGGAGGAATTGCAACAGCAGGTTTCAGAAGTTTTGATCGCGCAAGAAGGTGAAACAGAGATGAGCAATAATAGTGCAGATTTGTTTGGGGACAGACAAAATAAGTAATATGGGAGAATGTGACCCAAAGAATGCACACTAGGCTAAGGATGTGGATATTAGCTGAGTAAGGTTATGTGCAGTTGTATCATGCGCAGAGGTGGTCAAGAAGTAGACGAGGACATCCACAGAACAAACAGAATGTGGTGCAGAACTAGTACACAAGGAAGTCATGCACAGATGAACGGGTGGTGAGTTCATAAGCAAACTAAGCGTGCGGATGATCCGGAAGAGCATCTTTTGATGAGCAAATGGAATAATCTGTGGAATCTTCTAAATCAATCTAGAAGATATCCATTTGGATACAACTGCCATGAATATGTCGGTGGGGGAATACTATAAATAGACCTCTCGACCTCTCATTTAGACATTCTGTTGGGATCACATGTTTTGATGCACAAGCTTGGAGAATACACAGGTCTTGGGAGGGATTGTATGCAGCGTTTTATACATGCATTGTACATGTAGAGCTTGTCAAAGCTATTTGTAATGATGTCATGTTATGTTGTAACATGAAGAAAGAAGATGTACGTGTATAATACTGTTGTATATGATATATGTGTATTGAGATGGATTATGTGTTTTAATTGTCTTTCTTATGTTTATGTGGTGATTCATATACTATGTTAAGGTGTGATCATGTGTGTTTGGCTAGGGTTAAATAGTTATGCTTATGAGTAATGTTGATCTTCATTTATCGTCTATTGGGGGGGTTCTCAGTGATCTCTTTTGTACCTTTGGTGAGTTCTTGAACTTCATGTTCAAGTAATATGCTGGACAGGTGTGTTATTTGTTGAAACTAGGTTAGATAGTGCAAGTCTCTTGATGCTAGTTAAACTAGCACAACATTGCTTAGCCTCTTCTTGTTTCATTTAGCCAAACTCTTTCTTTATTTGCTCTTCTTTAATCTTAGTTGCCATTGGCCATTGCTTTCTTTCTTTCCTCCTCTTCTTTATCTCTTTTGTTTTTGTATCTCCTTGGGGGGCCTTCGCCGTTGCCATTTTGATGTTTTGTTGCTGCAAAGATTTAAGGGCTTCTATTTTTTTCTTGGCTAATTTCCTTGCTTTGGTAAATAGTCTTTGTGTTTGCTTTGGCTTCTGCCTTGGCTGTGGTAATCTTACCTAATTTTTTGCCAACCTTCTGCCGCCTTCCTTGTAGCCTCTGTATAGCTTTTAGATTTAATTTCTTTGAGTTTCTTCTAGGGCTCATCCACTTTCCAATTTTTATTTCCCTGCCAATTCTTGATTTGCTTTCCTTTCCTTCTAGCTTCTTTATCTTTAGTGGCTTGTGCCTTTTCCACTTATCTCTTTAATTTCTCAAGATTCTCTGCCATTTGTTTCTCTACTTTATTTCTAACTGCTCGTGCCAAGAATTTCAAAATAGCCTCCTTGTTTATCTCATTGTGCTCTATATGGACTAACAAAACTATCAAGATCCTCGCCTCTGCGGTATCATTAGATCTCAGTATCAGGTAAAGCTTCCCGAACACCTTTATTCCATATGGCTTTTCAAGTTCCATGTACACCAGTGATCTTCCACTCTCTTCTTCTTGGGTTTCCTCTTTTGAGTCTTTAATAACGCTGTCTTTCCCTCCATGGCAGTAGTCTCTCTTATCCGGGTGCCATTTTTTTGTGTGGCACCCTACTCTCTCTTTCCTTCTCTGGCCTCTTCTAGTTTACTCTTACTGTCTGCATTCGAGGAGTATTCAAGAAAAGGTTCTGTTATGTATACCTCAATAGAAACACTTGGTGATGCCACTGGTGAAAATTGACCTGGCTCTAATACCACATACAACATTATTAAGAGAATAGAAAAAGATCTAAACATTATAACTTGAATATAAAATGCTGACATGTAAAATAATAGGGACAGCTGCACTCTTGATATGGATTTACACCTGCAAATCTGGCTGAAAAGTGAAAACACATAAGGTGAGAAATGACAGCCATTTGTATTAAATTGATCATACGTGGAAAAAAAAAATACATACATAAGGGTTTTCCCTTGAGGGAACAAAATTGATAATTATATCATGACATAATCCTTTACTAATCTAAACATAACATAGAAAAGGACAAAATAGGACAGAACATACTCATAGTATGTTGTGTCTAGGTATACAACATTTTGGGACGAACTTCTTTGCCTTTTTTTGGTGTAAGCAGAAGCAGCAACAATGGTCGCTGTGGATTGAGGATTGGACATTTAAAAAGCTGAATCTGCCTAAAGGGTGGTAATTAATGCTCCCACAGTTAATAAATGTGGTGTAAAAAGTTAAATCGTGCAGAAGCAGCTAGCGACAGTGAAAAAAGGCTGTAAAGTCATGCATAAACCCTGTTACAAGAAAACCACAGCAGAGCTTAATTCTGAACTTTAAGAATTTCAGCATGATGATATATCTATGTATTGAGAAGAGAATTTGAGTAAAAGTTAAATATTTGGTATAAATGTAAATGAAAGATGGGATGATTTTGATTCTGTTAGAAGCTTCACCCAATTGATACTCCATCCTTAAAATTATCTTTATTGATGACATTTATGTCATGTTTTGGCCACAATTTCTGTCATGTACCTGATCCCTCAAAAGAGTGGACGGGCTCTCAGAAAACAGAATGTTCTTGGCTGAAATGGGATTTGCCTTCATAAACTATGCAGAAAAATTAAAGGCTTATTTCTTTCACATGTAAATACAAAATTTGAAAGCATCTACAGGAAACAAAAAGCATCACACAGAAAGGATACTACAGCATCATCGATACATCCAAGAATAACAGTAACCTACTAATAGTGTACACTGAAGTAAGGGGAAACCCTCCTCTCTGCTAGATTCACCTCCCAGCCGAAGTTCCTGCAGAACACATTTCCCTGTGCTAGGACTATGGCATGGCAAGGACTGAAGAATGTGCTTATGGAAGAATGAGCAAGTGTAGCTATGAAACTCTGCAATAACATTTCTGCCAAAGAGCTGGACCAAACTTGGGCTTTCCCTCCGAGCTGAAGCACAACCTCCCTGGATTCCAAACTCATGGGAATGTCCCTTCGTGACTCCCTAAAAATAAGTAGCTTAAAACTCTTTCAGAAATACCACATTATTAACTGCCAGGCGATTCTCACACATGTTGCAGACTATCTAGTTGCAGGTCTTACTCCCCTTCTTGAGATCAAGTCTTCTCCAAAGTGGCAAAAAGGTGTTAACAAAGGTTTTATCGTTTCTATACTAGATGCCAAAGTGATGAGGTGGTATACATACGGGGTGCTTGTTTGCACGGACAGATTGCAGCATTGTTCTCCCCAACTTGTCATGTCATAGTCACCTTTGATCTCTCACTTGAGCCTTTGGGTCTCCCTTTAATTTTCCATTCAATTATGGCATTATTTTATACGAGGCTTTCAACGAGATTAATATTTTCACTATGCACATCAAGCCTTTGCCTTCATGAAAATAAAAGCACATCAAACCTACATCATCATCATCATACTAATCTATTTACCATGCACACTCATAAGATTGCAACACCTTGACGTTGTAAAACATCTTTCCAGGCACAAGGGAGCCCTTAACCGGGCTATTAAGTTCAGGCTATAGACATCAATTTAGTCCATATGTGTCAGGCCACTTTGTGCATAGATATCAATACTTCTGTACATGTAATGTGGCATTTTTCTTAAGGTAAGCCTACATGATTTTGGTTGTCAAGGTTTGTATGAGAGGATTGGAAATGATTAAACAATTAAGGTATGCAAATGTCAATATGCTTTATTTGTAATTCCTTATGTTTATTACATGGTTTTGGAAAAAACGAACTGCTTCTAATGGAAAAGTTGTGGCATCGAAGAGCCAAAATGAAGTTGTAAAATAATTTTGTATTATCGAAACAATAATGTTTCTTGAGATAATAAATAGGTGCGTGTTTAGTAGCCCCTCTTCAAATTTCCAAAGGTTAACTTCCTATCATAGCTTTGACTCTTTGCACCTTTGTCAATGTTATAAATTTTGTCTCCTCATTACTGCCCTTTTGGTGGCTGATCAGTTTAAATGCATAAATTGTTTATTTCTGTTCTCATTTGGAAGCTCTAATTTGAAAGTAATCTTCAAGGTGCTTGAAGAGCATTTTCCTTTGTTACGTACTAAAATAAATGACAATATGAGAAAGTAAATCTTACGAGCAAGAATTGGGTGCTTTTCAGAATTCTTGAATGAAAATATTGTCTTGTGTATTATATTACCAACTGCATGTCAAATAAATTATCTTTGTGCATTCTGACATCTTTTGATGGGAAGATGGTCCGAAATCATTCATAATTGGTCTGACCAACGAATGAGGGCTTGAACTGTTACAAAGTTATATTATAGGATTTTGTCTGAGACCTGTAATTGTGTGCTTTCATTTCATGTTAGGTTGAAATTGCGCAAGCTTACGAAAGGGGAGGAGCAGCTTGTATCAGTGTAAATACAGACTCCAAATACTACCAGGTCATAAGTAAATGTTTTAGAAAGTTGCGTATTAGAACATGGCTATATTAGTAATTTGTTGCATATCAGTTTTTTTAAATATATTTAAATCTTTTATATGTTTATATTATTTAATGTGATGTCTATTGTTGCACTTTTCAGGGGAGCTTTGAAGACTTGCAGGCAATTCGGGATGCTGGGATAGAGGTGGTTCCCACTTCAACTACTTTCAAGTTGTTTTAAGTTTAAAAAATGCATAATTGCATCACATTTTGTTATGCTTTATATTTTGTATGGACGTAGAAGGTACTGTACTAATTAGCAGAGAAAAAAATTCATGTTGGACATTTAAAAGGAAATATGCCATCTTGATGAAATTTACTAGTCTTTCCTTTTGTGGCTTTTCTTACTCCTCTATTTGGAACAATAAAATGCAGTGTCCTTTATTGTGCAAAGATTTCATCATTGATGCATGGCAAATATATTATGCTCGTTTGAAAGGTGCAGATGCAGTTCTTTTAATGGCTAGTATCTTGCCCGACCTTGACATCAAGTATATGACAAAGATTTGCAAAGTCCTCTGCATGGCAGCCTTGGTTGAGGTTTGTTGAATATAAACCTTGCTTTTTGATGCGGTAATTTGTGCTAATAAAAGCTTGGACGTGCATAATATAAGTGAAAATAACAGCCTGTTTTTGGTAATTTAAAACAGTTCAAATACTTTTGGGTATATATATATATATATATATACGACAGTTATTTTCTGAGATCTATACATTAGTGTTTTTGACCAAACTTAGTATTGAAGAGAAGATTCATTCAGGAAGTTCCACTCATATTTTATATGAGAATATATAGATCAATGCATCTGTGAATGAATTTTTGATGTCTTAATGAGAATTTCAAATACTCAGTAGATGCAGAATTTGATATGTATACATGAATGAACTGGGCTCGTTAGTGTTCTTGACAGAACTTAGAATTGAAGAGAAGATTCATTCTGGCAGTTACTCGCAGAGTCTAGACGAGAGTATAGATCAATGCATCTGTAACATGAATTTTTGATGTCATAATGAGAATTTCAAATGCTCAGTACTTGCAGAATTTGAGATTGTTCCTGTAAAGATTTAAAGAATATGGCTCAGATGTAAACAACGATTGTATCAAAAGCCCAGCACTTGCAGAGTATGCTCACAAGACCTCTCATGGCATTTATTTAGGTGAAGCAAATATACTAGCGAAGGGGGAGCATTTTATAAAAAAGTGAGGTGATTGAGATTGGTAAAATACCTCAATAATCTCAATATGGATGATGGCTTAGAACTTTGTGATTCATGGAAGTCCATTATTCATTTACTTAAGAGCTCATAATTGACTAATAATTAATGCCAAAAAGAAAAATATTGGTGAAGGGTGTTAATTAATCCTATCTCTTCCTCATGTTAAATGTTCGGGTTATCTATATAAGGAGCCTTTGTGTGTAATTTTATCAATTACCCTGATGATGGAGCACATGGTAGTCTGAAATGTTGATTTTAAAATCATGTCATAATTTTTCCAAAAATCTTATCTTTTCAACTAGTGAACGTATTTATTACTATGAAAAGGTGACTTATCATTACACTTATACCCCTTTAGCATTATATGAAGATGCCTATGCATGGATGGCATAACTGGTGAGTAACTGCCGGTTGGTCGGTTACTTGCCAGGAAAACTACTAGGCAAATAACCGCCACTCAAAACTACGAAAATTGAAAAACCGCATTTTTTGTTTTAACGGCTAGTACTCGCCAGTTACTCACGATTACTTGCTGGTTACATTAGATAACTGGGCAGTATATAACTAAATGTAAACTAGATGTCCCTATCTAAATATAAACTTATACTTTAAGTTATATTTTATTTATATACTTTCAGAATGTTTGAGAGTGGTTTTGGACCTCTAGGAGCTATAATGCAAATTCTAGGTTTTGGAGGATCCTATCATATTTCAGACTGTCTGATTCCAAGGTTTCAGTGTTTCAGACTTAGCCATATTTCATGGTTTCAAAATTTCAAGGAGACATCATAGGAGGGATGAACGCTACATGAAGGGATGTAGGTATGATAGAATAGTATGAGAACATCTCTTGCAAAGTTCCACAAGTCGATCCCACCCCATTCCCTGTGCATAGATTACTAGGCTTTCTTAGTCTCCCTTAGTTTTCCAGAGATCTGGGAAGAGATAAATATAGATTCTTGTAATTTGTACTTGTAGATTCTTGTATAAGTATCACTGTATCAATTTTAATCTATGCAACAGGGAATGGGGTGGGGTTGACTTGTGGCACTTTGCGAGAGATCTCATGCTATTCTATCATACCTACATCCGTTCATGCAACCTTCATCCCTCCTATGATGTCTCCTTGAAATTTTGAAACCTATGTAATGTCCCCATTTTTTATCTAAACCCTCATGAGGACCCTTAGCCTATATATGTTCCCAATGGCTAGGGGGAAAGGAAGGAAAGGGAATGTTGGGGGCCCACTTTAAGAGCAATTGGTGAAAAGGGTAATGTATGATTTCTAATTTTCAATTGAGTTATGAAAAGTACTATGTTATTCTAATATTAACTTAAGTGGGGGACTTTTATGGGTCATGGACACTTAAGTGGGAGCGATAAGGATTACCCTTTTAATATTTGAATATAAGTGTTTTCCCTCCAATTTGGGTGCTCCCTTTGGGGGAAAAGCTATAAAATCAAGTGAAGGGTTCTATTTGAAGATATGTATGTTTTGATAATAAAACTTATGCCTAAGCATGTAACGCTTAGTATTGTGACTTGGAGACGAAAACCTTAAAGGCATGTAAGGGTTGAAGACAAAGACCTTCAATCTTGTTATTGGCAGCACTACTTCAGGTGTTGTATTGGTTTTTTATCGATTTGTGTGCAAGGGAACATCACTTTCAGGGTTGCAATTGTACCTAGGGCAGTGCCTAGGGTTTGGAGGAGTAATTCCAGGTTTCAAGGGCAGCATTTGTCTTGCAAGGGCAGCGAATCCTATTTAGGGTTGATGACACATTGCGAGGCTGTTTGGACATATTCAGGGGCTGCTAGGGCAGCAAATTAATTGCAGCAGCTGGGTGAACCTCTCCTAGGGTTGGATACCTTGGATGTTAGGGCTAATTGAGCCCAAAGTTCTGATTTGTCATTGGGCAAATATTCTCCTAATTTTATGATAATCTTCAGCGGTTTATTTCTATGGAAAGAGATAATTGAAGGTATTTTTTTTGAGTATTATTATTCTGACTTATTTCTAATATTTTATTGGGTTGGGCGACTTCATCTGAGGGCCTAAGATGGCGATTTGAGGGCTGCAATCATTCAGCCGTGTATTCCCAGCATTGGCGACTCCCTTTGGGAGACTATTTTGATACATTTGTGTGGTTATTTGATGCCCATGACTTGGCTGTAATGATTGTCATTTTTTGGGTATAATATTCATGATTTTTGGCATCCTAATTGGTCTTGAATTCAGATTTAGGGAAGGGTATGTATGAGCTGTATTTTCCTGTGTATTTGGGCAATAGAGATAAAGAAATGCATGGTGAATGATGCCCTAATTGTCCATTTCAGTTTTAAATATTTGTGCTAGGGTTTGAACAATTTAATTTCAGTATTTGTGGGATTATTGCTGCCTAGAGTTTACTATGGTAAATTCAATATTGGCATTGTTTTGGTTTGGGTTTGATGATTGATTGTTAGGGTTTGTTGCAAACCCCAATTTTGTTGAATTGTCCCATTTAGGGACATTACACCCTGAAATATGGCTAAATCTGAAACCACTCTCAAACATCTTTAAGGTATATAAATAAAATATAACTTAGAGTATAATAAATGTTTATTTTATTTATATAATGTCTGGTTCGGGCAAATTTCAAGTATTTTTTGTCTTTGTCAGTTATTCCCAGTTATTCAAGCACCCCTGTCGAATAACCGCCGGTTACCCGAAATTCCCCCTTGGCGAGTACTCGCTGGTTATGGTTATGTGAACTATGTGCCTATGTATACTTGTAGCATTATCCTGTTCATCTATAATGATTTAATACAATATTATATTTTTTCATATATATCCATAGTTACCAAGTTGAGAAATCTGGAATTGAATGTGGGAAAATAATCCAAAAATCTGGAATTCCAGAATATATTGGAAATTCTGATTCAAAAACAAGTGTGTGTACATAAATAACATAACATAAACATACATAAAATTTTAATTGTTGTGCTAAAAAGAGCGAGATGATTGGGACACAGGCTTCCAGAGAAATGTAATATTTTTTTTTTGGCTAAAGATAACTTGGGTTAGGGGCCCCACACCCACAAAAAATCAAGTGAAAAACTAGCTGCCGATTGTAGAAACTCATTGGGACCTCAGGTTGTATCTCCTTTATTAGGGCTGTCTACAACAACTATGAAGGTTGCCAGAGCAAGTCAGCAAGTCTTCCAGCTATTAGATAGTGTTTCAGCCTTGCCAAAATAGAGGAAATAAATGTCTGTAACATGATCAAGATGAGGGAGAAGTTGAAATCAATAATGTCTTTTTTTGCTTATCCTTTATGTCCCAAAAATATGGTTCTTCAGGACTCTTTTTGTGCGGTACATATGGTAAGATCATTTGCACAGGAATAATTCAAAAACTCAACTCATGAATAAGCTCAAAGAAGAGAACAGGCCATAGTCTTAAGCTGGTTTAACACCAGGTCATCTCATTGTAATCTTCACCAAACTGCAGACAGTGCATTTTCTTGTCTTTATTTTTGTCTGTACATTGTAACATTTGCATTATGTACTTGTTATATGACTAATCTAAGTTAGACTATTGAATATTATGATATTTGGCATTGAATTATTTGTATGTTCTGTGTTTATTTAACTTATTATGTTTCCTCTATGCATATTATGTGGTTAAATTTGCCTATATGGCTATGTTTTTTATATTTTTAATTTTTCTTATATATTTTTGTACGGCTGTATCCAAAACGTATCCAAGCCTCGCCCCCCCTCCCCCCCCCCCCCAAATCCCTGTATCCACGTATCCGATTCTCGTACCCGTATCCGTATCAGATTCTCATACCCGTATCCGTATCAGATTCTCGTATCGGCAACATAGATCTATAAGAATCTGGAAGCTAGTGCCCCTAGTATGTATGAGACCTATATGTGCTATTACAGTGGACTACTTTTTACTTTATATGATAATGGTGTGTGAAAAGCATTTTTCCCTTTGTCTCCTTGTAACCTCTGCCAAAACGTGTATTTGGAATGCCCCTTCATGTTGAACTACATTATTTTCTGTTTGTAGGTTTCCAATGTAAGGGACCTTGATCGTGTGCTGGGAATAGATGGGATAGAGCTAATTGGAATCCAAAGCCGAAACATTGGTTAGTCTTCATGTCATTTGTTCAGAGCCTATCCAAGTATCCAAGTACCAAAATGTTTTCATTTCCTTCTGTTTTCTGTATCCATTTTATGCTACAATAATACTGAATCTTCACGCTTGATGTGTATTTAAAATGAAATTTCATTTGATTTTGTCTTGCCTCAGCAAGCTTGCTGCTGGGTTAAGGTGTGTGCTGCATGAGTTCACGCAGAATCAGAAAGTGCTAAAAATATTTAAAATTTCCAGATTAGTAGAAATGTTTTATCTGACTATTGTCAAGTTTTAGTGTTTAACGTACTTTGTGTTCTCTGTATTGCAGAAAATTTTGTAGTTGACATAAACAAGACAGAGCACCTCCTTCAAGGGCATCAAGGACAAAGAATTCGGGATAGAAATATCATAGTAGATCAACTTTCTCTTTTTGTTTGCATTAAAATGCTCATTCATTTGACTTCAACTTATCCAATCATCTTCGAATGCTTTATTTCCCGTTCTCATTTAGGATCCAAGCATCCTATTTATCTTAGTTTCAACTTATTGTTAAATAACAACTGAAAAAACGATCTGGCAATAAGAGTAAAGCAACATATGTTTACCCATTGATTTCAGCATGCTTTAAACTGAATTAGCGCCTTTCTTTTTGTTTCAGGTGGTTGCAGAATCTGGGCTGTCCACTTCCGATGATATTGCATCAGTGCAAAGAGGAGGAGCAAGAGCTGTAAGTTCTTGGAGCATTGCACGTGCAATTTACCTTCATCAAGCATTTTGGATGAAATTCTATTTTATCATTTTCTATGGATTGTGTTGAATATACCAGTTAACTGTGTACGAGATATATAGAAAGTTAACAGGGTTAAAACTAATAGACCTTTGCCTTTTTGCAGGTTTTGGTTGGCGAATATCTTGTCAAGCAAAATGATCCAGCTGCTGCGATTGCAAAACTTTTCGGGAAAGATATCTCTATCGATTCCGAAGTGAAAGCAATTGTTGCTTGAAGCACTCGAGGTTACTGGATGCATCAAATGAGTGCTTATAGTATTTAGTCTATCATCAGCCCTGCTTATATGTGTCTCTTATACTAGTAAGGCAACTAAATCATATAAATATGATTGAGCGAAAAATTTATGCTCTAGCCGGCACTCTTTTAGTTGTAATTTAAGATATTTTCTCCCGAGAACAAGATTGATACAGAAACTGGGGTAATGCAACAAAATAAATAAACATGAAAGCTGGAAATGACAGGACTCGAAAGTTTTTTTGTTAATGAAACTCACATTCTAGTAATGATTTTGATGATCCCAAGGATCATTAATGGGAATCTGCATGCCAACTAAGTGCACACTGATATTCACTATCTCTACTGTAATGCAGGACACCAAATAATCAACTAATATTGACAATGAATCATTCTAATTATCATCCAAATATGATAAATAATATCATTGTTTAGGAATAATTTTTTATAATTTCTATGTATACAAAGGGGATGATAAATAATATCATTGTTTGGGAATAATTTCTTATAATTTCTCTAAGCATTGAGAGCATAAGACTCAAATGTTTACTAGTCCAATAACGCGTGGAAATAAATTGAGTCAATCTTGGTGGCGGTTCTTGTGAATGTTGATGTCAAATGCCTAGCACATGTATCGAAAGGAAACTTTGGAAAAAAATTCTACCAATGAATTATTTTTTAAATGCCAATGTGAAATAATCCCTGAAGTAAAGGCAAAAATTTGGAGCGAGAAGCTAAAAATCATAGTAAATTGTTGCTACTCAGAGCTAAATTAACACCTTGAAACAAAACTATGTATAGAAAGCATAATGACACCCAAAATATATTCCTAAGTGCAAGATTCATTCTTTTAAGTCTCCCATGTGGCATGAAAATGATTAGTGTGTGAATCAAAATCATGCTTAGTGTCGTGTCTTTGGTTGATTGGGTTATTCGTTCGTGCAATCATATTTTATGCCTCGTCGCTTTTTACTCTTTGTATCATATTGTGTTATTATTGATCCTTGCGTGTTGATTGGCGTTGTTTCCATCCGCTTGGACCTTCCCTTTTCTCTCTCGTGTACACCTCGCCACCCCATCTTTGTGGACTCACCCTTGCTTAACTCAGAGTTCCTAAGAGACCTACCTAGACCTACCTCCACATGTCACTCCCTTCCACGTGAATTATTCGTTGGTGATTGGATATGTGTTGTTGGCCTGGTTAATTAGTCATTGTGACTTTTAATCATTTAATAACCATTAAAATAATATCTATTTTATTATTTTAATTGTTATTATTTGCTTGTATTATTTTGTGTCTTTTAAACATTTAATTGGCATTTTAAATAATACATATTTCTATTATTTAAATTGCTATTAATTATGTTTAATATTTTATTGGCTCAAAATTTAAAAAGGTCATTTATGACCATTGTCCTAGGAGTTTGATGTGGGGGTTACTTGGGGAATGGTAAACATATTTGGAGGAGATTTTCTCTCTCCATATTGAAGGTGAAAAGAACAAGGATGAAGAAAAGTCAGGGGTAGGTGGAGGGATGCATAGGGGAGAAGAAAGGAAGGAGAGATAGATGCAAGAAAAGGGGGGACGTAGAGGGGGTTTTCAGTTTTATGACATGGGTGTTTCACTTGAGGTGTAAATTTCTACAACCTTAGCGGATTCTTGCTATTGGAAAGGAAGATACAATAGGATTTGGGCTCGACTCTTCACCTGGGCATTAGATTCAGAGTGAGGATTGATTTGTGGTTGAAAGGAAGGAGGTGATTTCTGGCATGATTTAAATTCTTCTTACCTGCATGGAACTGGGAAGTCATCACTGACTAAAGTTGATTATCTTCATGAATGGATGACGATTGTTAATGAAGTCAATATAAATCGATATTACTCTCGCTTATAATCTTGCCAAAGGAAGAATGATTATATTATTTATTTTTCACAAACCTTGATGTGGTCAAACTCTCTGCATGATGAATCCCTGATTATTTAATGGGTTGTGTATTTCTCTTAACTTGTGTATGCCATGGTCTCACCTAATAAGCTTGTTACTACATTTTATAGTTCAATATGGGTGTTTTATTAACTTTTGCAATGCTATAGAACTGATTGAGTGGCGTATTTTTTCTATTACCATTCAATGATAGATTCAAATCACATAACCCCTATGCCTTAGTTGGGGTGATTCAGATCATTGGGTCCTTTTTATAAATTATTACCCTGTGTTTACCTTGTTTGGGCACCATACCCTGTTTCTGTGCGCTGCACTCTTAAAATTTTGACCCATGAGTTAATTCTGGAACGATTTGGGTTTTATATTATGTATGTGAGGCAAAATATTCATTTGATATTATAATTTTCTAGAATTAAAGTAAATCGATTTGGGGTTCATATTAACTACATGGGCAAAATATTCATTGGTCAATTTAATTTCAAATTTAAATTAAATTGATGTGAAGGTATATTGAATTTGGTGGGCAAAATTTCCTATTGGTACATACATATTCTTGAATTTAATATTGGATTGGAGTCCAAATCTAAGGGCTGTATTATATGTTGTTTTACGTGGCTTATGTGAATTGCTCTGTGGCTAGGAATTTTCCCTTACCTAGCTGTGTTTGTATGTGGAATGGCACATTCTAGTTATTTATATTTTTTGAAATTGTAGAAAGTCAATTTGGGGTTTCAAAATTTTAAATGGAGCTAAGTTACTATGAGATTATGGGTATTAGATTGTCATATTTTTCGAAAGTAAATTTAAAATCGGCCCTAAGGTTGTTTACATGATTAATGGGCCTTTGTATTGTATAATTTATGTCTATGGTTTTATTTTGAATTGGTTGTGCAAGTGTTCGGAATGGCATGAGTAGGTCAATGGATGTGCTTGGTTTATGATAAAATTTTATACGTTTGGTTTAATGTTGGATCCATTATGATAAAGATAAATTGTCTGACTCGTTCCTCTTAACATACTGGTTGATGTAGTTTTCTTGTGTAAGTCGATTTGGCAAAATTTCCTGTATTTAGTTTGATTGAAATCCTCCATGTGTTTTTCCGAATGATTAAACTTTGTTGTGGCTTGATAGAGTGTTGTGTGTTTTATGTATAGTTGAGTGGGGGAAACAAGGGCGAAGCCCTGTTAGGATCACTCTTTATAATGAGGATTTTCATTTTTATTAAAAAGCATTTTAAACGACCTAATATCTCATTAACACATATTGTCCCAATTTTGATATTGGGGATCATATGAGGTGGTGAGACCTCATAACGATCCCCCAAATTTCTCATATCGATCATTGACCTTAAAATCAATTTATTGTCTTGAAAGATTGTTGGAATCCTTAATTGTTACCTTAGGAATATTGTATCGCTAAGTTACTTGATTATCACGCTTGGTTGATTTTATTTGTTGGATCTTGACTTGGTGGCATATAATGGTTGAGTTATATATTGTATTTTTTGTCTTTGATTACGTGAGGTGTCCCTTATTGAATCACCATTCCCATATCAGACTTGAATAACAAAGCATTCGTTGGTATGTTTGTATGTCTAGGGTATAATTTATACCCAGAACAACTTGGACTGACTGCATGTTTGAAGGGGATCCAAGCTGGTTATTTCAGAATCTATAGAAATGGATTTAGTTTTGATTCTATTATTATATCCTCTGACACCCTGTAATTAGGTATCCTCACTTTTGATTTATATCGATGACGGGTTGGTTAATTGCGTCTCACCTTGGAATGGTGATTGTGCCTTCGTTAGTGTTATGTTATTATGTTATGATGTCCTTTGGTTCGGAATCTAAGTTGTTCAAAACTCCCTCCTTGATCTTGGTTATCGAAACCACCATCTAGCTAATGGTCAGGTGGTAAGGGCCACCGATGCTTGGGTTCATAGGGCTGGTTGGGAGGGTTTATCTATTTTGGTTTCTGCTGCTCCATTTTTGGATAGGTATGGTATGACTGGTAGTGTTTATTACAAGTTGTTATTTTCTTCTTAGCATAAGATGTTATAATTCTTTTATGTAGCATGATTAGTAGATGCAGTTGTAATTACTCTCATTGGGTATTAGTTTAGTTACATTGGTTTTGTGGTATGCTAACATTGTGTATGGATAGGGATCGTTTGGGAAGAAGGAATAAATGATTATAATGTGGTAATATCTGGAGGTTTAATTTCCATTTTTGAATCTAATTATTTATACATACTTGGGTTTTAACCTTGAAATGATAGTTGATTACCAATACCAATGCTATATTGGTGAATTGCCTTGTTATCTACATTATGGAATATATGGTATATGATGTCATGCATGCTTTCATGTGGCATTGATTCCTTATGCAGTCTTATAAAACTTTTATATATTCTCAAGATTTGAACTGTCACAGTAATGTTGGTGTAGAGATTACTTACGCAAATGGATTTCATATATTTTGGTAATTTGGGCATGTTTGAGTATGCTTGCTTGGATTAATAGCAAGCTAGAATCTTAGTTTGAATATTAGTTGTTGAGTGTTATCTAATTATTTCCTTTGGATCTATATATATTCTTATGGCTCATTTTCCTTTATATATATTGTAACTACTCTATGTTAGCATGAGTAGATATAGTTATGCTTTAGTGATTTTCAATTGTGTATGGAGTATAAAGACTCCTTGGATGTTTCAACTTGTATGTAGTATATGTGAACAAGTTTAGATGAGCTAGTAGCCATGCATATATGGAAAGTGTAAACAAATTTTTGCTTCCATACTTGGGAATTATAAGATTGCATACACATATATGTATGTTGTTAACCAATGCTCTTGATGATTGATTCTCTTCCTTAAACTCGGTTAGTTACATTGCTAAAATAATTAAGTTTCTGATTTGTCTTCCATATTAGAAGGCTACCTATTATGAGAATAAGTTATTTAAGAGATTGAATGAATTTCTAACTTGAAAATGAAGAAAGTAACCTTGAACTACTTGTAATATGAATTAGTAATGTTATGTGATGCATCCTCCTTAGCTAGAAGCTTATACAGCTGTATACGACTAAATATTACATGTGAGTATCACTCTTATGAGTTGAATATGCATATCATTTTATCCCCTTGGCTATTTTTTTTTCATTGAGTAGACATGGCTATTGGTGTGGGTTTTGGTTTATGTAATCAACCCTGTGGAGACTTTGATGTTTGTGTGCTTCTATAAATCGGTTCATTTTGGAACTGTTGTATGCTTGAATAAGATAAATTGGTGCATAGGTGAAACATGTTACTCCATGTTTAAAATAATTAGTATGATGTTGTATGAAGTGAGTTAATTCATTAATGAATTCCTTAAAAAAATGAGATGTTAATGTTGTAAAACTTAATCCTACACAATAAATTTTTGATTATTTTCATGGCTGGAATCATTTATGTAAGTGTGAAATATGACTAATATGCCTTCCCTACCTAAAACATTCACTGATAAAACAATCAGTATTATGAAATTTATATGTTGGCTGCGATGTACTTTAGAGGCTTTTGATCTTCCTTTAACTATTGTATCGCATTGGCTATTTACCAATATGGAATCGTTTATACCAATTCATTTGAATGGTTGCCACCATACCTTATTTGTCTATGACGAGATGATTACTATAATATCATTGATCATTTAATTAGATAGTGGCATTCATGCTGAGTAATTGGATGACAGGGGGATTTAAAACTAGTATGTGGACATTGGTGTAGTGACCCTACGCCAGGTGGAATTGATAGCCTCGATTGGTAGCACTTGAATAATTGCCTATGGTGCTATCTTTTTCCTTCCATCATGTTTGTGATCCATTTTACACAGATGATGTTCCCATTGTATGCCTAAGGAGAACGTAGCATAATTCTTATGTATTCAAATTGATTTGGTTGCTATTTATGTTTAGCATGTTGATATTCCCTGCTTGTCAATTAGGAAAACTTTATTTGGTTCCCATATCTATGACCTTGTTGTGACCATTAATGACATAGAATGTTAACATTAACCTTTCTGGTCATGCATATGCAAGTACGCTAAGTGAGTACTACTTGCATCAACAAGCGAGGTTAGGGTTTGACATGCATCCAAATGTGTACTTTAATATACAATTCCATTTTTTTTTGGGTTATTTCATCTAGTATTAGAGTAGTGTTTCTACTCTAAGGAACTCTAAGATTTGTAGAATTGCTAAATGGTGACCAATGAGTTATATAAATCAAACAGAATTGTGAAGCAATTCACAAAGACACTTAGCCTACCAGACTAGAGGATAAAGTGTTGTGTTGTAAATGTTTGCTGATGGATTGTTCCATGCATCTCTCGAAAGAAATGATTCCAAACAATCTAAATTTATTCCATAGTAGTTGTTATCACCCCCTAGCCCTGGTTGGGGTTAACCCTTCTGAAAACCGGTTGTGTCTAGGCAAGTCTCATCTGTCAACTATTGAATTATATGGGCAGGTCAATGGGAGTTAGGTGATATAGACTTCACTCTTAAAATCAGGGAAATGATGCTCGGTATCTATGGTTTGCTTGTATGGATGAGCCTTCCTTAGTTACTTGGAATATTATGACCTAAGAAAGACCAAGGGTTCAACCTAAACCTGGAGGACATAATATGATGTAAAAAAGATTGAATTTCTTAGGTAAGTCGGCAAAGCTTGAGCTCTTCACTCATAAAAAGGATTGCTTTGAGTTGTTGAGAAACTATGAACTTGCATGGGTGTGCTAGCCAGTGTTTGTATTATGGATGGTTTTAGTGGAGTGAAAACATCTCCATGGGGTGAGTTGCTTGCAGATAGCAAGGCTGCCCTAATTTTTTTCTCTGTTTATAACAAGTTTGTTATGCAAAAGCTTCTTGTATTGTCATTGTGGTAACAACTGTGGTAAACAGTCATAGATTTTGGCTTGGCCTAGGTGTCATTATAAGTGATTGGAGGTAGTGATACTGTAATTTTATTGTGATGGCAATGCTTGGGAGGCATTGGCTCATCCAATGTATTGGACTTTTTAGAAAATTGAGAAAGTTTTGTTGTCTAATATGTTATATGATTGACTGTTTGCAGCTATTATGCATCCTGTAAATAGAAAAGATTATTTGGTACTGAAAACTTATGCCTTTCAGCTAAGTTAAGTATGACCATGTTGGCTTCTTTTGAGTTAAGTTGGTGAATCAAGTGGCTTCATAACTTCCAAAAGAGTTGAATTTAACTAGTTTTGGCATATTTATTTTAATTATATATCTATTTTATGTCTTTGATGTATATTTTATTCATGGATATGCTTGATTCCATGTGTATGTTCACTGATTTTAGCTAAGTTATGCATCCATGGGGATGCCTATTCAGACTTGATTACATCTTGACACCTATGAGGATGTCCATTGAGACATTGTATATGTCCTGCATCCATGAGGATGTTTATTACAAGTTTTGATTAAACTTTTTGATTATGAGAAATTATGATTCCACAGTAGTGATGTTGTACTCTCCTTGAGCCTTGGCTAAGCTCACAATTTCCCAAATTGATGTTGCATTGAATCAAGCATCACCATTCAACTTTGACATTATTGGATTAAGTCAATCAGTTGAATCATGGTATAAGTTTGTTATTGGAATCTTAATATAATGCTTTGATTTCCATTGATAGTTGCATAGACAAACCATCTGATGAGGCTGAGGCATGATGCTTGAGAGAACTGAGGGCGTAGCTCAATCCTGGAGGGCCTGATGGGTGAGTGTGATAGACTTTCTTGAGCAAGTTAAGAGTTTTGGGGATCTATTTTTATATTGGGTAGCGTAAGCCATCTATCCATGACGTGCAAATATTGTTGAAAAAACTTTAGAAACTCATGGAGTAGATAGGCCTTGTTGGAACACACAACCTTCCTTGAGATAAGGTGATTGTAATCTAAGATCCCTGAGATGGATCATGTGATATCATTTAACAGATATTTGATGTCTTTTGCATGGAATCTAACATCGTGTGGATCGATGGAGATTCACTGACCCTTATGCTTCACAAAATTATGTGTTTGACTATTGTAATATAGAAAATATCTTGGCATAGTTACTTATACCCGAATGTGTACTTATTTTGCACATCTTCTTCATTCATATATATTGTTATATGTTATTGTATAATCCTTGTGAGGTGTGAAAGTGCATAACCTCATGAGATGTGTGGACTTTCTATGCTATCAAGATGGTTGTCCTAGTGTTCTAGTTATGTTATATATATGATCATGTGCTGTTAAACTATAATTGTGAATCTAAGCACTTATGTTTGTAAATCCCTTTTTGACAGTCGAATCCCTTATTTTAAGTTGCCAAGGTATAGTATCATGATGTATTTTTTAACTCCGCATCATTGCTTCAGCGATGAACCTCGATGCAAGTATGAGGTTGAGGGTAAATAGACACTATTTCTATAATGGTTTAGATCAGTTATGGGTTAGGGAATGGAGTCTCTCGTAGGCTGAAAATACACTCCACCCCATTGCACGAGGCAATCACTTGATTTGTTTAGAGTGTGCACCATGAGAGTCACATATTGGTCATGGGATCCTTCTGCATAATGGTCACCTTATGATTTAGTATTCTTTTAGCTGCCTCTTGGAGGTTGTCGCTAAACATCTTGTGTGGAATCTCATTATGTAAGCCTTGTGAAGCACTAACTGGTTCTACATTGTAGACATTTATGCAAATCAACAAGGAGTTACTTGCTGAAATGTGCACAGGTGTTAGCATGTGTGTGTAAACATGCTGTGATTGAGGTATTGCCTTGCTATACCTAATGTATGTATATTCTGGTATGAATATATTTTTATATTGTTTTATGCATGATTGAAAAGTATGATATTTTTATATTTACAATGAACATTATAAGTCCTAATCAGACAGATTTTATTATTTTGGGTACCCTCTTTTCTTTTCTTTTTATTTTAATTCCATGAGGTAAGTGTAGTAAGATGGTGGAACTGTGATTCTTATAACCATCATGTGAGATCACAACTTGTTGGAGAGCATGCAGTAAAATTTTGGATAACATGTAAGAGTCTGAGTTGGCTTCTCCTATTGTTCAGTGTAGGTAGTGTGTGATGTTGCACTGTCCCCTAAATGGTATTTTTTGGTTTGGAAGTAACCATTCAAAATGAGTTACTATCATGTGATAGCATTCTATGATGAATGTTGATTAAATTATGCATAAGGCATAATGTGTGTTGGTAAAGACACTGTTTTAGATTGTGTATATATAATCAAATCTTGATGAGATTGTATAATTTACAACTGCTATCATAAAAGTTACAAATTTATGTTGTATGTTTTCCTCTTGATAAGAGGGATGTTTAACTAATGTTTGGTTCTCTAACAATTTTTTTATCTAAATAGTCAAAATTTGTTAATTCTATCTATCTTTCACAAGCTTTTAGCTGAAAGAGATGTGCTTGGAAGGAAACAAAAGCTTTTTGTTGGCCTTTATTGAGATGGTAAAATTCGTTCTCATGGTTGGTAATGTTGTTTTGCTTATAAAGTCACGCCTATATGGGTGGCTAAATTTTAATAGTTTTCTTAGAACTATGTTAAAACGATGGTATATCGTTGGTATATGTGCTAAATAAGAACAATTTGGAGCTGTTAGACCCTTTTATAAGGTGGTAATTATCTATTTTTAGTTGCTAATAAACGGCTTATGCATCATGAACATAGATTTTATCTCAAGTGTTGATGTGTATATGAACATTTAATGCTATAATGACTCATAATAGCTCTCTATTATTCTTCTAGTATCATAAAATAACACTGAGTCGATAAGACTTTTCTTATGACTATAATTATGATTTATGTTGAGAATAACAAATGTATTTTACCTGGACGGTGTAATTACATCCTCTTACTTTATTGATCTGTAAACTAATGATTTTTTTAGGTAATATTAGGGCTGAGTAGTGGGACCTTTGAAAAGAGAGTGATAACATCCCAAGGGACAGTCAAGTATTTAGTTGATGATATAGTTGATTTTTGCACTTTCTTGCTTAGTTGGATTGTGTTATTGAATTTCGATGCTATGATATTTGATTGTAGGTTGATATATATATATATATATATATATATATATATATATATATATATATATATATATATATATATATATATATATATATCATGCTCTAAATTCTACAATGGTGATGTATGGATTACTCAATGAAATTAATATTTGATTTTAGTTCATTACTGCTTTATTGTTTTATTTATTTTTGGATTAGATACTAATGATGTACACACTCGATGGTTGTAGGGGTTGATTACGAGATAGGTTGGATGCTGGCATTGGCTTTTGGAGTAGCAGAGTGATTTTGAGCAGTCAGATGAGTTTTGACAGATAACTTGGTATTCTTTCATAGTGTCGTACCTTTAGTCAGTTGGATTAGTTGTCCATATAGTCATATTTTATTATGCCTTGTTGTTTTTTGCTCTTTGTGTCATGTCATGTTATTGTTGATCGTTGTCTGTTGATTGACATTATTTTTGTCTGCTTAGACTTTCCTTTTTCTCTCTCTCCCGTGTACACCTCGCCACCCCATATTTGTGGATTCATCCTCACTTAACTCAGATTCCCTAAGAGACCTACCTAGACTTACCTCCCCACGTCACCCCCTTCCACATGAATTATTCTCTACTGATTGGATATGTGTCGTTGGCCTAGTTAATTAGTCATTATGACTTTTAAACATTTAATAACCATTAAAATAATATCTATTTTATTATTTTAATTGTTATTATTTTCTTGTATTATTTTATGGATTTTAAACATTTAATTGGAATTTTAAATAATATATATTTCTATTATTTAAATTGTTATTAATTATGTTTAATATTTTATTAGCTCAAAATTTAAAAAGGTCATTAATGGCTATTGTGCTCAGAGTTTGGCATGGGGGTTACTTGGGGAATGGTCGACATATTTGGAGGAGATTTTCTCTCTCCATATTGAAGGTGAAAAGAAAGGGGAGTATGTCAAGTTATGTGGAGGGAGGAAGAAAAGTTAGGGGTAAGTGGAAGGATGCATAGGGGAGAAGAATGGAAAGATAGAAGAGAGAAAAGTGGGGGGGGGGGGGGGGGGGGGGGGGGCGTAAAGGGGGTTTTCAATTTTATGACTTGGGCGTTTCACCTGGGGTGTGGATTTTTGTAATCGTAGCCAATTCTTGCTATTGGAAAGGAAGATACAATAGGATTTGGGCTTGACTCTTTACTTGGGAGTTGGATTCAGACTGAGGATTGATTCATGGTTGAAAGAAAGAAGGTAATTCCTGGCATGATTTAAATTCTTCTTCCTTACATGGAACTGGTAAGTTATTCCTAACTGAAGTTGATTATCTTTATGAATGGATGATGATTGTTAATGAAGTCAATATAAATCAATATTACTCTCTCGCTTATAACCTTGCCAAAGGAAGAATGATTATATTATTTATTTTTCACAAACCTTGATGTGGTCAAACTCTTTGCATGCTAAATCCTTGATTATTTAATGGGATGTGTATTTCTATTAATTTGCGTATGCTACAACCTCACCTATTAAGCCTGATACTATGTTTTATAGTTAAACATGGGTGTTTCATTGACTTCCTCAATGCCATAGAACTAGTTGAGTGGTGTATTATTTTCCACTACCATTCAATGATAGATTCAAATCACATAACCCTTGTGCCTTAGTTGAGGCAATTCAAATCACCGGGTCCTTTTTTATAAATTATTAACCTGTGTTTACCCTATTTGTGCATTGTACCTTATTTATGCGGGTTGCACTCTTAGAAGTTTGACCTATGAGTTAATTTTGGAACGATTTGGGTTTTCTATTATGTATGTGAGGCAGATTATTCATTTGAGATTATAATTTTCCAGAATTAAAGTAAATTGATTTGGGGTTCATGTTAACTACATGGGAAAAATATTCATTAGTCAATTTAATTTCAAATTTAAATTAAATCGACCTGGGGGTATATTGAATTTGGTGGGTAGAATTTCCTATTGGTACATATATATTCTTGAATTTAATATTAGATTGGAGTCCTTCAAATTTAAGGACTACACTATATGTTGTTTTATGTGGCTTATTTGAATTGCTCTGTGGCTAGGAATTTTTCCCTTAGTTGGTTGTGTTTGTATGTGGAATAACACATTCTGGGTATTTATTTATATTTTTAGAAATTGTGAAAAAGTCGATTTGGGGTTTCAAATTTTTAAAAGGAGCTGAGTTACTATGAGATTATGGGTATTAGATTGTCGTTATATTTTTTAGAAGTAAATTTAAAATCGACCCTGAGGTTATTTACGTGATTAATGGGCCTTTGTATTGTATACTTTCTATCTATGGTTTTATTTTGAATTAGCCATGCAAGTGTTCAAAATGGCATGATTAGGCCAATGGATGTGCTTGGTTTATGATATAATTTTGTATGTTTGGTCTAATGTTGGATCCATTATGATAAAGACAAACTGTCTAGCTCATTCCTCTTAATGAACTGGTTGATGTGGTTTTCTTGCATAAGTCAATTTGGTAAAATTACTTGTATTTGGTTTGATTGGAATCCTCCATGTGTTTTTCCAGATGATTAAACTTTATTGTTGCTTGATAGCATTGTGTGTTTTATGTATGCCTGAGTGGGTGAAATAAAGGTGAAGCCCTGCTAGGATCACCCTTTATAATGAGGGTTTTCATTTTTATTAAAAACCATTTTAAATGGCTTGTTGTCCCATTAATGTATATTATCCCAATTTTGATATTTGGGGATCATATGAGGTTGTGAGACCTCATAATGATCCCTCAAATTTTTCATATTGGTCATTGTCCTAAAAATTGATTTATTGTCTTGAACGATTATTGGAATCCTTAACAATTTCCTTGGGAATATTATATGGTTGAGTTGTTTGATTATCATGCTTGGTTGATTTTATTTGTTGGGTCTTGACTTGGTGGCTTTTAATGGTTGAATTATACATTGTAATTTTTTTCTTTGACTATGTGATGTGTACCCTTATTGAATCACAATTCCTAGACTAGACTTGAATAACAAAGCATTAGTTGGTATGCTTGTATGCCTGGGATATAATTTGTAATCAGAATAACTTTTGTTGATTGCATGCTTGTAGGGGATCTAAGTTGGTTATTTCAGAAGCTATAGAAATGGATTTAGTTTTGAATCCATTACTATATCTTTTGGTATCTTACAATTAGTTATCCCCACTTTTGATTTATATCGATGACGAGTTGGTTATTTTCATCTTGCCTTAGAATGGTGACTATGGCTTTTGTTAGTGTTATGTTATTGTGTTGTGATGTCCTTTAGTTCAGAATCCAACTTGCTTAGAGCTCCCTCCTTGACCTTGGTTTTCAAAACCACCATCTAGCTAATGGTTGAGGTGGTAAGAGCCATCGATAGTTGGACTCATAGGGCTGGTTGGGAGGGTTTATCTATTTTAGTTTCTGCTGCTCCATTCCTGGATGACTTCATGGATAGGTATGATATGACTTGTAATGTTTATTACATATTATTTCATTTTTAGCATAATATGTTATAATGATTTTATGTAGCATGATTAGTAGATGTAGTTATAATTATTCTCATTGGATTTCAGTTTAGTTACATTAGTTTTGTGGTATGATAACATTGTGTATAGATAGGGATCCTTCGAGAAAAAGGAATAGAGGCTTATAACAATGAATATGAGGTAATATGTGGAGGTTTAATTTCCATTTCTGAATCTAATCATTTATACACACTTGGGTTTTAACCTTGAAATGATAGTTGATTACCAATACCAATGTTATATTGGTGAACTGCCTTGTTATCTACATTATGGAATATATAGTATATGATGTTATACATGTTTTCATGTGGCATTGGTTCTTTATGCAGTCTTATAAATTTTTTATATATTCTCTTTATTTTAACCATCATGGTAATGTTGGTGTAGAGATTACTTAGGCAAATGGATTTCATATATTTTGGTAATTTGGGCATGCTTGAGTATGCTCGCTTGGATTAATAGCAAGCTAGAATCTTAGTTTGAATATTAGCTGTTGAGTTTTATTTGCTTATTTCCTTTGGATCTATATATATGCTTATGGCTCATTTTCCTTTATATACATTGGAACTACTCTATATTAGCATGAGTAGATGGAGTTATGCTTTAGTGATTTTCAATTGTGTATGGAGTAGAGAGACTCCTTGGATGTTTCAACTTGTATGTGGTATATGTGAACAAGTTTAGATGAGATGGTAGCCATGCATATATGGAAAGTGTAAACAAATTTTTGCTTCATACTTGGGACTTATAAGATTGCATACACATATATGTATTATTTTTTTAACCAATGCTCTTGATGATTGATTCTCCTCCTTAAATGCGGTTAGTTACATTGCTAAAAAAACAAGTTTATGATTTATCTTCCATATTAGAAGGTTGCCTATTATGATAATAAGTTATTTAAGAGATTGAATGAATTTCTAACTTGGGAATGAAGAAATTAACTTTGAACTACTTATAATATGAATTAATAATGTTATGTGATGCATCCTCGTTTGTTAAAAGCTTATACAACTGTATATCGCTGAATATTACATGTGAGTATCACTCTTATGGGTTGGATATGCATATCATTTTATTCCCTTGTTGGCTGGAATTTTCTCATTGATTAGACATGGCTATTGGTGTGGCTTTTGGTTTATGTAATCGACCATGTGGAGACTTTGATGTTTGTGTGCTTCTAAAAATTGGTTCATTTTGAATCCATTCTATGCTTGAATAAGATAAATTGGTGCATAGGTGAAACATGTTACTCCTTCATGTTGAAAATACTTAGAATGATGTTGTATGAAGTGAGTTAATTCATTAATGAATTCCTTAATAAAATGAGAGGTTAATGTTGTAAGAGTTAATCCTAATTTTTGATTATCTTCATGGCTAGAATCATCTATGTAAGTGTGAAATTTGAAACGAATAATATGCCTTCCCTACCTGAAACATCAGTTGATAGAACAATCAATATCATGAAACTTATATGTTGGTTGTCATGTATTTTGGGGTGTTTTGATCTCCCTTTAACTATTGTACTGCATTGGCTATTTTCCAATATGGAATCATGTATACCAATTCATTTAAATGGCTACCACCATACCTTATCCGTCTTTGATGAGATGATTACTATAATATCATTGATAATTTAATTATTTAGTGGCATTCATGCCAAGTAATTGGATGACATGTGGATTTAAAACTAGTATGTGGGCATTGGTGCAGTGACCCTAAGCCAGGAGGAATTGATAGCCTCGACTGGTAGCACTTGGATAATTACCTATGGTGCTATGTTTTTCCTTCCATTATGTTTATGATGCATTTTACATGGATGATGTTCCTATTGTATTCTTAAGGGGAACATAGCATAATTATCATGTATTCAAATTGATTTGGTTGCTATTTATGTTTAGCATCTTGATATTACCTGATTGTCAATTAGGACAACTTTATTTGGTTGTCATATCTATGACCTTGTTGTGACCATTAGTGACATAGAATGTTAAGGTTAACCTTTTTGGTCATGCATACATGAGTAAGCTAAGTGAGTAATTATTGCATCAACAAGCGATGTCAGTGTCTAACACACATCCAAATACATACTCTAATATGTAAATTAAATTTTTTTTGGGGGGTTGTTTCATCTCTATTGAAATTGATTGATTTGGAAGAATTTGATGACAAAACAAATAAGAATGTTAGATTAATTAAGCAAAGGTATTACATAGGATCCAATTTAGATGTTCCTATATTAGAGAGAGTAAGTTATTTTTTCAAACTTGATAGAAAGAAAATCAATTGTTTATAAGGGTTGGTGATATCAGGGTCAAGTCCAATCGATTTTACCATCAAGTTGGACATGTATGTTTGCATTTATTACATAAATATTTATGGTTTATCTAAAGAAGTCGTATTGAACATTCCATATTCCATAGTGTTTTTGTAGTGTTTAGTAGATGTTTTCACTAGACAAACTTTTTGTTGTGTAATTTTTTTAATAGTCGTGAAGATATTATTGGTAAAAGTCAAAAATTTCTTGAACATGTGTAATATCCATTTCTAAGCATAAGACAAGGGCATAGACATTAAAGAGGGCACAAAAATTAGAATCACCCCTCTTTAGGGGAGCGTCGTATTTAATAAAAAATAAAACTTATATAGGTAGGCCAACCCACCTAAACACCAAGGGATGCCACCTTTTGGGACATCGCATCCTTTGGGAAAAGACATTTGGAAGAGACACATCTTTTGATGGAAGGTGATGAAGTATTTATAGTCATTCATTGATATGGAAAGAATTCATTCAATCATGTATTAAAAATATATAACCATGTACAAGCATTATGCTTTACAACCACTTTTAAGGATGGTATCCCTTAATCATGTAATTTGATTGCAAAGACGAAAATCCTTGTAATCATTATATCCCAAGGACAAAATCCCTTGAAGATTTATATTTTATTATTAACACAATTATATTTTTTATTTTAAATATTATTCTTAGTACAAGTTAAATTTATAAAATATAATTTTAAAAGGAATTATGAGGAATCCAAATTATCAAATAATATTTTGATTAGAGATATTACAGTGGTATCAGAGCAATTATTCCTGCTAGCCTGTGAAAATGGATTTTGGATTTGATGCATAGTCTATGAATCATAGAGTTGATAAGAAAATATGATTTGAAAACAAAGCTTTGTAGATTGGGAAAGTAACTTGAGCATCTCAATTATCCAAAAAATGTTTTGCTCAACATTTTGGAGGAAATGGTTAACTATTTGTCCTCGGTAAGGAAATCAGATTCTAAGTCTATGTTTTGGGCAATGAATCCTTTGGTAACTCATTTGGCTGAGTCCAAGTTGTTGAAATATCTAGATCCAGATGTGAGACTTATGGTTATCACTTGTATTAGTGAAATTACAAGGATAACAACACCAAAATCACCATACATTGACAACACCATGAAGAAAATATTTCAGCTAATGGTGGAATGTTTTGAGGGTATAGATGACATCACAAGTTCTTATTTTGATAAGAAGGTCATAATCCTTGACATTATGACAAAACTCAGATCTTGTGTGCTAATGTTAGATCTAGGATGTGATGATTTGATTCTTCACATGTTTCAATATTTATTTGCTACTACTAATAAAAATCATACAAAAAATGTAATAGAGTCAATGCAGTTCATTATGACTTTGGTCTTGAATGAGAGTGATGATATTTCACAAGATTTGTTATCCATACTAATGACTGATATTGAATAGGAATCATCACCACTGGCACATACACTAGCTAAAAGTATTGTTGCTTAATGTTCATAGAAACTAACACTATTTTTGACAATTGAGGGGCACAAAGATATGTTGCTAGATGAAAAACCATGTAAAGTATTAGATGCAACATAATCTCCAAAGAAAGAAAAATAAATCATGGAGAATGAACCAAAGAATGAAGAAAAATCTGAGGTGCAATATTGTGAAGAGAAATTCGTGGTGCAAGCCAAAATTTTAGATGATTTTACTAATGTTCAGCTTGATGTAAATTTTAGAACAATTAACTACATGAAGCAAGTAGATGATTAAAGGGTTCTGTACATGGATCAGGCAAATAAAGTTAAAAAGGAAAGACAAAGGTACAGTAATACAAATGATTGGGATAACAAGAGTGGACCCTTGAAAGTCCATGACATGAAGACAGATGTAGAAATTTTGGATTAGTCAAAGTACATCAGAAACTTGAGCTTGTGTTGGTAAGAGATCTCTCATTTGACAGAGATCGGATCAAGGCTTTGGGAGAACTACATCATGTTTTATCTCTTGGATATGGTACTTTGGCATGAGGGCTTACAATTATTTGAGGACAAGCAATTTTGGGAAGGGAGGACTATAATATCCCTTTCCAAGCATAAGACAAAGGCATAGCCATTAAGGAGGGTGAAACAATTAGAATCGCCCCTCTTGAGGAGAGAACCACATTTAATACAAAATAAAAATTATATAGACATGCCAACCCACCTAAACACCAAGGGATGCCACCCTTTGGGACATCGCCTCCCTTGGGAAAAGATATTTGGAAGAGACACGTCTTTTAATGGAAGATGATGAAGTATTTATAGTCATTCATTGATATGGAAGGAATTCATTCAATCATGTATTAAAAATATATAACTATGTACAAGCATTATGATTTATTTACAACCACTTTTAAGGACGAAATCACTTAATCATGTAATTTGATTGCAAGGATGAAAACTCTTGAAATCATTATATCCCAAAGTTGAAATCCCTTGCGGATTTATATTTTATTATTAATACAATTATATTTTTTATTTTAAATATTATTCTTAGTATAAGTTACACTTATAAAATATTATTTTAAAATGAATTTCGAGGAATCCAAATTATCAAATAATATTTTGATTAGGAATATTACGTGTTAATTTGTTTCAAAATGAGGTATTTTACACAAAACAAGGGTTACTGATACCGATTAAAATTATTAGTATGATATTGTATTTATTTTATGGTATATTTCATTTTGTATTTCATAATTTCTGATTGAGTTTGATGTAATATTCATATTAATGAATTGTTTAATGTTATATACATTTTTTGTTGGTGCATGTTTTATTGATGTTTTTTTACCATTAGTTTATTAGGTAGGGTTCAACTAGTCAGATTAGCGAAACATTATTTTGTCAATTTTTCAAAACCATTGATGAAAATTACACAATTTTCTAGCTTCTTGTAATGATAGGAGATGATGATGTTGTCACCACTATATTAACTGCCTCTACAGAATACAATAGGCATAATGCATTACATTTTTTTACTTTGAGTCTTGAAACCTCATCAAGTGAATCATCACAATATTCATCTTTTATCAATCAAAGTTTACAACCACATTAATTGTCGCAACATGATTTGTTAGAGCATTTAATGTCTAAGTGGGCTTAATTGATACTTAGCTTATCTTGATAAATAATTAAATAATAATATTATATTATTTAATAACATGAGGTGAAAAATTTATAAAAATAAATACTAAAATTATTTTTGTTTAATACTTATTAATGATTTAAATGTCTTTCGAGATGCTTGGACCTGTTGGTAACAACAATCACCTCCATTCACGTTTCACTATAAATAGGGTTTTATTTCTATTGTGAATTATCATCGTGTGATTTGAATATTTTTTATTTATGTTTGATAAATATTCATGAAAGATCTTGAGAGGAAGTGAAAAGTAGAAGTTTGTATTGAAGTGTATAGTTTTTCAAATATTGAATATCAACTATGGGTTTATTAAACTCCATTAGAGGTTTTCCCACGTACATGCTATGCCATTGTTATCTATAATTTTTTTGCTTATTAATTACATATCTAGATCACTTGTGTACATTACATATATATTATATTTCATGTATTTCATCATGGTTTCATAACTTGGGGAGATGTAGTTGACTAACAATCATGTTGATTAAAATTCAAATGATATTTTAGAATATTTTCAAGTCTTGTACTAACATAATACAACTTTGAAAGAATATTAATTATTAATTATTTTAAATCTCTTATTGATTCTTATATATTGGTTCTAATTACCATGTTAGGTTGTGGAGCTAAAAGCTTCACTGATGCAAACATGGAGGAAGTTGTTGAGAGGTTACTGAGGTGCAGAGTAATCGACGTCGGTCAGGCCAACCGACGTCGATCATATGAGCACAGGGCTATCGACATCGGTTAGTATCGGCCAACATCAGTCATCTCCAGCCAGACAGGGACCAACGTCTGTCGCCTGTGCGGTTCCAAAACTGTTAGTTCACGAATAGTTAGTTAACGAACCGGTTGTTTGCATGATAAAAGGCTAATTTTAGTCTTGAGCTGTGGATCTAATTATTGTAATTGGATGTCTAATTATTGTTTGCATGAGATCTATTTAAGAGACTCATGCGTTGTATTGTAATTTGGGCTAGTTGAGTAAGAGCAAGGTTAGCTCCTTCAGAGTGAAGAGAGCAAGGTGTGTTCCTCCTAGTTCCACAGGGGTGCCGAGTGTGTATGATCAGGTAGAGCTGCAGGTTGTGCAATTTTTGGTAGAAGATCTACAGGTGTGCTAGTTTGGAGAATCAGAAGGGTTCTTCATGTGTGTATGATCTTGGTCGGCAGGTGTGCAAGGCCAGGTTAGGAGATTTACAAGGTAAGTAAGATTATTGATTTGCAGGTGTTTGTGTGTGCAAGGTCTAAGGTGGATCTGTAGGATAGCAAGGTCAAAGGTGACGAGCAACACAACAAGGTGCAAGATCAGGGAGATCTACTTGAAGTACGATTGTGTACTTGGAGTGCAGTGTGTACTCAGTGTATTGGCAATTTTGTTATTGACTGGTTGACAGCTATGTGTGTTGAGTTGTGTTTGTAATTGATATTACAAGAGAGATAACTCTTGAAGAGATTTACTGTTTATGCCCTAGAGGTGTGGGAGCCCTAGAGGTGTGTAAGGAAAAAGACTGTGGCATCTTCTTTGTTGTATTTCCTTCTGGAAGAGTATTAATACAATTGGGTATTGTCTCTCATATTCTGTGTTATTTCTGAATTCTAGTTACTTGTTACTTCTGGGTAATTTCGCATGTTTAGTTGCTTGGTAATCAATTGTGCTTCCTAGATCCTATCAAGTGGTATCAGAACTGTTTGTGGTTCTAGATTCCTGACATACCATACAAGATTCATCTAAGATTTCAAATCATTTTCAAACCAATAGAAAGCAACCAATATTCATTTTTTTTTGAAGATTTTGACTAGCTTGTCATCTTTATAAGGATATATACGACTTGAAGGATTGAAAGTCCAATTTTTTGAGTCAAAGATTAAATTTTGAAGGTGTTTTATGTATTTTTATACCAATTTAGGGATATTTCCAAGGTTTCAATTGGTTTGGTGACCTACACATGCATTAGTAAGAATTTCAATATTTGCTGGGATGCCATTATTATCCATATACGGCCTCTAGTGCTTGAAAAATAAAAAAAATATTTGCTTTGCTTATGGCTCTAATTTGAGGTGTTTAATCACTAAAATTTATCATCTTAAGTCTGTCAAAACTTTCGCCAGACTCTCAGAGGCATTCTGACCAATATTTTATTTTTTCAACCTCTCATGTGGTGCACTTGTATGGCATGGGTAATTGAAAATACTATTTTCTGTATCATTTTTTTTTTTGAAGGTTCAGTCTTCTTTATCTCAAGATTTTAAGAGATTTAATGGTCTAAACAATCTTCTATACATTCTATTTCTGTTACTACATCATTGCTCTTCCTAGAAGCTTTCAAAAGGTTTAAATAAAGTTTTTTAATAAATATTATTTTTCATTGATCCTACTATTTTTTACGTTTTACTAAAACAAGTAGCACAAATTTAGATTTGTTTTAATTTTTTTAAAGATTAAAATCAGATAAAATAAGTTTTAAAAATAAATTAATGCACATATAAAGTTGTATATAGGTGTTGGTGGATGTTATTTTGTTAGGCTCTTGTGAAGTGGAGGTCTAGTGTTCAAAACACACTTCCGTCAAGTTTTTTTTGTCAAATGAATTTATTTTAATTTTATTTTTAAAATTATTAATTAAATTTTTTTTTGGGTTTGTGTGTCACTTTTCATGTGCAAAACACTTGATCTGTCAACCTTGATGTGATAGTTGACCTAGTCAAAACCTTGATGTGATAGTTGACCTAGTCAACCTTGATGTGATAGTTGACCTAGTTAATTTCTAGGTTTTGGCATATTTTGGATGCATCGGTATGATCTATTTTTTGTTTTGAAGCCTCCTATTATATTTTTTATACTATTTTTAGTCATAATGTTTAGATAATTGTTTATGTGCAATATTTGTGACACACAAATTAGAGTTTTTTTACTTCATTTTTTTAATACTGTTTAACATATATTTGAACATATATTACTTGTTTATGTTTATAAATTGATTTACTATCAAATAAATTTAAATTTTACATTAAATAAGGTTCATTTTTAATAATTTTTCTTACATCAGTTTATTATTGTGACACTTGTGACACCTTATTTTGTTACAATATTTTATAATTTTTACTTTGTTTAGCATTGATTTGAATAATTAGTATTTATTTACACTTGTAATTTATTTTATTTTCTAAGTAAAATATAAATTATTATTAAATTTTTTAATTTTAATCTTTTATTTAGTTTTATACTATCATTCTTAAAGGGAAGCAATGACTTATCCTATTTTTATATTATATAAATCACAAATGCTTAATGAAACTAACTATAATATTTGAAAAGTATGCATTAAAATAGAATTTATAGCTCAAAATTAATGAAATATTATTGTTAAGATTGGATTTTTTTTGTCAGAATGACATGCGACATTGAAGTTTTCAAATGCATTTCAATATAAATCACAAGAAGCCATGTTGATTATCTTGAAAAGTGTAACGATAAATTCTTACTCCATATTGACAATGAAGAGTCCACTAGCGATGTTTGGAAACTCTTTTAGTACATGCATGAGGGTAATCATCTCTCTAAAATTATTAAGTCGATCCTTGAATTGCTTGCTACACTTATGAAAGGTAATAAACAAGTTATATTTTTAAAATTAAGAATATTAACGCTGAGTTAGATGTATGTAACTGTAATTTAATTCAAGATTCATTATTTTATTTCATTATTTAGTTGAATATTCATAAATAATTTTACAATTTTATTTCTATTTTGAATTCAAAATACCAAATAGAGCAAGATATTTCAGACCTCACTACCTAGTCTATTTTTTTGATTCAAGAAAAATAAATGATATCTAACTTTGATTCTAAAGAAGATGTCACTCAGATAATTCTCAATCTTAACTATATTTATGATAACAATAAAAATAAAAAATCTAACCCTAATTTTGTTAAAGGCAAAAATGGAAACAAAAGATTTGGTAATAAGAATCATAATCTAAGTTTAACGAGAATTATAATTTGTATGGTAAATTTGGTCATAAAATGGAAACACATTATAAAAATAAATATAGAGTTAATAATCAATCTTCTAAAAATAACAAAGAGAAGAAATCTAATCAAAACTATTAGAATAATCAAAACCCTAATTAGAACAACAATCAAAAACAAAATTCTAATGTTATTATTTTATATGATGTTTTATTTGCTTTTAATGAAGATAAATGGATTTTAGATAGCAGTGCATCACACCATATAACTTGCTTAGCTAATATTTTATATGATTATATATATATATATATATATATATATATATATATATATCTTTGAAAATATTTATGTAAGAAATAATTCCTTTTTAGAAACAACTAAACAAGGAATTTTTTTTTTGCAAATATTGTTATTGATGATATTTTTTTTGTACCTAACTTTAAGAAAATTTTGTTATCTTGTTCTCAAATTATGAATGATAATTTATTATAACATTGTTTAAAGATAATTAGTCCATTATAAATCAATTTATTTCTCTGATTTTTTAAGGTGTTCAAAAGAATGGTTTATACATTTTCTCTACTTCTGCATATTTTATTTTATTGCATAGTATGAGTAAATTTTAATTATGACATGAAAGATTAAGACATGTTAATTTTATAAGTTTACATGATATGTGTACTCATAATATTGTTGTTGGAATTCATTATATATCTTCTCATCATAAAACTTATGAGGATTGCTTACGTGGTAAGTAACATAGTAAACCTTTTTACAAGAATCATGATGTGAATTCCTCACATCCTTTAAAATTAGTTTATAGTGATATTGCAGGATATTCTTGAAGTTGTATCTCTTAATAGTTTTGTATATGCTACTAATTTTATAGATAATTATATTAGAATGATCTGGTCAAATTTTATTAAAAAGAAATCTAAAGTGTTCAAGAAATTTAAAGTTATTATTGAAAATGCTTCTAGGTTTTCTATTAAAAGATTAAGATCTAATAATGTTGATGAATACATTAGTAAAAATTTTTATTCTTTTTTATTTAAGTTGTGTTATTTAAAAGGAGATAACAACTCCATATTCTTTTTCAGTAAAATGGTGTTACTGAAAGAAAAAATCATATCATTATTAATATGGCTAGAATAATGTTGCACTCTACAAATGTTCTTAAGTTTTTATGAGCCAAAACCACGAATAATTCTATATATATTATTAATAGAGTCCCAGTTAAATATTTGAATTTCTCTACACCAAAATACATGTATGTTCATGGCCGATCATTTACCATTATAATAATTTTTACTATTTAATTTGATAGTCTCAACTACATTTATATTTGTAAGTAAAACTATTTAGTCTGATTCTTGCTAATTTCTAATTACAATGATATTGTAATAGATATTTTTTTCTTAGATAAGGAAACAAAGAAAATACGTTGACATTGTATTTTCATTTCATATGAGTTAGCATAACATCCTACTTAATTTGACAAAGATGATCATGTTTAGTTATTATATTTGGTAAGAAGATCATGCTCAGTAAGTTTGGATCTTTTGTGTTTCAATTGTTAAATATGCTTTGATTTGATTAGTGGGGCAAGTTCATGCTAAAATACTTAGATGCTTCATTTTTATAATAATATATGTTATTAAATACAAAGTGTAAATGGAATTTGTATTATTAATTGACTCTTCATCATTTACTTTACTAATCATTTTATTAATACATATATGAAATTATTTGGTTTAGTCTCATATCTAGTTGATTGAAAGATTGTATATCATGCTAAAATTATTTATATTTGATGTATGAGAGGTTACATACCTCAATATTTTGTTAAATCTAATTCTATATTATTGAAAAATCGAAGTATATTAAACTTTGAAAGTTTTATTAAGAAAAAATTTATAAAATAAATTATTGCTAATAAGATATCTAATATTTGGCTAAATTTAGTATCATATTATTAGTAAAATTATTGTATGTGAATCGAATGATAGTTGGGGGTGCTTATCTTATCAATATTGAAAGTGTCCAATAATGAATTGCATACAATAATTTACATTTGCCACTAACTTTGTCATCAAAGATGTGAACTTATGTTTTGAAAACATGATTTGATTATTTAAAATATGTTTTATCGTAGATAACATGTCATATTTTATATTTATGTGTTTGGTTATTGTGATGCTAACCATATATTTTATCATGAATCTACTTCTAGATATATGTTTGAGTTTTGTGTAGGTACTATCATTGTATAACTATGGTAATTTTTTTTTATTGCAACACCAATGAACTACAAATATTAAAGTCATGTATATTTTATCTAAGAGAAAGTCCTCAACGGTGATATTAATCAGTAGTTCTATACTATGAATGAATAAGTGGTAGATAACTTCACAAAACCACTTGGTGCTATCAAATTTTGTTAATCTTATGCAATACTAGGCCTTTTAGAATTGCCATTGAGGGGGAATGTGTATGACAATGTCACTTTATAATAACTATGTGTTCTTATTCTTATCTAAACTTATTCTCATTATAAAGCATTGAAAATTTTATGTGAAAGTTATGTAATTTAAGTAAACTTCAAGTAGAAGTTTTACTTTTGTACCTCAATAATTAAAAGCATACTTTGTAATAGAGGTACTTATGTTATAAAAAACTTTAAATATACTTAGTTGATTATTTATGAAAAACTATGAGATGTAGTCTCATGATTATGCTAGCCTAAACTTACTAGATTATAATTTATTTTATTTTAAAAGATGATATTTGACAAAATGAAGGTTTTTAAATCTTTCAATTATGTACATAATATAATTCATTTTTAAAGGTGACTGTGATTTTTATCCCCACTTAGCATTAAGGGAGAGTGTTAAAGTATTTAATATCTAAGTGGGCTTAATTGACTCTTAGCTTATCTTTGTAATTAATTAAATAAGAATAATATATTATTTATTAACATGAGGTACAAATCTTGTGAAAATAAATAATAAAGTTATATTTATTTAATACTTACCAATGATCTAAATGTCTTTCGGGATGGTTGGACCTGTTGGTTACAATGACCACGTCCTTTCACATTTCACTATAAATAGGGTTTTGTTCTTATTGTGAAATATCATCGTGTGATTTGAATATTTTATATTTGTGTGTGGAAAATATTTGTGAAGGATATTGATAGGAAATGAGAAGGAAGAGTTTATATCAAGGTGTATGGTTTCTCAAATATTGAATATCAACTATGGATTTTTACCTCCATTGGAGGTTTTTCCACCTACACATTGTGTCATTATTATCTATGAATTATTTGCTTATTAATTGTATATCTAGATCACATGTGTACATTATATATATATATATATATATATATATATATATATATATATATATATATATATATATATATATATATATATATATTATATTTCATGCATTTCATCATGATTCATAGTAAAAATTTTATGGAAAAACCCTATTCAAATAAAAGCTTCATGGTTACCTATGAACTTAATTATATGCATTTTGTGCCACTTGGTATTTTTAAGTGTAATAAGTCATTATAGTTCATTTTAGAAGGTTATGAAAATGTTAAGAAAGCTATTTTATATACATGGCCAACATTCCCCAATAAATTGCATGCAACTTTAGGTTTTGTTAATTAGACCTAACCTCCCAACAAGTGGCATGTGGAACCAACATTCATATTTCAATATCTTCATAAGAGTTTGTAACCTTATGTTACTATGTAATTTTATTAGGATGTGCACCAATGGGACCTGACCTATAGTCATTATGATGAGACAAAGGACATGTGCCTCTTTTTAAAATTGTAATGAAAGTATTTAATACTAGACAAATTCATACACAATTTTTTTCTAAACTTTTTTTGAAATAAATGGAACTCAAAATTTGTCATATTCCATTGTTAAGGTATTTATTCGTTACAATATTTTCTATAAATCAATCTTGAATTATTTTTATGAAATATAATGCTTTGTATATATATATATTTATAATTTGTAATTATTATTTATACTACAAATAAGTTTGTTGATTTTGATTCTACGAGTATATTTTTTTAACATTGTAAAAAAAACAATTTATTTCAAACAAAAACTTATTATAATTACAAACAAATCTACTCTATGTAGATTAGAAATAGAGTATTATGCCATACCTTTAAATATTAAAGTGCATTATCTCATTACTAGATACATGAATTAAATAACCATATATCAAAATTGTTACAATGATCATGACCATAATTAGAGAATACATAGATGCATACATATATATATATATATATATATATATATATATATATATATATAAAATACAAGATTTTGAATTTTGAATGTCTGTCATTCATGATTTAATATAATTGATTCAACCTCAAAATGAATCATAAAATTAATCATATTATGCCCTTTACAAAGCATTACAATCAAGATAACATTAGTATATATGAAGATCCCCCATTGTATGTGGATGATGCCTATAAGGTCATACTCTATTGACATTAAATTCCATGATGACATGATTCAATATAATGTGCGTCCCCCATTGCATGCACATCAAGAATATTTTCCATTACTTAAATTTTATAACATTTCTATTTCATTTACTTTTAAATCATTAATTTTTATATTTAAATGTTTATCTTAAAAAAATATCTATCAATATCATTGGATGAATCTTCTAAAGTGTTCAACATATGCTTTATCACTACATCCCTTTTTTGGATTTATTGTTGCAATTTTGATATCATTTTGTTTTTTTCTATAATAAAGCTTTTCAATCCATCTATTTTTTGGTATTTTTCTCTAAGTAGTTCATCCCTATATATCATTGAGTTATTAATATTCAATTCCAGGTCCAATAATTTTATTTTGATGTATAATAGTTGTTTTTATATGCCTTCTTAGATACGATATCATTAACCATATAAGTTACACTTTCTTCTAACTCAAATATGTTTTTGTTGCAGCTCACCTTGTGTATTGTCTAGTCTAGTTTCCAACCTTTTGACATGGTTTTTATTTTCTTCCATAAATTATGAAAATAATCGTATTATCCTTATAGTTTTACTTGTGCTTGGAATTTGATAGTATTTTATTCAAATTCAATCAATTTTTCTTGCATGTTTCATATTATTGTCTTTTTCTTCTATACATTTCCTAATAATTTTTTATTGAGTCTTCCAAATCTTTATTCACCATAATACCACTCAATATATTTGTTAATTCTTTAATATTTTCATTTGAACCTTTATTAATTTTTATTTTTTTACAATCTATTAAAATATACATGACATAAGGGTGTATTATCTCCTCATAGCCATCATTTTTCTATTCCATCATAATTATTTTTATAGACCAAACAAAATAACTTGCATACTTTAATTTCTAATTATTTTTTTAATAGTACCTAGTACTAAAAGATTATTTGTATAAAATATTCACATATGTTTGTTTTGAAAAACCTATCATCTTACCATATCAGTAGTCTTATGCCATGGAGAGCATAACTTTACACTACAATATCCTTGCACTAGTGATATTCCCTATACTTCGTCCTTGGTATCAAACACATTAGAATGCATCCAAGTGAATTGATTTTTCTTAGCCTTTTTATAATTTATGCATAGATTGTCCTTATCAATAGATAATTTTGAAGCTTTAGCAATGTTGTCTACAGACACTATCCTTCCACCTTCATGTGAGAAGGTATAGTAATATAAAATTTAATTCAGAGTATACCATACAAATTACATTTTCTAATTTTTTTCATCAGTTGGATAATATTTACTTACATATGATTTCACTTATGTATTCTAATTTTTTTGGTAGCCTTGAATGTATCAGCCATAAAATTTATTTTTCTACTGGATAATACTATAAGTATTCACTGATAGGTAAATACATGTTGTGATCTAATTCTTATGGAAAACACACATGTTTTAGCGAAATATATTATTTTCCTATTGGTAAATACATAAGCATTAGATCAAAATATCTATTTATCTATAGGAAAATATATATTTTATTCATTAATAGGCGAATACATTTTATGGTCTGATACATTCAAGCCTACCAGGGTATATCATATGTAAGTGAAATCATACAAAAATAATTTAATATTTATTAATGCCAAGTCATAATACTCATGTGTTTAAGTCATAAATTATTAATCCTTCCTTGTAATAAATAAATAATTAATCATGTCACTGTTATTTAGTCATATGACAAAATATTTAGCTTAGTAGGTCATCATCATTGTTAAGGATTAAACAATTAAAAAAGAAGGTATTGAATTCATTATCATGTTGAAGGAAGCTATTGAATCCATTTTCACTTTGAAGGAAGACATTCCTATAAATTATTGAGTCTTTTTGAATAAAAACCTCTATAAATATCCAAGGGTGGCTATAGGTAACCAAAGAATCAAAGGAAGTCAATTGGAGAGGAAGAAAATGTGAAAAATCATGACCTATCATCACTCATGAGGATAAGAATCCACCAATATCATGGAGTGTAGGATTAATATATGCTCTGGTATTATGCTTTAGCTTGCCTATACTAAAAGAAAGATTCTACACCATGGGCTATAACTAATGCTGGGGTTGCCCAATTGACAAACATGTCAGTTTGCATCATTGATGATGAGTAACTAAAATTAATGGTGGATAATTAATTGATGGATCATGCCACAATTAAATTTGAATGTGTTACTCTAGAACTTATCCCCACATTATTTATTAAGTTATTTGATTTACATATTCAAGGAGACGAAGTTGTGGAGGTCCATGTGAGTGTCATGACTGGGAAACATTTTAGGTAAAAATATTTTATTGGTTTACTTGATAAAATAAGCAGAGAAGAATGGGATAATATTAAGTATTTAAATAATGATAGGGCAAAATAAATTTATGATTTTACACTTTCTAGATTATTTATGACATAAAGGAATGTAAAACTTTCAATGTGGATGCTTTTATATGTTGTTAGACTTATGAAAGGGGAAAAATTAAATTGGGAATCATATGTATGTAAAATATTCATTCAATAATTACATATAATTTATCATTATGGGTATGAGATACATTTTCACTTTATGTAATGATATTAAATTACTTACTTCAGTATGAATTGATATAGAGAGAAAAATCTAGACAACCTTCCATGTTTAGGCTAAAGGAAAATGTTGGTATGCTTACATATGAAAAGCTGAATAATTTTTTTGAAGTGAGGAATGGGAGAAAAATAATTAGGAGTATTTATATTAATGTATGGGATGAAATTAAAATTTCACCCGAGGAACCATTGATACGATAGAGGGAAAATATGTCTTTGAAAAGGAATAGAAATGTAAGTTTAGATGACACATCTTTAATTAATGAAGATGAGGCTATTGTTAAAGAAAAATAGTAAACTGAATCGAGTCACTTTGATGATAAACTGGAGATATATTTTTCAACACATTTGGTAGGTTCCTTTGGAGAAGTAGAGCATGGTTGCGACTGTTTTAGGAATCAATAGGTAGAAACTATGAGTGTAGATGAAAATCCTTGTCAATAATTTCTAAATAATTTGGGTGGATTTTCATTTTTTTATTTTCTAAAGGATGTCAATGTTCTCACCCAAACAATGCATGTAAGGCAAAGGAGATTATTTACTGGAAAGAAATCCAATTGTAGTGAGTCAATTTAGAGGGAAATAACACATTGATTTAGGGACTAATGAATGACATGATTTTTAGGAACTAAACCTTATTAGAATTGAAAATAAAACATTCCTTAAGTCTAAGAATTTAAATGTAGAAATTGATGATTGCTGTAGTCTAGATTTTTTGGAAATGTATGCATAAGAAATGGATAATAGTGCATTAAGGTTAGAATGTGTCATTCATAATCAAAACATTGAACATCGGAAATGGAATTTTTTTAATTTTTTAGTTGATATTATACATCTTGATAGTGAAGGGAGTTATGAAAGACAAATATTTAAAGATAGATGTGAGGGGTTCAAAATACACCAAAAAGTGTTCACTATTATTGCTTTATGACATAGTGATCATATCATGCCCCCATAAAAATAGTTTATGATTGATTCACATCTATCTAAATTTTTTATATGGAAGTTAACACATATAATAATTATGATGTATTTATTCATGAGAACCTCAAAATTATTGCAAAATAAAATCTCAATTTCAAGAACATAAATGATGAGTTAGAGATGAATACTAATGATTCAATAAAAAAATGCATTGGAAAATAAAGTTGTAGGAAAATCTACCATGATAGGAAGAGCTACTTCAAGTGTCACATCTTACAAGGATTTTAATGATAATTTGTTAGTTTTAGGTAAAATGTTTACACACACCCTAGTTTTATGGGAAAAATCCATGAAAAAAATAGAGGAAATTGAATGGTTGAAGGGAAACCATAATATTTATGCTATCATATTTGATCTTGCACCAATTAACATGAAAACTTATGATTCAATAAAATCATAACATTCAAATTTGGAAATATTGGGTACTATTAAATTTTTCATTCCAACACATTCACATGGTTCACAAGATGTCAGTTCAAAACTTGAACATCGTGAGACACCATAAGAAAGACAAGCATGATCAAGACAATCCCCACTTGAAGTTCATCTACAAGAGCAAAGTTATATGGGTGTTGAGAAGAGAGAAGAACAACAAAATGTGAAAGATAATGAGGAGGTGCACCAAGATATGTGTGATGTTTCAAATGATGCTACTTGTTAATTGTCAGTTGCTAATTATCACATTTGTAATTGTTACTGACATTATATAGCTTATGATGTACCAAACTATGATTTATGTCATGTTTTATTTTATGAAAGTTATACTTATCCATGCATGTATTTACTAGGGCATTAATATACATTTATTTGTAATTTGTTGATTCTATTAAAATTATGCTATTGACTAACCTTTAAATTTGACCTTGTAAAAAATTATGAGTTGGTTCTATTAGGAATGGTAAAAACATTCCAATAATCTAAAATATGAAGATTTGGTCAATAAAAAACATTACATGAAGCAGAAAAAAAATGAGATGTAAAATAAGACAACTCAAATGATATTAAAAAAATCATGTTTAATAAAATGGAGAGCCATTACTTGGTTAGGTAAGGTAAATCAAAGAAGTAGCCCAACTAAGCAATGTGGGATAAATCCTCACATAGGACAACACTAGGAAAAGGATGAAATACCTAGCATAGCCTAGAAAACATGAAAAATGCATACTCTAACACCCCCCCCGCCTCAAGTGAAGCTAGGGGCTAACAATAGCCAAAAATGATATAGTGGCATATCCATAGTATGAGTCCCTAAAACTAGGCCTGATAAGGTACTCATGTACAATATATATCCATGAAGTAGATAAAGAGAGAAAACCCATAGGAAATAAAAATCCTCCCCCAAAAAATGATGTAAAATAAGGAAGGAAGGAATTCATATAGAATCCCTCCAAGGACAATTATCATCGATACTAAAGCTATCGATATTCCAAGTCAGAATCGTAAGATGACTAGTGTCAATGTCTATAGAAGCTCCATTTTCATCGAATAATGTTTATTACTTTTTCCAAAATAATAACACGAATGGTGTAATGGAAGTTTACCCATTATCTAATAAAAGATAAAGGAAGTAGTAGTACAAAGATCTCTAATGAATATTCAAAATTAAGATGTTGAGTTATGCTAAATATAAAAAAGTACATTCAAAATGGTAGTTTGATTGCATAAACACTAGGAATAATATTTATCTAAAAATGCACAAGTAGATATGATATATGTAGAGGTGGAAATAAGAAGGAATAAGATCAGGATCCAATTGGCATATGCTATAAATATTTTTCTAAAGGCCTATACACTTACATCAGCCTTGAGACAGTTATGTCATCCTTGGGACACTTGCATTGATCTAGGTGTCTTAACATAAAAAAGCAGTACATAATATGCACTATATTACAGAGTGACCACCTAGAGATTTTTATAATTTTTATCACCTTTCTTCTGAAATATTTTATTCATGTGCATAAGATATAGATGATTGTATATGGATCATACCCTATCTCTTCACCTTATGTCTTTGTACTTTAATAAAAATGGGTTAGTGGGCTCATAAATTCGATCTAACATTAAGGACCTCTCTATCAATGAGAACTACTTATATATCTAATATTCCAAGGAGGGCCTTATATATATGTATTTCTCCCCAAGGTGTTGGTTTGTTGTGCACAAGGGTACAATATACTATATGCAATGGTATGCAATGATCTAGCTTTAAATTAAAAAAATATTGCACATGGGTTTTTATTTGAGTGATTTAGACCTATAATATAACTGATATGAAAATATAGAAGAATAGGATAGTGGAATTCTATTATGCAATCGATTAAATGAGCTTGAATAGGTGCTTTCCTGATATTTTATAGATGATTAATGAATCATATTAGATTTGTATTTATACCATAACTTTTGTAAATATCTCATAGTAGGGTTTAATAATAAAAATATGCCAAACCATATATTTCAAAATATTTTCAATTTGGATGACTTTTGGGGACTAGACACTTGCATCAATGCAAGTGTCCCTATTTGGGATGTAAGTGTCCAATAAGCTAGGAAGCTGTTGAGGATCTTAAACTAAAAGTGAAGGATATATATCAGGTTTTTGACTTTCATTATAGTTCATGAGAAATAGGTCATCAAAAATTATAGGGTTAGACCATAAGATAAATAATTAGACACATTAATATGGTTAATGTGAGCCTTTTAGCAGTGGGGAGGTCTATAACTAAAGGGTAGAGCCCTAATAGGTATATTTCAAGTAATAATATTGAGATGATATATAAATTATATTTTAGTATCTATAAATACATTCATCCCTCATCAATACATACACAAGGATGGCCCCAACCTCACAATCCATACATGGGTGTAGTATGGTTATGAAAATAAGGTAGTGTAAACCCCAAGACCCAATACAAACTTCTAATATGGTACCAAATGTCACTATATTATTCATGAATTATAAAATAAGAATTATCAAAAATATGAAATGGTAAAAATGAAGAGACAAAGGCCACCTCAAAAAGGTCAACACACACAAAATCTCATATGCCACAATCCATTCTAAATCGTATGCTCTAGGAAACTAGCATACAAATTATAAAATTAAAAGTATACTCTTTTCATGAATTTTTTTGAGAGAAAGAGAGATAAGTACATGTACTTAGGTTTAAATCTACCAATATATCTAAAATAAAATAATCTATAATCAACACTATAAAAACTCATAGTAAACCCACTCAACTAGGTGTAACCACCATAGAAAATAAAACTTATCTATGAGTAAATTATCTCATTATTATTAAGGAACTCAAACTATCATGGATACATTGATCAATTCAAAATGGTCCACAAGTAGGAAATTAGACTCTAATGTTATTAGTAATGATGAAAAACAAATCATGTTCCTCTCGAGGAACCCTATCAACAAGGTCACCTCCAAACCATCGTTGGTTCAACACAAGGTGTTCTCTATAAAAATAATCCAAAAAGGGGGTTCATAACCTCAAAGGGATTATTGACCACAACATTCATATTTAAACATACAAATTAGATCCATATTCTTTGGGTCACGATAAAACATGAAACAAAAGGAATTAATACCACTTTAACATAGTCATTAATTGATTAAGTCAATGTTGACACTAGTTTGGTGTTAAGATGCCACATAAGGCCCCCATTTTCCTCTCCAACCATCATCGATGTCCAAATACAATGTAAAATCACTCCATCTTGTGGCTAAAATAAGGACTATCTCACTACCAAAAGGAGACAAAGATCATTTACCTTAAGAATAGGTAAAAATAAAGGCCATTCATGTGGTATCATCAGTCTATCACACAAGGTAAAGATAATATCTAATAACACTCTTATGTGTGTTGATAGGTTTTAAGTGGAAACCCATGTGAAACACAATGAGGATCTTGGTCCCTCATGCCAAAAAAATATATCATTAAGGTCTCTATAACCCTTTATGGTCTACTAAGATGATCCTTTCATCTTAAGGAGGGGTTATGCCTAAAGTATTATTGTAACTAATTGAAATCCAAGAGTTAGAAACTAAGGAAAATGGAATGGATTCACTAAAATTCATCTCTATTCATTCCAAAATTCATCACCCAAGGTTAGAGAAACATCAAGTAACCCTCTATCAAACTTCACTTGAGTGGCAAGGTAATGTTTCTTTAAAAGGGGGAATCATTGAACATATAAAGGCCCATCTCAACCTGTTGTCGTAGATTTTGAAAATGGCAAAAAATTGGTGGAAAATCATTTTTTTTTATTTTCACCCAAAAATGGCAAAGTCTTGAAAAAATCAAAAATTTTAATCAATTACTCAAAATTTTATTAATTAAAAATTTATGTCTTTTTCCATTTTTATCCCAAACTTTTTAAAAACATGTTTGAACCCTATATGCAAAAATTTGCTTGCGCTCCCTATAATTTACAAAAAACATTTTGCTTTTTGTGAGTTGTATAAACACACTTTCCTTTTTCACAAGTTGTGAAAATTGTAAAAAAAAATTTGGTCTTCGTGAAATTTGTAAAATCTTTTTCTGAAATTGGTGAAATTTGCAATTTTGTTTTGGGTGTTCATGCAATTTGTGAAAAATATTTTGGCCCCCATGCAAATTGCAAAAAAAATTTCAATTTCCCCTAGCTGTGCAAATAAGCTTTCCACTTCCCTGATCGTGAAATTAGTAATTTTCTCTCTTCACTCCCATGTAATAGTTATGATTATTTCCCATAGCCATGCAAGTGAGACTTAGTCTTCCCACAAGCTTCATGTTCAAAATAAGATTATTGACATGTATATCAAGTGTGGTGGTTTTGTAGATATTCATGAAGTGTTTGATGAAATGACACAACAAGATAGCTTCTCATGAAATGTGATGATTATAGATTATAGAAGACATGGGTGACCTTGCCATCCTTTGATAATGTTTCATCAAAATTCAATGAAAAAGTGTCCAACCTCATCACTTTAGCTTTGCCAACATACTCCCAGCCTTTGCTAAAATAAGAGCTTTAGAATGGAATATGGACATTTGTGCAAGTATAATGGAACAAATTTTTTTGTTAGACATAATTGTAAGTACCCTAGTAAATATGTATGGAAAATGTGGAAGCATCCATAAGGCACTTGAAGCGTTTGACCAAATTCCCAAGTGAAATGTTGTCCCATGGAATATAATAATATTTTTAGATGTTCCAAGTCATATTTTGATAGGTACTGAGGGTGAAGCATTTGCATTACATAATTTTCCTTTAATCATTTAGATTTTTAGGGATTCAAATGAGCACAATGTTGTGGAACAAGTTTAGGTATTGAGGCACTACTGGAGCAAAATAAACTTAGTGTTAAAATATTATTATTTTTGACTCCCACATTTAGATTTTTAGGGATTCAAATGAGCACAATGTTGTGGAACAAGTTTAGGTATTGAGGCACTACTGGAGCAAAATAAACTTAGTGTTAAAATATTATTATTTTTGACTCCCACCTAACACCATAGCCAACTACGAAACTTGACAACTATATCCATTAAATGCATTTTTTTTTGAATTTTGAAATTTTTTGCCTATTGTTGGAGTTGGGTGGAAAAGGAGGAAGTAGGTGAGGCTATCATAAATATAAAAAATAAAAGATAATGTATATGATAAGAAATTTAATGCATCAATAATTAGTAGTTAGTAGAGATAAAAAAATAAAAGACAAAAATAAGGGTATCTGAGCAAAAAGAATTTATGCAACAAAAGATAATTGGAAGAACAATAGTTCATAGAAAGGAAAAAAATAGTGAAGCAACTTGAATATTGTAGTATTAGTAGTCTGTAGTGGGTCCAGAAGAGGAGAAGGAGGTAGAGTAGATAAGGCAAGAGAATATGTTTATTGATAGTGGTCAGAAGAGAGCTAAGAAAGATTAGAGGTTTTTGTGAGTCATTAGTATACAACTATAGCTGTTAATAGAAGATTGTAATAGATCTTTTAAGCATCATTTTATATGTGTGTGTGTGTGTGTGTGTGTGTGTGTTTTAGTCATAGTCTGCCCTACCCTATTTTAATTGGTTGTGTTACTTGCTTCCCATTTGGGCCTTCACATATTTAGTAATTTCTCCCTACCTACACTTTAGAGCTATAAGCTTTTCAAATAATTGGTATTATATTAGTCAAGTTATGAGTCCATTTAGACATGGTAGTAGGAAGTTCAAGGTCATGGTATCAACCCCCTATGTTTGATGGAAAAAACTATGATGTGTGGAACATCAAAATGAAAACTATATTCAACTCTCAAGAGCTATGGGAGTTGGTTGAAGTTAGGTATAATGAGGTTGTAGACATGGCAACCTTCAATGCATTAACTCAAGCACTAAAGAATGTGCTGAAGGAGAATAAAAGAAAGGATGCTAAAGGACTCAAATATATATAAATGGAATTAGTTGATTCCATCTTTCCTAAGATAGTAGCAGCTATCCATTCCAAACAAGCATGGGACCTTTTGAAAAATGCCTATCAAGGGAGTGATAAGGTAAAGTTGTCAAGTTACAACTCTTAAAGAGGGACTTTGAGACCCTAAAAATGAAGGATAATGAGTCAATCAATGACTTCTTTATAAGGACAATAAACATTGTCAATCAAATGAAGACATGTGGTGATACCCTTGAACATCATATGATCATTGAGAAGGTGTTGAGGAGCATTCCAATTAGATTTGAACCTAGAGTGGTTGCAATAGAAGAATCAAAGGATTTGAGGCAAATAATGGTGGATGAGATAGTGGGTTCTTTGCAAACCCATGAACAAAGGTTGAATAGGTCAATCAACTCCTTCCATGAGCAAGCATTCAAGACCAATGTAAATGTGAAAGAAAGGTGGAGAGGAAAAAATAATAGAAGAAGAGGAAAAACTTGCAACAATCAAGAAGGTGGAAGGCATAGCCATCAAGAGTCACATGGAAGGAGAAGAGGAAGGAGCAATAACACCTAGATAAAGGTATGATAAATCTAGCATCTAATGCTATTATTGCAAGAGGTATGGACACTATGCTAGTGAGTGTATAAATAAGGAGTATGACATGAATATGTAAAATTCAAATTTCACTCATATACAAGAGGTTGAACCTAATAAGAATGAGAAAGGTTGAATCTTGTTTATAACATGCAATATTGCCGAGCATAGTAATAAAGAAACATGGTACTTGGATAGTGGTTGTAGCAACCACATGAGTGGGAAAAAAGAGATGTTTAACCACATAGATGAGTCAATCAAATCAGAGGTGAAGATGGGAAACAATGAGAAGGTTCTCATCATGGGCTCAAACAAGAATCTTGGGAAGAGAGACAAGAAGAAGAGCATGTGGAAACAAGGGATGATGGACCATTTATTGAATTTGAAATAGCAGGTGGTACAATCACCAATGCACCAAGTTAGACCCCTATTTTTCATAAGATTAATTCATCAAATGGAAACAACCATCATAGAGGTAAAGGAGTTTTTCAAGAGTCAACATCATCATCCTCCAACTCAAATCAATGCCAAGTAAGGACAAGGAGCTTATAAGAAGTTTATGAGCAGTTAAGGTATGAATAAAATCAAGATGAAACTATGAATTATGCTCTATTTTTATTAGCCGATCCTATCTACTTTGAAGAAGTAGTCAAGGACAACAAGTGGTGTGAGGCAAAAGAGTAAGAGATGCATGTCATAAAAAGAAATGAGACTTGGGAGTTAGTTAAACTACTAAAAGGAAAAGAGGTCATATAATTTAAGTGGGTGTAAAAGATAAAAACTACTCCTAAAGGCAAGATAGAGAGGCATAAGGCAATGATAGTGGTGAAGGGCTACAATAAAATTACTAGACTTGACTACAATGAAATATTTTCACTCATAGCAAGGCTAGAAAAAATAAGGACAATCATAGCCAATGCTTCCCAACACAAGTGAAAGGTGCATCAAATGGATGTGAAGTCAACATTTTTGAACGGAGTGATATAAAAAGAGGTCTATGTGAGACAACCACCCGAATATTAGATTCTCAATCATGAGAACAAAGTGTATAGCTAAAAAAGGCATTGTATGGGCTCAAACAGGCCCCAAGAGCATGGTACAGTCGTATAGACTCATACTTGTTGAGAAAAGACTTTATCAAAAGTGTAGGCACCCCACACTATACATCAAATCATGTAAGGAAGGAATTTTAATTATTGCATTATATGTGGATGATATAATATTCAATGGTAATGCAAATCAGTCTATTGAAGAATTCAAAATAGACATGAAAAATTAATTTGAGATGACTGATTTGGGGTTTTTGAAGTATTTTCTTGGAATAGAGGTCAAACAAATGGATGAAGGCATATTCATATGCCAAACTTAGTATGCAAATGACATTATGGAAAGGTTTAAGATGATAGACAACAAGCCTATATTCACTCCAACTGAAAGAAGTCTTAAGTTATGTAAATATGATTATAATAACAATATATACCCCACATGTTATAAGACCCTAGTGGAAGTTTAATGTATTTGAATGTGACTAGGCTGAATATCATGTATGCGGTCAACCTCATATCAAGATTCATGGATATGCCAAAAGAGACACATTGGCAAGAGATCAAGAGGATATTGAGGTATGTGAATGAAACAAGGGAGTATGGAGTTTTATATATAGCAGTAGATGAGTTTTAGCTTGTTGGTTACAAAGACAGTGATTGGGAAGGTAGCCTTGATGAATGAAATAACACTTTAAGGTATGTGTTTCATCTTGAGTCAGGATCCAAATCTTGGGCTTCAAATAAACAATTGATAGTGTCACTCTCTATAGCTAAAGTGGAGTATATAACAACCAATGCATTAACATGCCAGGCTATTTAGTTGAGAAGGATAATTTTTGATTTGCATGAGGAGTAGCAAGGAGATTATACAGTCTATTGCGAAAATGTATCATCCATAACATTGTTAAAGAACCCCATTTTTCATGGTAGGAGAAAACATATTTCAATTAGGTATCACTTTATTTGAGACTTAGTAAAAAAATTTGTCATAGAGCTTAGTTTTTTCAAGACTGATCAACAACTAGCTGATATTTTTACTAAGACATTGTCTAAAGACACTTTCATGCACTTAAAAGGAAGGTTAAGGGTCATTAATGAAAAAACATTAGGCCTATAAAGTTTTATGATAGCTCTAGAATCCTACAACAAAGATACAAATTTCAATAGGCTAGCTATAGATTTTGATAGAATAACTACCAATTTGGATAGTCTAGCTACAGATTATAGTCCAACTATAGATATTGGTAGGGTAGCTATAGATTTCAAAAGTCCAAAAATAGACTCTATCAATAGAGCTATAGACTTCAGTAATGAATCCCTAGGCATGCATTTTGATAGTCTAGCTATGGATTTTGGTAGGTTAGCTATGTATTTTGATACACTAGCTATATATTATAGTCTAACTACAGATTTTGGTAGGGTAGCTACATATTTCTATAGTCCAACAATAGACTCTATCAATAGAGCTACATACTTTAGTAACAAAGCTCTGAGCATGCATAAAAATATGTAAAAGTATTTAGGAAGCTAAAGAGAAGCTATAAGGAGGTTTTGAAGACTGAGAAAATTCTGACTGACCATGGTAGGATGGTCAAAAATAAGAGGGAGTGTTAAAATATTATTATTTTTGAATCCCATCTAACACCATAGCCAACTATGAAATTTGATAGCTGTAGCCATTAATTTTTTTTTTTTTTGAATTTTGAATTTTTTTTGATACTATTAGAGTTGGGAAGAAAAGGAAGAAGTAGGTGAGGCTATCATAAAGATAAAAATCAAAAGAGAATGTATAAGAGAATAAATGCAACACAACAACTAGTAGTTAGAAGAGAAGAGAAATAGAAGATAAAAATAGGGGTATGTGAGCAGGAGGAGAATGTGCCATAGAAGATAATTGGACCAAAAAAGGTCCATATAAAGGTACAAAATAGGGCAAAAACTTGGATATTGTAGAAGCAAACGTCTGCAATGGGTCCAAAAGAGGAGAAGGAGGCAGAGTAGATAAGGCAAGAGAATATGTTTGTTGACAACAATGAAAAGAGAGCTAGAAAAGATCAGAGGTTTTTGTGAGCCATTAGTATACAACTGTAGCTATTAATATCAAATTTTAATAGATATTTTAAGCATAATTATATATATATATATATATATATATATATATATATATATATATATATATTTGTGTTTCTTAGTCATACTATGCACTACCCTATTTCAATTTGTTAAGTTATTTACTTGCTACCCATTTGGGCCTTCACATATTTAGTAATTTATCCCTACACAACCTTTAGAGTTGTAAGATTTTCCAACACTTATATGGCCCTTTGTGGAATTCTATACAATTTTTTTCTACTAATACCTATTATTTCACACTAAATTTGCTTTCAAACTATATCTATATGCTTCCACCCATCTAGTATCCCCAAAATAGTCAGTACTTTTGTGACCTTATGATTGATGGAATATATGTGGTGTTATTAACACTCAAGAATCAAACTACTATTAGATATCAATGTAGCTCAGGTATAGTGAGAAGGATCACACAAGAAACTACAAGGCTCATGTACTAAAAGGAAAGTGGCCTCTTTAATTTTAGATGTTGAGAAATTGCCCCACTACTTTTGGCGTTTGAATAACTAGATGATCCTGTGATCCCTATATTGAATCAATGGACTTATTAGGTAATGGCACATGAAATTTTGGAGATTAAAAGATAATAAAGCAGATTTAAGAAATGTCAGTAAAGTTCTAAAAGCTTAGTGCGAGTTCATGTTGTCATTAGAATATGAGATTCTCAATCATGAGAACAAAGTGTATAGCTAAAAAAGGCATTGTATGGGCTCAAACAAGCCCCAAGAGCATGGTAAAGTTGTATAGACTCATAATTATTGAGAAATGACTTTATAAAAAGTGTAGTGATCCCACACTATACATCAAATCATGTAAGGAACGTATTTTAATTATTGTATTATATGTGGATGATATAATATTCAATGGTAACACAAATTAGTCCACTGAAGAATTCAAAATAGCCATGGAAAATTAATTTGAGATGACTGATTTGGGGTTCTTGAAGTATTTTCTTGGAATAAAGGTCAAAAAAATGGATGAAGGCATATTCATATGCCAAACTGAGTATACAAATGAGACTATGGAAAGGTTCAAGATGCCAGACAACAAGCCTATATTCACTCTAACTGAGACAAGTCTTAAGTTTTGCAAATATGATTATAATAACAATGTATACCCCACATGTTATATGAGCCTAGTGGGAATTTTAATGTATTTGAATGCAACTAGGCTGAATATCATGTATGCAGTTAGCCTCATATCAAGATTCATGGAGATTCCAAAAGAGACACATTGTTAAGAGATCAAGAGGATATTGAGGTATGTGAATGGAACAAAGGAGTATGGAGTTTTATATATAGCAGCAGATGAGTTTTAGCTTGTTGGTTACATAGATAGTGATTGGGTAGGTAGCCTTGATGAATGAAATAACACTTCAAGGTATGTGTTTCATCTTGGATTAGGAGCTGAATCTTGGGATTCAAATAAACAACCGATATTGTCACTCTTTATAGCTAAAGTGGAGTATATATCAGCCAATGCATTAACATACCAGGCTATTTGGTTGAGAAGGATACTTTTTGATTTGCATGAGGAGTAGCAAGGGGATTCTATAGTCTATTATGAAAATGTATCATCTATAACATTGTCAAATAACCCCATTTTTCATGGTAGAAGAAAGCATATTGCAATCAGGTATCACTTTATTCGAGAGTTAATAAAAAATTATGTCATAGAGCTTAGTTTTTCAAGACTGATCAACAACTAGCTGATTTTTTTACTAAGACATTATCTAAAGACATTTTCATGTACCTAAAAGGAAGGTTAAGGGTCATTAATACAACAACATTAGGCCTATAAAGTCTTATGATAGCTCTGGAATCTTACAATAGAGCTACATATTTTGATAGGGTAGCTACCACTTTGGATAGTCTAGTTACAAATTATAGTCCAACTATAGATTTTGGTAGGGTAGCTACAGATTTCAATAGTCCAGTAATAGACTCTATCAATAGAGATATAAACTTCAGTAATGAAGCTCTGGGCATGCATTTTGATAGTCCAACTATGAATTTTGGTAAGGTAGTTATGTATTTCGATACTCTAGCTATAGATTATAGTACAACTACATATTTTGGTAGGGTAGCTACATATTTCAATAATCCAACAATAGACTCTATCAATAGAGCTACAAACTTCAATAACAAAGCTCTGTACATGCATAAAAAGATGTAAAAGTATTTGGGAAGCTAAAGAGAAGCTATAAGGAGGTTTTGAAGACTGATAAAATTCCAACTGACCATGGTAGGATGGTAAAAAATAAGGGGGAGTGTTAAAATATTATTATTTTTGACTCCCACCTAACACCATAGCCAGCTATGAGATTTGATAGCTGTAGCCATTAATTTTTTTTTTTTTTAATTTTAAATTTTTTTTGATACTGTTAGAGTTGGGAAGCAAAGGAGGAAGTACGTGAGGCTATTATAAAGATAGAAATCAAAAGATAATAAATAAGAGAATAAATTCAACACAACAGCAACTAGTAGTTAGAAGAGATAAAAGAAATAGAAGACAGAAATAGGGGTATGTGAGTAGAAGGAGAATGTGCCATAGAAGATAATTGGAGTAACAATAGTCTATAAAAAGGAACAAAATAAGGCAAAAACTTGGAAAGTAGAAGCAACAATAAGCAATGGGTCCAAAAGAGGAGAAGGAGGCAGAGTAGCTAAGGTAAGAGAATATATTTGTTGACAACAATGAAAAGAGAGCTAGGAAAGATCAGAGGTTTTTGTGATCTATTAGTATACAGATGTAGCTATTAATAGAAAATTTTAATATGTCTTTTAAGTATTTATATATATATATATATATATATATATATATATATATATATATATATATATATATATATATATTTGTGTTTTTAGTCATACTATGCCCTACCCTATTTCAATTTGTTAAGTTATTTGCTTGCTGCCCATTTAGGCCTTCGCATATTTAGTAATTTCTCCCTACACAACCTTTAGAGTTGTAAGCTTTTCCAACACTTATATGGCCCTATGTGGAGTTCTATGCAATTTTTTTCTACTAATACCTATCATTTCACACTAAATTTTCTTTCAAACTATGCCTATATGCTTCCACCCGTCTAATATCCCCAAAACAGTCAGTACTTTTGTGACTGTGTGATTGATGGCATATCTATGGTGTTATTAACACTAAATAATCAACCTGCTATTATATATCAATGTAGCTTATATATAGTGAGAAGGATCACATAATAAACTACAAGGCTCATGTACTAAAAAGAAAGTGGCCTCTTTGATTTCAGACTCTGAGAAATTGCCCCACTACTTTTGGTGCTTGAATAACTAGATGATCCTGTGACCCCTATATTGAATCAATGGACTTATTAGGTAATGGCACATGAAATTTTGGAGATTAAAGATAATAAAGTGGATTTAATAAATGTCAGTATAGTTCTAAAAGCTTAGTAGGAGGTCATGTTGTCATCAGAACATGATGCCTTCTTTAAGGCAAATATGTATGAGAATTTTGACAATCTTGGAATAAACATTAAACGTATGTTGGATGAATTATAGCACAAGTCAAAGAGTAATAAAAACATTTAGACATTAGAGGACATGGACAAATTCATTGATAATTATTTGGAGTACAAGAAGTTGCATGGAAATATTTCAAAGCATGTGACAATGGTTATTGAAATGAGTGAGATTGTTGATAAATGGAAACTAATGTCTTTATCACATACAAAATAGGAATTAACATGTAATGCAGGGTAGTTGGTAGCTTTTGAGGTAGTTTTAAATTTTTTGAATCATGAAAGTGTTTCAGATCTAGATCATTTACATTTGGTAATGTTATATGCACTATGCTATGAGAAGGAGAGTCCAATTCAACTAAAATATCTGGTGCAAAAATTATCTTTAAGACCAATTGAGAGGAGAACTGGTGATTTATATGGAATCAATATTTTTTTCAACAGAGCACGCAACATGGCTTGTGGAATCAAAGGTGTTGAAAATGTTTATACTCAACACCAACCACTTTTGTATGAATAATGAAATTGAAGAATAAAGAAGAGGACAAGGGCTTCAAGAGAAATAAAAATGCATAATAATATAAACAAAAATAGAAAATTCCTATCAAACACTACAACGGTGTAATCCAACATGCATAGATCCAGATGAAAATGGGTTTCTACAAGCTGAGAAAGCATCAAAATTTCTTTCATTCATTTTTTCAAACACTATGTGCACATCCAAATGGGTCCAAAACTCATTGATTCATTGGGCCAAATGGTTCACATGTTTCCTATAGGTGTATAAAATTTTACACTATTCTCCACAAATACAAATGCAATTGATAGGTGTAAGGAGAGATAAGTTGATGACTAGAAAATTGGTAGCAATGAAACATTTTTTATAAAGGCAACTTCTGAATGAACCAACTATAAAATTGCATTTTGAAGGAACCAAATAGATAGATAATAATTCCAATGACTTAATCATGGCAAACACCAAATTTACTTCTGAAGTATCCCAGTCAAGGTTACTTGAAATTGTCTCATAAAATAAAAAACTTATGCAATGGGTTCCTTCTCAATGGGTTGACTGAGGATAATTTGTAATGATTTTTTGAGTTACTTATTCTCAAAGCATTGCCTTTAACAAGGTGGTACTAGAGAAAGAATTGACACCTCAAAATTACCTAACAGCTCTAGCAGCATGAATGTTATAACAACTATAGTTGTCAATTTCATCAATACGACCAACAATGATCTAAGAGCATAAGATAATGCAACCATGTGTACGATCTCAAAATATAGATATATCCCATCTAGATGTTATTTCTCAATCAACTCATGACACAATATAGAATCCCTATGTTTGGTTTTGGTTCCATTTTCAACAATGCCAATTTGGTTGGCCAAGTTTTCTTTAATGGGCTCCTCATATAAATGTAGTTGAATATCATGGAAGTGCAAAATTAAAATGCTACATCCGATGAAATAAATGTGACTAATAAAAATGAACATAATGGTTTATGTGCTACCTAGTCAAAGAGATGCAATTAATTGGTCTCCAAATAGAATCAATTTCATTCGAAGCAATTTGTCAAATGGTTCACATGGTTTCTATATGCTTCTAAATTTGGTATATGTGTCTATCTTGGCATAGATAACTGATCCTAATCATTTTTGGTGGCCTTTTTTAGTATCTTACATCTATTGAAGACATGAATACTTATCAAAGATAAAGATCAGATTGATGGCTTTTGAGTCATTTCATAAAAATATGGATAAGGTGTTACATGGAAATCTTGCAATTATCTCATGGGTGTCTTTGACAAGGAGAGAAAAACCCTCAAGCGGGTACAAATCTCTAGATTAAAATTTTTCATAATGGAATGTGAGAGAAACAATTGATATGTTGAACTAATCTATAAGTGCTTGGTTTTTAAACTGAATTGTGCAATTTTGATTTACACATTTCAAGTGGTGCAAAAGCACCAAAGTATTTTTGCACTATTCAAGTGGTGCAATTTTGTAATTTAATTTTTTCACATGGTGTAATTGCACCAATGAACTTTTACATCACTTAAGTGGTGCATTTTTGTAAAATCAATTTTGTACCTACAAAAAAGCAAAAAAAGGTGGTTACGCACCATAATCACCTCCCCACACTATAAATATGAATGTAAGGATCATTGTAAAAGGAATTTTGGTAGTGAAACTCTACAAAATTATTTGAAGGATGTGATTGTATTTTTGACTCAATAAAGATCAAAATAGGAAAATTTTGTAGACTTTATGTTCAAGATTTATTCGTGAGTTATAACTTTGCATATGATTCATCCATCTCTATATCTTTAATTTCAAATTGTTTTCATAATCACTACCAAATTGTCAAAAAAGGGAATTTCACATTAATTATTTATTTTAGAATCTTCTTGTGTTGTTTTTATGAATGTGAAATCTCGGTGGGGTTTAAGCAATATTTTTATTATCCTTTATGAATAAATATGGGATAGTCATCTTTGGTTTACTACCGATATTAGAAAATTGTCTCAGTGTATGTTTTGAACTCTTAAGGGTGTAATTATGTCTTTACCACCCATTTAATGAGAGAGGTTTCCATACACATAGTGTTTTCCCCATCTTGGACAATTCTGGTAAGTTTCTACATTTAGCTACCCAGAGTTGTCTTTCATTTTTCTCAAGGTTATCATGGTAGTTTCTGTATTTAACTAAATATAATAACATTGTCCTCCCTTATTTATTTTCTTTCTGTATTATTCCCTTCTTTCTATTATTCCCTTATTTTTGCTGATTTCCTTTCTATCTCCTTTATGTACTTGTAGGTTAAAAGTATGAAACCCCAGTAGAAAATATTTTTGTTGTAAATAACTATGAATATATTTTCCCCTGCTTTTTCCATTTTGGCTTTCAATAAAGGTAGATATTATTGATAATAGGAGAGGGACTTTATCATGTGTTGATGACTAACATAAGAACTCAGTTCCCATAAAAATGACTCAAAGACACTAATTTGTCCCCTTGACAAATTTTTGAGCCAACAATTTTTTGGTGACTCTATTGGGGATCCAATTGATTTATGTACATGATTTTTAGATATTTCAAGGAACCTCCCTTGGAATGGAGGTTGGTAACTATGTTGATAAAAATTACCTAGTACCTGCACCTTCTTGATTGTAAAAATGGCATTGGTTCACCCCAACCCCAATGTTCCCCATGTCCCATGGGGAAAACATTTTGGGTCATTAGATTTTGCCTGATACAATGAGTTCTCATCTATCTTAAGGAAGTGATTCCAAAATTTTTTTAGAGAAAATGGTTAAGATGCAAGCAAACATATCCATTCCCTTACAATGTCATGTAGTATCTTAGGAGTTATGTATAAGGATGTTACTATGAAAATTTTCATTTAAACTTTCATTGGACTTATTGTTGATTGGTTATGGCACTTAGAAGATATATGTGTTATGGATTGAAACTCTTTGAATGACAGGTTCTTAGACATATTCAAATCAACTATGAATGCATGTGCACCTTTGTCATAATTATTCCAAATTCAAAATCAAGATGATGAGTAAATGAGAGAGTTCATAGGTCATTTTAACAAATTGTTGAGACTGATCACTCACGCAAATTAGCCAAGTCTCAACAATCAAATTTGCATTTTTAATAGTTCTCTTCACCTAGAGATCAAATTAGTCTTGATAAAGAATAAGCTAAATGACTTGATGGTTGTACGACAAGATGCTATCAAGATTGAAAATGGTTTGATCATGTCTGAAATGTTAAAGAAAGAGGTTTTAAAAGGTGCCACACTTTTTTCAAATGATAACAAAGAAACAGTGAAACCCGATACAATCAAGAGCCTACAATATTCAAAAAAGAGAGTTTGAAGGCAAGTTTCTGATCAAACATGTCATAACTATAACAAAGAAAAAGAGAAAGTGATACTTGTCACATATGATTGTTTTAGTTTCATAATTTTGTAAGAAGGTTAATAGTTGGAAGAATTAATGATTAATTAGAAAATAGACAAAGAATTTGTCTTCCTCCTTGGCAACAATAAAAAAATATTTACCTATTGCACTAGATTACTTAAATCCCATGGTCCTAGGAGAAAATGGGTTATCTAAAAAAAATTGATAAAACCAAAAATAGAGAGAAATAAGAATGCAGAGTGTGATGCTATACATTTGAAAAGAGAATATATTATGGAACCAATTTTTAGCAAAATAAATGATCCCTTATCTATCAGAATGGATGAATCAATAGTCAAATGAAAATTCCTTAGGGATTTCATTTTCATGGTTTTCCATAGAATAATTATTTAATGGATCTAAATCCAAAGCAATCAAGCCTAAAAAAAATTAAAATCATAATCATGCCAAGATTGAGGTCAAAGAAAACATCAATGTGAAACAAAATGAAAGGTGTCTAATAATCATTACAAATGAAATAAAAACTATCAAGACATAGGAAATCGATAAAGATGATGATGATGACTCATCTAGTGATGAATTCATTTCTACTGTGGGAAGTGATTCAAAAATTAATATCAACACTTCATTTATTCTACAAGATAATCATATTGTGGTTCCAACTCAAAAATAGATATGTGACACACTTATCTTCAATTCATATATCGTATCTGTCACATATTCATTTGAAGTCATCCAAAAAGACATTGAAAAAGTTCAATATTGCTCAGAAGTGATCACATAATATTAGATAATTCATAATGATTTTATTTCAAAACAAGAAAACATTTATTGATTTGTTCATTCTTGATTATCCCTATGTGAATGATAATCATAATTTCCTCTTCCCACCTACTTGGTCACTACTGCTAAATGTGTTTAGAGTTCATAAGTCAAATACATTTTTTATAAATGGCAATTACTTCTCCCAACTGATGAATGGTTTTGTATAATCTTCTCATTTTCCTTTATTCCCTATAAATAGTTCTGCCTTCCCAATTTTGGCTTGTTTCCTTTTCCCATTTCATTCTGGTGTGCGCATTATTTTTCTATAATTATAATAGTTCGTCTATTACCCCTCCTCCATGTTTTAATCTTTCTACCTACACGTATTTGTAGTAGTGATCTCTACCTGGTAAATATCATGGGAAATCACATGATTTGCTAAGATGATAGAATGGATAGGTTTTTCATGAATCTCTTTAGTAAATAGGTGGTCAATGTATGAATTTTTAAAATAGATTATTTGGCCTGACAATGCATGTTCATTTCTCATATGATTGAGATGGGAAAACTAGCTATTAGTTAGTTAGATCAGGGCATGCAAGTTTTCAAAATAAACATTTGATTTGGCTTGACAATGCATGTTCATTTATCATATAATTGAGATAGGCAAATTGGCTATTAGTTGGTTGGATTTGGATATACAAGTCTTTCAGATGGTTTGAGGACCCATCCCTTACTCTAAGATCATAAATCTGAAGATTTTTCAAATCTATCAAAATTGTTACTAAAGAATCCATTACCCAATGGATAAAGTGTGGGACTATGAAACTAGAGATTTCAAGTTCCTTATGTTCCTTGTAATTCAAAATCATAGTTGGAGCCAACTATTATTGTAGATTTTGAAAATGGTGGAAAACTGGTGGAAAAATCAATTTTTAAATAAATGACTATTTTTTTGGCCCAAAAATGTCAAAATCTTGAAAAAATCAATTTTTTTTTAATTAATTACTCAAAATTTGATCAATTAAAAATTTATGATTTTTTTTAATTTATATCCTAAACTATTTAAAAACACATTTAAACCCTTTGTGCAAAATTCCACTTATGCTCCCTATAATTTACAAAAAACATTCTGCTTCTTGTGAGTTGCATAAACACACTTCCCTTTTTCACAAGTTGTGCCAATTGAAAAAAAAATTCAGGCTCCATGTAATTTACAAAATATTTTTTGGATTTAGTTTAATTTGCAAATTTTTTTTTGGTTTTCATGTAATTTGCAAAAAAAATTTCAGTTCTCGTGCAAATTGTAAAAACTTTTTTAGTTTCCCTAGCCGTGCAAATAAGCTTTCCACTTTCTCAACCATGAAATTTTCAATTTTCTCTCTTCACTCCTATGCAATTGTTGTGATTATTTCCTAAAGTTGTGTAAGTGCGACTTAGCCTTCCCAAAAGCTTCATGTTCAAAACAAGATTATAAACATGTATACCAAGTGTGGTGGTTTCATAGATGCTCATGAAGTGTTTGACAAAATGACACAACAAGATAAATTCTCATAAATGTGATGATTACATATTACAAAAGACATGGGTGACCCCATTAGAATTTGATAATGTTTCATCAAAATGCAATGAATAAGTATCTAATCTCATCACTTCAGCTTTTCCAGTGTACTCCCAACCTTTACTAAAATAAGATCTTTGGAATGGATTATGGACATCTATGCAAGCATAACGGAAAATGGATTTTTGTTAGACATATTTTTAAGTGCCCTATTACATATGTATGGAAAATGTAAAAGAATCCACAAGGCATTTGAAGTGTTTAACCAAATGCCCAAGAAACATGTTGTCCTATGGAATACAATAATCCTTTCAGATGTTCCAAGTGATATTTTCATAGGTACAGATGGTTAAACCTTTGCATTGCATAAGTTTCCTTTAATAATTTAGATTATTGGGTATTTAGATGAACACAAAATTGTGGAGCAAGTTCAGGTATTGAGGCACTAATGGAGTAAAATAAACTTAGATGGCCCTTTGTGGAATTCTATGTAGATTTTTTTTCTACTAATCTATATCATTTCACACTAAATATGATATCAAACTACGTTTATATGCTACCACCATCTTAGATCCCCATAACAATCAATGATTTTATGAACATGTGACTGATGGCATATATGTAATGTTCTTGGCACTCAATCACTAGCCTGCTATTAGATATAAATGTAGCTCAGATATAGTGAGAAGGATCACATATAAAACTACACGTCTCATGTACGAATAGGAAAGTAGCCTCTTTGATTTCAGATGCTTACCACTACTTTTGGTGCTTGATTGACTAGATGATCCCATGACCCCTATATTAAATTAGTGGACTTATTAGGCAATGGTACATAAACTTTTGGAGATTAAAGACAATAATGTGGATATAAGAAATGTCCCTAAAGTTCTAAAAGATCAGTAAGGGGTTGTGTTGTCATCACAACATGATGCCTTCTTTAAGGAAAATATGTATGAGAATTTTGGTGATCTTAGAATGAACATTAAATGTATGGTGGATGATTTCAATTAGAAGTCAAAGAGTAATTATAACATTCAGACATTAGAGGAAATGGCCAAATTTATTTATAATTATCCATAGTAAAGGAAGTTGCATGGAAATGTTTCAAAGCATGTGATAATGGTTATTGAAATGAGTAGGATTATTTATGAACAAAAATTAATGTCTTTATCACAAACATAATAGGAATTAACATGCATGTAAGGTAAGTAGTAGCTTTTGAGGCAATTATGAATCATTTGAATCATGAAAGTGTTTTAGATCTAGGTCATTTACATTTGGTAATGTTGTATGCACTATGTTATGAGAAGGAGGGTCTAATTCAATTAGAACAACTAGTTTACAAATTATCTTTGAGACTAACTAGATAAAAGCCTAGGCTTGTTCATTTTCTATTAAAATAGGTTGGTGTTGAGAGGAGAACTGGTGATTTATATGGGAATCAATATTTTTTTCAACATAGCTTGAAAAATAGCTTGTGGACTCAAGGGTGTTGAAAATGTTTATACTTAGCACCAACCACTTTTGTATGAATAATGCGATTGAAGAGTAAATAAGAGGATACAGGCTTATGGAGAAATAAAAATGCATAACAATGTAAATACAAATAAAAAATTCTTGTCAAACACTACAATTGTGTAATCAAACATGCATGGAGCTAGATGAATAGGTTTCTACAAGCTAAGCAAGCATTAACATTTATTTGAGTCATTTTGTCAAACACTTTATGCACATCTAAATGGGTCCAAAATTTATTGAGTCATTGGGTCAAATGGTTTGCATATTTCCAATAGGCATCTAATATTTTACACTATTCTCTATAAGTACAAATGCAATTGACAAGTGCAAGGAGAGATAGGTTGACGACTAGAAAATTGATAGCAATGAAATGTTTTTTATAAAGGAAACTTCTAAAGGAACTAACTATCAAATTACATTTTAAAGGATCCAAATAAATATAAAAGAGATCTGATGACTTAATCATAGTAGGCACCAAAATTAGTTTTGAAGTATCCCAGTCAAGATTAATTGAAATTATCTCATGAAATAACAAGATTATACAATGGGTTCCTACTCAATGGGTTAACTGAGGATAGTTTGTAATGAATTTTTTAGTTACTAATTCTAAAAGAATTGTCATTAATAGGGTTCTCTTAGATAAAGAATTGACACCTCAAAATTTTCTAACAAATCTAGCAACACGAATGTTATCATAACTATAGTTGTCAATTTCATCAATGGGACCAAGAGTGATCCAAGAACATAAGACAATGCAACCATGTGTACGATCTCAAAATGTAGATATAGCCCATCTAAATGTTATTTCTCAATCAACTCACAACATAATACAAAATCCTTATGTTTGGTTTTGGTTTCATTATCAATAATGCCAATTTGATTGGCTGAGTTTTCTTTAATGAGCTCCTCATATAAATGTAGTTGAATATCATGAAAATGCAAAAGCAAAAGGCTACATATGATGAAATGAATGTGACTAATAAAAATTATCACAATGGTTCATGTGCTACCTAGTCGAAGAGATGTAATCAATTGGTCTCCAAATAGAATAAATTTCATTTGAGGTAATTTGTTAAACAGTACACATGATTTTTATATGCTTCTAAATTTGGTATATGTGTTTATCTTGGCATAGATAACTAATCCAAAGAATTTTTTATGGCCTTTTTTAGTATATCCTCCATCTATTGAAGACATCAATACTTATCAAAGATAAATATTGGATTAATGGATTTTGAGTCATTTTATAAAAATATGGAGAAGGTGTTACATGGAAATACTACAATTATCTCATGGGCATCTTTACCAAGGAGAGAAAAACCCTCATGCTAGTACCAATATTTGGATAAAATGTTTTCATAATGGAATGTGAGATAAATAATTGATATGCCAAACAAATCTACAAGTGCTTGGTTTCTAAAGTGAATCATGCAATTTTGATTTGCACATTTCAAGTGGTGCAAAAGCACCAAAGTATTTTTGCACCATTTAAGTGGTGCAATTTTGTAATTTCATTTTTGCACGTGGTGTAATTGCACCAATGTAATTTTGCATCACTTAAGTGGTGAATTTTCATAAAATCACTTTTTCACCTTCAAAAAAGTAAAAAAATGTGGTTACACACCCTAACCACATCCACACATTATAAATATGAATGTAAGTCTCATTGTAAAGGGACTTTTGGCATTGAAACTCTGCCAAAAATTTTGAAGGACAAGAATTTATTTTTGACTCAATAAAGATCATAATAGGGAGATTTTATAGACTTTGTGTTCAATATTTCTTCATTATTTATAACCTTTCATATGATTCATCTGAATCTATATCTTTACTTTTAAATTGTTTTCATAATCACTACCAAATTCTCCAAAAATGGGAATTTCACATTAAGTATTTTTTTTAGAATCTTCTTGTGTTTTTTCTATGAATGTGAAGTCTCGGTGGGGTTTAAACAATATTTTAATTGGATTTTAAGGGTAAATATGTGATAGTTGTCTTTGGTCTACTACCAGTATTATAAAATAGTCTCAATGTATGTTTTGCACTCCTACGGGTGTAATTATGTCTTTACCACCCATTAAATGAGAGAGGTTTCCATGCACACAATGTTTTCCCCTTCTTGGACCATTCTGGTAAGTTTTTGCATTTAGCTACCTAGAGTTGTCTTTCATTTTTCTTAGGGCTATCATGGTAGTTTTTGTATTTAACCAACTATAATAACCTTATCATCCCTTATTATTCTTCCCTTCTTTCCATTATTTCCTTTTTCCCCTTATTTCCTTTTTATATCCTTTATGTACTTTTAGGTTAAAAGTACGAAACCCCTAATATCAAATATTTTTATTTCAAATAGCTATGAATATATTTTCTCCTGATTTTCCCTTTTTAGATTTTAATAAAGGTAGCTCTGTCTACTAATAAGAGAGAGACTTTGTCTTGCAGTGCTGACTAACATAAGAACTCAGTTCTCACACTGTTGATGCAAAGTCACCAATTTTTCCCCTGACAAATTTTTGACCCAACACGACCCTAGGTCCACATGACACTCTATGTTATAGTTATGGTGAAACCTCATTGTATTAATAACTAAGATCAAACTATCCTAAGAACTTATATATGAAGTCCTCCAAGATAATATGTATATGTTTAAAGTCATGGGAAAGCCCCATCAACTTAGTACACATCAGTTAACCTACGATCTAATAGTCACTTGTACCTCATGTCCATATGGATTCTTAACACTTGGTTGGAACCTTTATTACAAGCCTTCAATGAACCTCACCACCTCTACTAGATGGCTGGGTGTCCATTAAATCCTATCATGGATCTCTTGGGCACAAAGACAAATCAAAGAATGCAAGTTTTTAATATTTGATCAAATATTTCATGGTTTAATAAACTTTTTATTTTTAATGTGCCTACCTATTTAGTGAGGCATGTCACCCCACAATTAAATGCCTTTGTTCATTGTAAAATAAATGGTACAAAAAAAATCCCCAGAGCTCATGGTGTTTAAACTGTGATCTGATACCAAAATGTCATACCCAAAAAATTTCATGACTAAACCTATAAAAAACAAGCCAATTTTTTTGAATGTATAAATTACATTCAACACAACACAAATATATTGTCCAATGGTTAACCATATTCAGGCATAACATGCACAAAGTGTCAAATCAAACTCACATACCTAAATGACATGGGTGATAATACACAAGAGGACACATGGTAACTATGTAATCATTAATGCCACACTTGCTCTAATCAATGTATAATCTCCCAAAACATCCTACAAATCTCTAAGTGAACCTAGTGAGTCCCATTTACCTAAGGCCTTATATGGAAATGCAACTAAAAAGAGGTGGATTTGAGTAACCACTAGCTCAAACATTTTATCCTAACTCTCAATATGGTTTAAGGTATATTCTAAGTGATTTTAGCCAATCGCAAGGCTTGTTCATGCCTAAAGTGACAAATTTATTTAATTTCAATTTGACTTAATTTTAGAAAAAAATTCTTACCAAGGAGGATGCATATTATTCATATGACCTCAACTAGGGACTAAAATGTCCTTACTTAGCTCTCTGAGGATGGATCAATCTATTTCAGCCATCGAATCCTTTCAATCTTTACCATTATATTTGGTCAAAGATGAAGAAACCCTATAAATCTTGATGTAGGGAAATAAAGGTTTCAAATCAGTCATTATGTTTCAAACTCATATTTTTTAAAGAGGAAGGAGGTTTTGGGGGATGAATTATCTAAAGTCATCACTCTTATCATTCCTTTCCCTTAGGTGACTACCATTAATGGATACTAATGTTTTTTATTTATTTTTTCATTTTTTTCATTTCAAAAATTTACTTCAATACATGCATGATTGGGTTTTTTAGTTACCCATATTTTTGAATAGTCTATAACTAGTTTTAGGCTCCTACAGTTTTTAAAAACATCTGTTGGAGCTTTAAGCTCCACCACAACCATTAATGACCACTATCAAGGTTAAATAAGAAATTAATTTTAATTTTAATTTTTAATATTTTATTTTTAGTTCAAATAAAATGGGAGATAAATTTATGGAGGGTTCACTTTTGGGTCAGCCCATCCTAGGGCTTCTAAGAGCCTATAAATGTTAAAAAGGTCTAAAATAACCTCCATGGGATATAAGTGACATATCTTTAAGAAGATGTATTTTTAGGCCCTAAAAAATATTGTGTGAAAGAGGAAAAAAACTTGGGGGTTCCATTTTGGGCTACCCCACCTTTGGGTCTTTGGGTTATCATAATCAGTTGTGCAAAATAGATCATGTCTAAGTTCTAGTTTCAAATATTAACTTACAAGGACAAACTTTATAAATGCGTATTTTAATAAAACTTAATATTAAATAATAATAATAATAATAATAATAATATGATTTTATGTAATAGTTTGGTTTTGTGGTAGTGGTGGTTAACTATTGTTGACCATTGTGCTAAAAAAATTAGAGGTGGGGAGATAACTGCATGGTTTAAATAATATGTGGTCTCCCCAATTTCCACGCTAAACCTTTTACCATGGCAGTTATCATTGTATGTAATTTTTTAACATTGTAGTACTATATCGCCTCACCACACAATTGCATGGGTAACCACCGACATACCTTTTTATGTGCCCCACAAAATAGGAATTGTACCCTTTCAAAGGACATGTCTAACAAATAATTACCCTAAAAACACCATTACTTCAAAAATTCATATCATAAAAATGGTAGGAAAAAAAAATCATAAAATGAAAGGAAACATGTCCTAAAAAATGAAAATTTCCATATAAAAATGGTTTTGGCACTTTTATACCTTGTTTGGTGTGTGTTGTTCCCAAAATCTGTCACTCATTTTTGGGAAAACATATGAACTATTTTGGTCCTGCAGGCCAAAATTATCTCTTCCCTTCTCAAATTTTTTTTCTGAGCATTCAAATTCTTCATTATTCAAGCTTTTTCAGTTAAGGGATTAGTAAGTTCAACAAGTTCAATGGCCTCAACATGTGAGCTCTCACAAATGAACAAGTTCCCAACACTTAGGCAATTTTAAGATTGGTTCAACGCCTCGGTTCAACCAAAAATGTTCATCGGCAAGCTTCAAACAAAGGATTGAACCATTGAACTATTGAAACATTGAACCCCACTTCCAAAAGGTTCAAAGGTTCAACGGGTTCAAAGGTTCAATGACGTCAGCAAGCTTAAAGAGTTAAGCGCTTTAGCAAAAGTTCAAAGTTCAACCGCTTCAGCAAGTTCAACGGCTTCAAAAGACTTAGCGAAAAGAAGGAAGATTGAACCAATTAACCTTTGAACCTTGAACCAAAAGGGTTCAAAGGTTCAAAGGTTCAATGTGGTTGGTTCAAAGAGATCAAATCAAATGGTCAATTAAATGAGCAAAATACAGTGTTGAACCGTTGAACCAAAGTTGGTTCAATCAGTTAGTTCAAATCAAACGGTTCAAAGGGGTCCCCCAAAGTCAAAAAGCTGAGTGCCCTTGTGGAGGGTAGTGAATAAAAGGTAGGTGCCCTTGCGGAGGGTAGGGAACATTTTCTCAAATATCAAAGAGAAGGCTGAATGGGTAAGATTTCCTTCAAACTTTTTGTCTGAAGAAATTACCAAGTAAAGGAATTGAAAGAATTCATTCGAAAAGATTTTCTACGGAAGAATGTCACAAAGGCAAAGGCAAATCCTTCAAACAAATTGTTTGAAGGAATTCCTTCAGACATTTTTCTCGAAGGAATGATCAAAAGCTTGGCAAAAAAGTGGCCAAGGCAAGGGAAGATTTCCTTCGGACAAAATGACCGAAGGAATTCCTTCAGACATTTTGCCTAAAGGATTTAAAGGAAAAGGCCACACGAAGAATCTCGAAGGGAAGGTACTCTTGTGGGGGGATCTTGGCACCTAGAAAATGGACCTTTCTCAAAGACTCGAAGGGACACCTTCCCTTTGGGATGTTCCAAAGACATAAAGCTGAAGGAATTTCAAGGCTTCAAAAGACAGCCAAAACAAAGGATTCTGAGAAAGAGATTGAACTGTTGAACCTTGAACCAAAATGGTTCAAAGGTTCAAAGAAAGCTCCAAGCAAAAGAAGAAAGCAAAAGATTCCAAAAACCAGTTCAAAGGGATGGTTCAACCAAAGAGCAAGGAAGCGATTGAACCAAGGAATCGATAAAGACCGCCTAAATCATTGAACTATTGAACCAATGAACTTTAAAAGGTTCATGGTTCAATATGGTTCAAACAACCAGCAACCATTGACGTCCCCACAGACATCAAATTTAAGGTAATGGAATATCTATTAATTTTCAAATATAGCACAAAACTTGAAGGATGAACCAATCGACCAGCTAAACAAGATAACCTGAGAGATCCAATTATAACAGGAAAGAAGAGAAGGCTACAGGAGATATTGAAATATCTATGAGAGAGTTATTTTTAGTAGGTGAAATAGTTCACCAAGTAGTCATCTGAGCACACCAAATCAAGGACACAGCCTATTTTTCTTCCATGAAGTAAAGGCAAAGTGGATAGCTGCACAAATAAGAAGGAAAGGACCAGGAGACCTATACTTTGGAGGAGACATATGAGATGAATTGACATGCCACAGTTAAGGCCGATGCACTGTTCCAAGCATGGCCCCTTGATAGAACTGAAAACACATTCAAGGCATTGAATGCAGTATGGGTCATTTCATGGAAGAAAGCACCAAGCCTTTTTTGGCTGCCATATATTGTAATCTCTTGTTTTATGCAAAGGAGATCTATCCATTATAGAAGCAAAAAACTCTACCCAAATTGAAAGGTGATTACTGAGACTTTGAACTCAGATTATTGATCATATTACTTTATCTGAATGAGAAAGCAAGTTACTTTCAGAATTTATGCTGTTATAGCTTGGGTTATTTTAGGAAATTGTTCTTATGTCTATTTCCTAAGAGCATTCATGTTTATTTAATCTAACAAGCAAAACTAGTGGAAGTAATCAGGAAGGTGTCCTAAAGCCAATTGTGGAAAGACTTTGTGCTGTCACAATTGTCTTTAGTGTGTGTTTTTAGTTTCTTTCTGTGTAAAAGATCTTGGGATGACTTTGTGCCCCCATTATCCTTCGTATTTCACTCTTTGGGAAATTGAGGTGGAGACTTTGTGTTGCACCTCATTCTGTTGGTTATTACACCCTTGTTACCTATTGGTTACCCACCAGAAAGAACTCCTGCACTCTACTGCAATACCACTTCTAAAAGAAGATAAGTGCCTTCAGTATTATCACCAAGATTTCTCCTTTGTCTATGAACATCTCTGAAAAAATAGAGATGGATGGTGTAGTCCTGCCCCTGAGTATTATTTTATGCTTATATATATAGTATATATCTCATATTTATAGGGAACCTCCCCTTGATGAGAGGAGAGATTTGTCCACCTCTAATTTAGTAAACCTACACATTTGGCTGCTAATCTCCCTATGCTATGGTTGAAGAGACCTATTTTGCTCATCAGTTAGCTAGTGACAAAATATTCACCCAATAGTTTTTTGGTGACTCCGCTAGGGAAGAGCACACAGTTTGAAGCGTCAAGCTTCAAGCTGAAGCAAGGCCAGTTCTTTCCATTTTTTATTCTAAAATCTAGCAACTCCATGTTATACTAGAAGACAGAGAGCCCAAGGTGTTGTTGACCCTATTTTCAATTTGGTGCAACAGGGAAATTTCAATTTGTTCCCTCCCCAACTTCAAGTTCAATGATCCAGGAGTGTTCCTCCTACCCATACCAGGTTACCAACACAAGGTAGAGCTTCTTTTTTTGCTGTTAGCAGAGCTTTGCCTATACATACTCTACCCAAATTTGTCATCCCCCTTTTCCATAATCAAATCATGGTGGTTCAAGGCCCCTGGGGTAACTCTTTCAGCCCACTCAATCTTACTCCACCTCTACATGAGCTACCACACAGTTCAAGGAAGAAATTCCACAAATTCTTTGGTGATGGGAGAGTTCATCCTAATGAACATATTTCAGCCTTTAGCATAGCCTATGGCATGATAGGTGTGGAATACAAATATGTAGCAGTCAATCTATTTGTGGAAACACTAAAAGGCAATGCTGCAGATTAGTTCTACCATCTGCAAGCTCAGTTAGTGACTGACTAGGACACTCTGAAAGCTAAATTTAAAGCCAGGTTCAAGCCTGCAAAAGATGTGCATGCCTTGCTGGCCCAGCACACACAGATGAATAAGGAACCTCATGAACCTATGAGGAAATTCATTTCCAAGTTTGACAAGCTGAGGAACCAGATTCCTATAATTGCTCAGCGAACACCTGAGAACTTTAAATGCTTCTTCATCAACTCACAGCTGCCTAAAGTGAGTTTTTTGCTGAGATGGGCTGGCCACATAAACCTTGCTACTGCTCAATATTTGGCTATTGAGGTAGAAGATGACCTTATCTTGGCAGGAAAGATAAGGAGAGATCATAACAGAGATAAATCCTCTTCATCTTCTGAGTATTCACCTACAATCACCACTAATCTAATGGTACAAAAGCTGGTGAATGAATTACTAGCTCTTAGAAAGCAAATGGTGCAAGGGATGTCATCTTCTCCTTCATACAAAGATATACCAAGGAGAATGTTACCCAATCAGTCATACCAAGGCCATGCTACTAGGAATCAAGGGTAGCCAAATCATCTTCCTCCCCCTCAAGGGAAATTGGCCATTGAAGCACCTCCAACCAATTCAGTAGTCAGATATCTTGAAGCAGAATCAAATTTCTCCTTTCTGTTGGGATAAATAACTAGAAGCACACAATTGATTACCAAGCAACTTAATATGTAGAAATTAACCAAAATACACAAGTAACTAGAATTCAGAAATAACACATGATATGAGAGACAATACACAACTTATATTAAAACTCTTTCAAAAGGAAATACAACAAAGAAGGCTGCCACAGTTCTTCTTCCTTACACACCTCTAGGGCTCCCACACCTCTAGGGCATAAACAGTAAATCTTCCCTCAAAGCTCTCTCTTAGGTCCCAACACCCAACTCAAACACAGAGTTGATGTTCACTTTACACCTGTGCTCCACGCACTCCACAAGTACACACTGTACTCCAAGTAGACCCCACCTGATTCTGCTCCCTGTTGTGTTGCTGTCCTATCTGATCTTGTACACCTACAAATCAACTTGGTTCTGCACACCTGTGAACCTTGACCTTGCACACACATACACCTACAAATCAATGATCTTACTTACCCATGCAGATCTCCTATAGAAGCCATGCTCACCTGATGACCAAGATCATACATACATGAAGAACCCTGCTGATTCTCCAATCCATCACCCACACTTGGTATTGTGGCACTAGGAGGAACACACCATTGCTCTCTTCTCTCTGAAGGAGCTTATTTTCTCTCTTACTCTCTAGCACTAGTTTATAATACAACCAATGAGTCTCTTAAATAGATCTCATGCAAACAATAATTAGACACCTAATTACAATAATTAGATCCATAGCTCTCAGTCTAAAAATAACTCTTGACATGCAAACACTTGGTTCGTTAGCTAACTGCTCGTAATACACGCACTCTGAACCACATAGGTGACCAACGTCGGTCCCTATCTGCCTAGGGGTGCCGACGCCGGCTGACTTCTGATCGACATCGGTTGCCTTCCTGTCTCCTCCCTACCGACGTCGGTTGGCCTGACCGACGCTGGTGCCTAACACTCAGAAACCTTCTCCAGCAACCTCCGCCATGTCTGCATTAGTGAAGCTTTTAGCTCCACAACCTAACAATATCCCACTTGGAGATAAACATCTGCATTGTACCTGTACCTGTACCCCATCTAATCTATTTCCTGGCTTGTATCCCTCTTCAAGCTCAATCTTGAAGACAACCCAACACACAACCTGTGGTGTACCTCATGTCATCCGAGTACCCTGCTGCATCCACATCTACAAATCTATGTAGTGAAGTCCTGACCCTGAATAACATGAATCCCTACTTTTGGTCCCTCTCAAATACCTGAGAACCCACTTCTCCAAATTGGCTCCTAACTCTCTGACAACACCCAACGCTTGGGCAAACTCAAGCCTATACCAGACCTCATGTGATTTCAGACACTGAACTGTCCAACCCTTAGTGTGCTCCGATTCTGCATCCTGTGTAATGAACCTCACCAACACCTGATTCACATCAGCTCCCACTGGAGATGAAATCAACCTGTGATCTCCCATGTCCCCCATGCCAAAGAATTTTGCTGCTCCAAATTCTTCATAGCAAACCACTGAACTAATCTTACCCTTAGCTCAGCAAAACCCTATATGTACAAACCTGCTAGCAAACATACCATCCACATATAGCAACAGGATGATGTTGCAATCATCATCCACCTGGTAAGACAAACCACAGTAGTTACCCTGACATTGACTAAAGTCATGCTTTGTCATCCCACTGTCAAAACCTATACCACTGTCCTGCAACTTCCTCAAGACCATATGCCCTGGTCTTCCGTCTCACGTGTCCATTCTCTCTATTCTTCAACTAAGGTATCCATTCATCTCTGTGCTTTCTTCCTGCTGGCAACACTACCAAATCTCCCGCTTGGTTTTGCAAACTCTCCATGCCATGCTCCCACTGTTTCCTGGATCCTTCCTGCTCTACAATCATCAACAAGTATAAAGAAGAGGAACAATGAATTTGAGGCTTACCATCTTCAGTCTTCCATATGGGCATTTGAGACTCCTTAACAGCTCGTTGTCCACCCAAAATCCATTGCAGTAACCGACCTCGGTCACCACACAGTCTGCATCTAACCGACGTCAGTTCCTGCGCCTGTCCTGACTACCAACCCTGCTGACATTAGTGTCCACCTTCTACCGATGTCGGTCCTCATGACTGACGTCGGTCTTACCTCCTACCAATGCCAATTTTTCTGTTGATGACGGTACCTGTGTTCACCTGTGAGTGATGACTTTTTCCCCATGAGCTCCTTTAAATCAAGTCCCATGTCCAAACTGCCCTACCCAAAAGTATCCAGCCCCATCCACTGGTCTCTGTCCGCCATATCCTCCATAAACACCAAGGCTTTCTAGTTCTTAAGCCTATCAAATATATCAGTCTTCCTCTTAAGAATGTGCATCTCCTTCCTACTCATGTGACCAAGCCTATGAAGCCACGTCTCCGTAATAAAAGAAGAATCAGTCATATAAACAAGTAGATAAAGAGTACCTATTTTCTTACCACCAGCTAATTCAAGTGCATCCACTGTGAGAGCTCTCATGCATCTCTCATCACCCAACCTTTCTGAAGAAATTAGCCACATCTATAAACTTGGGACCTGCATGATCTCCTTCAACACCCATGTGTTGGCCGCCTATGATTTCAGCTTCACTTCCCCTCTGCCAATTCTTTGACAAGGCTCTCTAGCTCCTCTCCCTGGGGCTGCATGGAAAGAGGCAACATAATCTGTTATCCAAGATTAAACTTTATCCAAGAAACCTCCCAGAGCATCCTATGCAACAACATCTGCATCTTCAATTCCTTCATGCTGATCTGCTACCAACCAACAATATTCTTTTCCCTGCTCTTTCTTTCCATAGGACCGTAAGTGACCATCTGTGCTTTTCAACTCCTCCATTCTTAGCTTACTTTGATCTTCCATTGCTCTAATCCCACTCGATCATAAACCCCTGAGAGTGACCTGTAACCAAACACAAAACCTTCTCCCTGCAACCTTAGCTCTGATACCACGTGTTGGGATAAATAACCGGAAGCACACAATTGATTACCAAGCAACTTAATATGCAGAAATTAACCAGAATACACAAGTAACTAGAATTCAAAAATAACACATGATATGAGAGACAATACACAACTTGTATTAAAACTCTTTCAAAAGGAAATACAACAAAGAAGGTTGCCACAGTTCTTCTTCCTTACACACCTCTAGGGCTCCCACACCTCTAGGGCATAAACAGTAAATCTTCCCTCAAAGATCTTTCTTAGGTCCCAACACCCAACTCAAACATAGATTTGATGTTCACCTTACACCTGTGCTCCACGCACTCCACAAGTGTTCCATGCACTCCACAAGTACACACTGTACTCCAAGTAGACCCCACTTGATTCTGCTCCCTGTTGTGTTGCTGTCCTATCTGATCTTGCACACCTAAAAATCAACCTGGTTCTACACACCTGTGAACCTTGACCTTGCACACACATACACCTACAAATCAATGATCTTACTTACCCATGCAGATCTCCTATAGAAGCCATGCTCACTTGATGACCAAGATCATACATACGTGAAGAACCCTGTTGATTCTCCAATCCAGCACCCACACTTGGTACTATGGCACTAGGAGGAACACACCATTGCTCTCTTCTCTCTGAAGGAGCTTATTTTCTATCTTACTCTCTAACACTAGTTTACAATACAACCAATGAGTCTCTTAAATAGATCTCATGCAAACAATAATTAGACACATAATTACAATAATTATCTCCACAGCTCTCAGTCTAAAAATAACTCTTGACATGCAAACACTTGGTTCGTTAGCTAACTGCCCGTAATACACGCAGTCCAAACCACACAGGTGACTGACATCGGTCCCTGTCTGCCTGGGGGTGCCAATGCCGGCCAACTTTTGACCGACATCGGTTGCCTTCTTGTCTCCTCCCTACCGACGTCGGTTGGCCTGACCGATGCCGGTGCCTGACACTTAGCAACCTTCTCCAGCAACCTCCTCCATGTCTGCATCAGTGAAGCTTTTAGCTCCATAACCTAACACTTTCAACCTGAGTTGAGCCTAGAAGATGACGCTAATCTCTTCATAGATAGAGAAGAAGAATTAGCTAGCGAATCTAACATTAGTTTCCTAAATTACCAGGATGAACCCAAAAGTGAAGGTAAAATAGTTGATGGAACATACACTGTATTCACCTGGTCTCAGAACCAAACAACCCAACAAGCTGATAAAGAAAAAATAAAGGAGTGACCTCAACCAACAATTTCAATTGTTAAGTGGGGAACCACTCTGCCTTTCCAGCCAAAGGACCCAATGATTGCAAGAAAGGTAAGTACATCAAACATCCCTACACCTTCTACTTCAAATTCATAGACCAGTCCTCCCCCTCCCAAAAACCAAAAGGATGAACTCCCATCCTCTATTCCTAGTTCATTTCAGACATTTGACATAATTGACCATATAAAGAAAACTAAAATTTAAATGTCTAAATTTAAATTCCTGCAATCCAACCCTGAGTAGTTAGATAAGTTGGTTCAATGTGTAAAGAACCAAGCCGTCCCTGTAGGACAAGCAATTCTGAAGGTAACTCATGATTCCCCCAAGAACACATCCACCAATAATAACCTTGTCATTACTCCTCCTACTACTCCTAGGAGGACTGAACCATTTTATGTCTCCCTACTGATAAATGGACACCAACTAAATAATTTCATCATAAATTTTGGTGCATCTGACAATGTCATGCCTGCCAAAGTGGTAGAATCCCTTGGTCTCACACTAACCAAGACATTTGGGAGATGTTTCTCCATGGGGAACAAATAAGTGCCACTATTGGGACAAATCAAAGATGCCCAATTTGCATTTGCAGCATTCCCAGACAAGAGAATCAAGATGACTGTCCTGGTGGCTGACATCCCAGCATCATATGGCATCCTTCTCGGGTGAAATTTTTGCAAGGATGTTGGTGGAAAATTAAGCATGGACCTATCTGAGGTGAGGATTCTAGTCAAAGGCGTTATGCAGAGAATGCTGCTTGGGAAGGAAGTAAAATACGTGGTCACTCAAACATCAGTGCTTGAAGCTCAAATTTTTTTTGAGTCTTCAGGCATGGGTAATTACTTTTTATCCATAGAGGAAGTCCATGAGACATCTGATGAGATTCCTGAATGTGTCAACCTAAAAATTAGTTCAGATGGAACAACAAAAGGATTGGTGGAGTGTAGTGTAAGTGTAGAAGAATCTCCCCCTCCAAATGAAGAAGAATCTAAGGAAAAATCAGTGTCTAATGAGGTATAGATTCTAGAATTCGATGGTAGCTGCTCCTCTACCAGTTCAGGAGCTGGGATTGTGTTGATATCTCCTCAAGGAGATATTTTTCCTTCTTCATATAAATTGTAGTTTAGCAACACTAATAACACAACTGAGTATGAATCTCTATTTCTTGGATTGAAGGCTACTTGAGACAAAGGAATCAAACTCCTTCATGCCAAAGGAGATGTTGAACTGGTGATTTATCAGGTAAGGAACTTGTATCAAACCAAAAATGAGATATTGCACCACTACCGAAATCTAGTCTGAGATCAAATTGAAAGCTTTGATGCTTTCAACATCTCCGCCATACCCAGGGAATTTACTGATCGAGCTGATGCACTAGCTATTTCAGCAACTCTCTTAGTTTCTCACCCTAATTTTAAGGGAGATAGGTACACTATTGAATTGGTCTTTTGACCAAGTGTGCCTGACAATGCCAATCATTGGAAAGTGTTCAATGGTGACAACCAAATCATTGCCTTCCTAGAGTAAAAATATAGCTTTAAATAGCTTCATTTCAAAGGCAGTGAGCCTCAAAAGCTTAAACCAGCCCCTAAATCAAGTGCAAACATAGGTGAAGAATTCTTATAACTTAAAAGAAATAAAATCCCAAAAGGCCTAGTTTCCCTTGAGAAGCTGTTTGACAAACACGATGGGTTCATCAAACAACAACAAATAGATTCAAGCTCCTCCCAAGAGTTTGATCAAATAAATCTAGGTACCAAAGAAAATCCCAAGATGGTGAACATTGGGAAGTGCTGAACTCAGGAAGAGAAGTTCAAATTTGCTACTCTGCTCTACCAGTACATGGATATCCTAACATACTCCTATGATGATCTGAAGTCACTCAAGCCTGATGAAATTTGCCATGAAATTCCTCTCAAAGATGATTCAGTGCCCTAAAAGCAAAAATCTAGGCAGTAAAATTCAAAGATATCAGGTACTATTTTATCTGAAATATAGAAAATGCTAAATGCTAAGATAATTTTCCCAATCCATCATTCTACATGGATTGCCAACATAGTACCTATGAGGAAGAAGAATGGAAAAATTTGCCTCTGTGTGGACTTTAAAAATTTAAATCAATCATCCTTAAAGGATAACTATCCTCTGCCCATCATGGATCAAGTCCTTCAGACAGTGACTGGTTTAGAAATATTATCAATGCTAGATAGCTTCTCAGGGTACAATCAAGTTGAAGTTGGTAAAGTAGACCAGCACAAGACTACTTTCACCACACTTTGGGGTACCTTTGCCTATCGAAGAATGCCATTTGGCTTAATAAATATTGGCACCACTTTTCAGAGAGCAATGGACCTTATTTTCAAAGATGAAAGGGGTAAGTTCATTGTAGTGTACTTGAATGATTTAACAATCTTTTCCAAGCATTGTCTTGATCATGTGCACCATTTGTAACAAGTGCTAGAATGCTGACACCAAAATGGCATTTATCTAAATCCCAAGAAGTCTATTTTTGGAGTAATAAAATGAAAATTTCTCGGGCACATTGTATCCCAAGAAGGCATAAAGATTGACTTAGATAGAGTCAAGTCCATCCAGGAACTTACTCTACCCACAAGTAAGACTGTAGTTCACTCTTTCTTTGGAAAGGTGAATTTTTTACGAAAGTTCATCCCCGAGTTCGTTGAGAAGACTCGCCACATTGTGGACATGATGAAGGGCAAAGCTACTTTTTGATGGACTACAAAAGGTGAGTTAGCATTTGAAGACATCAAGACAACTATTACCCGTGCCCTAATTCTAGTTTGTCCAGATTATACCAAAAATTTCACAGTGTATAGTTATGCTTCTGAACACACACTTTCATCAATTCTAGTTCAACAGAACCAAGAAAGTGTGGAATCTCCCATTTATTTCATGAGCTATCCTCTCAAAGCTCATGAGATAAAGTACTCAAACATGGAGAAGCATGCTTATGTAGTGGTAAAGGCAGTGAAGCATTTCTACTTTTACATCCTAAATTCACACACTACTGCCCTAGTTACTGACACCACAGTCAAATCCATATTAACTCAACAAGAGTTTGGAATGAAAAGAGACAATTAGATTGTTAAAATCTAGGAGTTTGATCTAGTCATCAAACCAATGAAGCTGGTGCAGGGGAGGGGCCTATGACAATTAATTGCTGACAATAGACCAGAAGAAACAGAGCATGGAAAAGAAGAAATTGAAGATACACCAATAGTTTTCTTTGTCTCTACCATGAATGAGTGGTATTCAAGTATCACTCATTTCCTTACTTATGGTGAGTGTCCTACTCACCTGTCTCATAAAGAAAGGAGGACTGTCAAGTTAAAAGCTGCCAATTTTATCTTGTGGGACAACTGCTTGTATAAGAGGAACCTTGATGGAGTGTTCCTTTGCTACGTGGATAAAGAGCAGCAGAACCAACTTTTGAAGTCCTTTCATAATTTGGATTGTGGAGGACATTTTTCTACTCTAGTAACTACCCATAAGATTCTGTGAGCTAGGTATTACTGGCCTACTCTATTTCAAGATGCATACAAATGGGTACGAAGATGTGAACTATGCCAATAGTTTGTTGGAAGACCCAAATTAATTGCTCTGCCTCTTAAGCCAGTGGTGATAGAAGAGCCATTTCAATAATGGGGAATCGATTTCATTAGTGACGTAAACCCATCTTTAAGTGCTGGACATGACTATGTCCTCACAGCCACAAATTACTTCACCAAGTGAGTGGAATTTATTCCAACCAAGCATGCTACTTCAGAAGTGGTGTGCAATTTCCTCAAAGAGAACATCATTTCTAGGTTTGGGGTCCCAACCAAGATTCTCATAGACAATGCAGCTTATTTCTCTTCCCAGGAGATTGCTCAGTTCTATTTTTACTATGGGATTACCCTTTCCCACTCTTTTGATTATTTTCCATAAGGGAATGGCCAAGCTGAATCAAGCAACAAGAACCTGGTGACTATTATCAAGAAGCTGGTAGATGACAACCAATGAACATGGCATAAAGCATTGGTTGACGCTTTATGGGCAGATAGAATTACACCCAAGAGGGCAATTGGTATGTCACCTTTCCAACTTCTTTATGGTCTCAATGCTGAGATACCAATCACCCTGGAATTGCCAGCATTAAAATTGGCCAAGGCAGTCGAAGATCAAATGTATGAAAGCTCCATCGATAAGAGGATCATGTGCTTGGCTGAGCTAAATGAGCAGCGAACTATGGTGGTTGATCTGATTGCTACACATCAAAGTTTGGTGAAGAATCTCTTCGACCATAAAGTAAAAAACCATGATTTACAAATTGAAGATCAAGTTTTATTGTGGGACAAGAGAAGAGAACCAAAGGGAATGCATGGAAAATTTGACTCCCTTTGGAGAGGCCTGTTTACTATCCATCAGCTCAATGGTGAAAATAGTTTTCTATTGAAATATCAAGATGGCACACCCTTTTCTCTACCTCATAATGGGTAGCATCTGAAGCTCTTCAATTCTTGAAGTATCAGATAAGTTTACCTGTACATATGTATATTTTTATAGTCTTTATTTTTATTTTATGTTGTTAATTTTAATTTTTGGTGCCTTTCTTTTTTGGGGTAGCATGACTCCGTAGCCCAATGGCATACTTAAAGGCACTGAAGATTTTGGTTTCAACTCCCCTCAGCTGTTCTAAGTTTTCAACTGAAGGAAGTTCCCCAACTGGAGCCAGTTATTATTCCCAAAATTTGTCTCTCATTTTTGGGACAACATATGAACTATTTTGGTTCTACAAGCCAAAATTATCTCTGAACTTCTCAAAAAATTATTCTAAGCATTTAAATTCTTCATTATTCAAGCTTTTTTAGTTAAGGGACTAGCAGGTTCAATAGTTTCAATGGCTTCAATAGGTGAGCTCTCACAAAGGAACAAGTTCCCAACACTTAGGCAATTTTAAGATTAGTTCAACGCCTCGGTTCAACCAAAAATGTTCATCGGCAAGCTTCAAACAAAGGATTGAACCATTGAACCCCACTTTCAAAAGGTTCAAAGGTTCAATGATGTCAGCAAGCTTAAAGAGTTAAGCGCTTCAACAAAAGTTCAAAGTTCAACTGCTTCTGCAAGTTCAACGGCTTCAAAATAATTAGCGAAAAGAAGGAAGATTGAACCATTGAACTGTTAAACCTTGAACCAAAAAGGTTTAAAGTTTCAAAGGTTAAAAGTGGTTGGTTCAAAGAGATCAAATCAAATGGTCAATTAAATGAGAAAAATACAGTGTTGAACCGTTGAACCGTTGAACCAAAGTTGGTTCAATCAATCGATTCAAATCGAATGGTTCAAAGGGGTCCCCCAAAGCCAAAAAGTTGAGTGCCCTTGCAGAGGGTAGTAAAAAAAGGTAGGTGCCCTTATGGAGGGCAGGGAACATTTGCTCAAAGATCAAATAGAAGGCTGAAAGGGTAAGATTTCCTTCAAACTTTTTGTCTGAAGAAATTACCAAGTAAAGGAATCAAAAGAATTCCTTCGAAAATATTTTCTATAGATGAATTTCACAAAGGCAAAGGCAAATCCTTCAGACAAATTATCTGAAGGAATTCCTTTGGACATTTTGCCTGAAGGAATGATCAAAAGCCTGGTGGAAAAGTGGCCAAGGTAAGGGAAGATTTCCTTCAGACAAAATGACCAAAGGAATTCCTTCGAACATTTTGCCTGAAGGATTTCAAGGAAAAGGCCATCCGAAGAATCCCAAAGGGTAGGTGCCCTTCTGGGGGGCTCTCAGCACCCAAAAAATGGACCTTTCTCAAAGACTTGAAGGGACACCTTCCCTTTAGGGTGTTCCAAAGACATAAAGCTGAAGGAATTTCAAGGCTTCAAAAGACTTAGCCAAAACAAAGGATTCTAAGAAAGAGATTGAACCGTTGAACCTTGAACCAAAATGTTTCAAAGGTTTAAAGGTTTAAAGAAATCTCCAAGCCAAGGAAGGAAGCGAAAGATTCTAGAAACCAGTTCAAAGGGATGGTTCAACCAAAGAGCAAGGAAGTGATTGAACCAAGGAACTGATAAAGGCCACCTGAACCATTGAACTATTGAACCAATGAACTTTAAAAGGTTCATGGTTCAATATGGTTCAAACAACCAGCAACCATTGACGTCCCCATGAATATCAAATTCAAGGTAATAGCATATCCATTAATTTTCAAATATAGTGCAAAACTTGAAGGATGAACCAAGCGACCAGCTGAAAAAAATAGCCCAAGAGCTCCAATTGCAATAGGAAAGAAGAGAAGGCTATAGGAGATATTGAAATATCTATGAGAGTTATTTTTAGTAGGTGAAACTATTCACCAAGTAGTCATCTGAGCATGCCAAATCAAGGACGCGGCCTATTTTTCTTCCATGAAGTAAAGGCAAAGTGGATAGATACGCAAATAAGAAGGAAAGGACCAAGTGACCTATACTTTGGAAGAGGCATCTGAGATGAATTAGCATGCCACAGTTAAGGTTGATGCACTGTTCCAAGCATGGCCCCTTGACAAAACTAAAAATGCATTCAAGGCATTAAATGCAGTATGGGCCGTTCCATGGAAGAAAGTGCCAAGCCTTTCTTGGCTGCCATATATTGTAATCTCTTGTTTTATGCAAAGGAGATCTCTCCATTATAGAAGCAAAAAACTTTGCCTAAATTGAAAGGTGATGACTGAGACTTTGAGCTTAGATTGTTGATCATATTAATTTATCTGAATGAGAAAGCAAGTTACTTTTAGAATTTGTGTTGTTATAGCTTGGGTTATTTTAGGAAATTGTTCTTATGTCCATTTTCTAGAGCATTCTTGTTTATTTAATCTAACAAGCAGAACTAGTGGAAGTAATCAGGAAGGTGTCCTAAAGCCAATTGTGGAAAGACTTTGTGCTGTTGCAATTGTCTTCAGTGTGTGTTTTTAGTTTCTTTCTATGTAAAGGATCTTGAGATGACTTTGTGCCCCCATTATCCTTCATATTTCACTCTTTGGGCAGTTGAGGTGTAGATTTTGTGTTGCACCTCATTCTGCTGGTTACTGTGCCCTTGTTACCTATTGGTTACCCACCAGAAAGAACTCATGTGCTCTACTGCAACACCACTTTTGAAAGAAGAGAAGTGCCTTCAGTATTATCACTAAGATTTCTCCTTTGTCTATGAACATCATCTCTAGAAAAAGAGAGATGGATGGTTTAGTCCTACCCCTGAGTATTATTTTTTGCTTATATATATATAGTATATATCTCCTCATATTTATAGGGAACCTCCCCTTGATGAGAGGAGAGATTTGTCCAATTCTGATGTAGTAAATCTGCACATTTGGCTGACCAATCTCCCTATGTTGTGGTTGAAGAGACCTATTTTGCTCATCAGTTAGCTGGTGACAAAATATTCACCCAACAGTGTGCACAAAAATTGCACGAAATTTGAGCAAATTATAAAGGAAATTTGACAACTTTAGTAATTAAATATTTAAAATTCATAGAAAAATTGAACCATAAACAACATTATATTTATGATTATACCTATTTTACATTAAAAATAAAATTGGGGAAAATTTGTATTTTTAAAAATACATAAAAATTCTCTTAGTGATCTTGGCCTTTCTTTAGCTTAACAGAATCAAATCAAAAGATAATTGAAATAATATTTTAGTTTTATTTGTGATAAACTATAATAAAATATAGAGGAGGATATTATTCATACAATTTTTATAACTTTATTTCAAACATAAAATGATGTTTCATTACATTTACTCATCCTTATTTCAAATGACACTTAACAATAAACTAATGTGTGAAAGATCCGACTCATTACATTGTATATTATTTCTTTCCATCTCACAAGTACAACAATATATTATTAAAAAAATAGATTAAAACCAACCAATAAACCTTTGTCGTCATTTACATTTGTAAGCCACAAAATCCAAAAGTAGAATCCATGCAAGCTCTAAGTCTAACTATGAGGTGAAGTCAAGGATGGGCTCACCTCCCATCCTATTTCCATCATCAATTGGTTGACCTAGAAATTTTAGATCCTTGGAATCCTATCTTTGAGTATAGGTGACACCAAAGGTTCAAGGAAACAAAATATAAGTAAGGAAGGAGGTGTATATTGTCAAGGAAATAAACTCATCTAGGAAGAAAAATTAGGTGTCTATACTAATGCTTACTTACATTAGAGGCTTCCATGATAACCCCAACTACTAAAAACACATAACATCAATAAGAATAACTTTTATAAGGAGAGGTACACACACACATGGCAGCCATAAATAATTAATCTTTATAAATACTCCAAAATCACCCATCGTGGATGAGAATTTCTATTCTCCACACTATGGGTGTCAGATGAAGAAGAATTTGGAGTTTTCCCCTTACCCAAACCCTTCTTACTTTCAATGGGAGTAACTTGTAACATGATGGTTTTTTTTTACAAAACCTCATGCATAAAATATTCGTAAGTGGACTTGGAACTTGGTTCCCTTTCCCAAACCCTACACAAGAAGATGCATACCATATACATTAATTTAATCCCATTTTAGAAACATAAATATATGATTTTAAATCTTGAAATGGTCTATAATAAAAACAAACAAAAACTTGTTATATTATGCATCTCTAAGCCCAAATATACAATAAAATACACATGGTGGCCATAGGCACAATCCATGGAAAAAATAAAGAGAGAGGATAAGCCAAATGGTCTCACACCAATTGAAAGGTCAAAAAATAAAAGATCAAAGGATAATTTTTTTAAAATTATAAATTAAATTTTAATAGGTGAGAAGGAAACCTACCTTTTGTCCACCTCTTGACTCTATGCAAGGAAATATCCTATAAGTTTTGGAAGTTATCTCTCCTAATTATCTAAGTTCCTTCTCGCCTTCATCAATATCTCCTTCAATTTCTAAATTCAAAATGAGAAAAAAGTTCCTCTAAGAAAGGATTTCCATGCTCTTATATACAAAACAATCCAAACCAATGGCCAATGGGAAGGTGACATGTGTCTCTTCGAATTCCTTACCCATCCTTCAAAAATAATTTTCTAGCATTAACTCACCCTTCACACCCATGTGGGCAAGAAATAATTTCACACACCCATTAATGACCTCACTTCCCGATACCATAAATGAGGACATGGGATATCCTATGACTTGATCACTTCCCCACAAAATTCTTAGCCCATCCCTATGTCATAATGTCTCTTAAATACACATACAACCACCTCTAAAACACTTTACTTCCTCTTGAAAATATGGGTCAAAGTTTCCATTTGAGTTTTGGTTAAGTGGGGAATTTAAGTGGCTTACACATTTACATTTATGAATAAATTTAGTGTTAAGGTGACTTATAAGGTCTTATAGAATAGTACTAAATAGTTTCAAAGGGTGTGAATAATGTTAGGAGGGTTAAATAATTCAAATTAAATGTACGATTAAATGATGATACTAGGGTTAGATTTTAATTTAATAAAGTCATGAAGCCAATACACAAATAAAATCTAAGGGTGCACTTATGATCAGTATAGTCCTAGTTCCATTTCTTAGCCTCCCCTATCACATGCACATCATTTCCTACATAAAATTACACTACTTTACGTAGTCAAGGATATTAAATGTAAACATATAAATTAATATCTACTTAATATAAAATACATACATAAAACATCAAAATCACAACATATTAATATCCACATGAGGTATTCATTTAATGATAATATCATATACTCATAATCCCAAATCACATGATTAATTAATATCAGCTCAAATAATATAATAATGTAGTATGCATCTCAATAATCAAGTGAAATCATCCATAACTAAAATTTGAACAGTAATCTTGTAAGTAACTATTTTCATCCAAAAATCATAAAATTCATTGTCTTAGTAGTAGTGAAATAATATCTCACGTATTAATAGCATAATGAGTATGTCATATCAAGACATGTTTAAAACAAAAAAAGGTCCAATAAAACTAGCACTATGAGAAATGGGGCCTCATAAAAAGTACCAAATATTTGTGCTTGTGAAATCCTTCAAGATCAAATATTCACTTTTAGAAAATCCATATAAGAGTTGGAAAATCAAAATAAATATTTTAGTTTAAGGATCACATCACTTCAAAATAATATCACATATACAAATAATCCAGAGCATGCCTCAAAATATATCATTTCAAATATGCATTCAAAATAAACATACATTTACAACTATTTATTCAAAAAGTATTAAAAAGACTAATAATAGTTAAAGTGAGATTCTAAGATAAATGGTTATAAATAAGTCGATCATATTACCTCATATGCATCTTATAATGAGATAAAAATACTATCATGCATATAATATAATACATGGGCACAATACACACATTTTTTGTGATTTGAATAACAAAATACAAAGTATCATTGATAGCGGTGATCCCATGACAAATAAATAATCAAGAAACCCACTCACACCATGATTGCATTTCTTAAGGAACAATTTCAAGTATAACAAAAGGAAAAATCAATGCAAGAAAGGTTACAAATGGAAAAAATTGAGCAAGAAAGGATTCAAAAGGAAAAATTAGAGTAAAAAAGGTTACAAAATGAATAAGATGAAAAATAAAGGATACCAAAAGAATAATTACAAAGGGAATAGTTAGATCAATAAATGGAACAAATTGAAAAGGATAAATTATTCAAAGAGCATTCAAAAAAAGATGAGTTGAAAAAAAAATTGATATAATAGAGAAAGCATCCTTTAGAAAGGGTTTCTCATGAAGGAATTTTAAAATAAATATATTCTTAAAACAACTAATGGTATACATCTAGTTTCTATGGATTTAAATACTATATCTAATTCATGTATAGAAGAAAAATAAGGCCAATACTACAAAATCTATGGTTACATATTCAAGTCAAGAAGTCAAAGTAGAAACTACTTCCCTTCCTAGTATTCAAGTAGTGATACCTAATTCTTCTGTAGATCAGAATGAGATACAAAATCCTGACAATGATGAAAATATTCATGAGCAACAAAATGTCAATAAGGTAAGAAGTTTATTTTTCATATACAAATGAAAAATATGATTAGAGTAGAATATCATAAATTTAATACCAAGTGGATGATTATGATTATAATAATACAAAGGATTCGTTCAATGCAGATGAATTCAATAATGTTCTAAACAATAATATAGTGAAAATTCAGTAGATGATGGACATGAGTGGTGGTATAATTTTAATCACTCACAAAATTTTACCATTGAGTGGTGGTATGATTATAATCACTCATAAATTTTACCATTCCCTTATTGGATATAAGAGCTACATTGGTTAATAGGAACAAAGTCTATTTTACATAACTTCTTGATACTTTCTAAATTTGTTCATCTATTCTATTATTCTATCTTGGAACACGTGTTCATACATGCTTACATATACATTCATTATATCCCTTATTTTTTTTGGTCCTTCTCTCTTAATTGTCTATCTTGATCCAAACATTCATGAAACTCATCCTTTAGTGAACTTTGTACACATATTTTGTGTCATGTTACTTTCTCATTCTTGCATATTGAATTTATACACATATTTTTACTTCTATTGAGCTTACATGATTACATACTCTTACTCTTAAATTCTACATGAGCATACATTAATTTTATCTCACTAGGGGCATACATATTCTTAGCTCCACATATGATATTTATCTACATTGTTATGAAAAACAAATACAATGGGACATATTTTTTGACTTCACTTCATCCACATGGTCATGTTATCACATCTAATGCACACTATGCCTAGACACATGTTGAATATTATTTAGATCCTTGCATTATTTTTATTTGTTAATACTTATTCACTTGGATCCACTTTTAAATTTTCAAATATGTCAAAAATACAAAAAAAATCAAAATATCAAAAAAGAAAAAAATAAAATATTTCAAAAATACAAAAACTTTCAAAATATTTAAAAAAAATCAAATTTAGGATATGAGCATGACATGCGATGATATTTTAATTATTTACATATGTTATTTATCATATATATTGGTATAAAGCATATTATTTTTTAAAAACACATGCATTTTATGAGGTATATGAGTGTGGTATAGGGCATACATTACATATGTATTCTTAGATATTTGACTCCCTTCTACTTAGTGCCCATGCCTATGTTAGGGGCATAGGTTACACTATCATGGGTTATATATTTTATGACGTCAAATGCAATTTTGAAATAAATATACTAAAATTGTCTTGCTAAATCACTCATATTTTACTTAGATATGCTACTTTACTAACCAATATGACATTGATACATGTGGATGGAGTAAACTAGTTTTCACTTGTTCTATGCTCCTTTAATGTTGGTTTATTTCTTGTATGATAAGATTAACATTGATTGATTATTGTGTGTGGACCTTAGAACTTATGTTCAAATTTATTGAGCATATCTATGCAATCATTGTTTGGTATGTGTGAAATTTGAACATGTTCATTGCTTATGGCCCTCGGCCTTGTGTGTGCAATATTTACTTATGACATATTTAAATATGTCCCTTTATGTGACCCTTGAAATTATTGTGTGACAGAATTACATGATGTGTTTGTGTGGTTTCTAAGCTTTATTAGTGGTACCATGATACATATCATGCACTTTTATTATGGTTACCTCACCATGTGCCTCAATTGCATATCTATCTATACATGACACTTGTATGCCTCAAATTAAATATGTTATATACACGATTCAATGAAAATTATAATTATATGACAAATTAATCTCCAACATGTTGAAATAATATTATATAATCATATATTTATCACATGATACAAATAAATGAGATGAGTGACTAGCAAGCCACATCCCTCATCTCAAAAAAAGGGCATCACAGTGGGCTTATGTTAGAGATCCAAAACTCCATGAGAATATTTAGGATAAAATATTGGTTTAAATTTATATAATACAGGTTTGAAAAGTACAAAGTGCACATTTATAAAGATTAAAACTAATTTAAAAATTAGATTCTATAATAAAATATGTGTTTTCAAAAGACTTAAAATGATTCAAAAAATAAGCACGTGATAGAAATTAGCTTATACATACAAATTATGAGGGAATATGACATGCATATGTAATCACTTTTAAAAGACTCAAATTAATAAATTATACACTCTTGAATGCATATGCATGGGTATGTATAAAATAGTTACAAGATCAAAGTTACATGTTTCCATTATAGTTACAATTGAGCATATAGATTCATAACATTCTATATAATTTTGGCACAATTTTCGGGGCCTGATACTCATTTATTATCATGCTTATTCAAATTTACAAAATACAAAGTTAAAAAATTTAAAGTTCAGAGTTGTAAATTCAAATGAAAAATATCCATTTCAAAGGCAAATCTATGAGCAATGCAATCATGATGGGGCATGAATATTATTCATTCTCTTATTATCATGCAAATTTATAATCTATATCTTTCTGTAGTGGTGTGATTTTAATATGTTTGGGTGATGTATATTCTATTTTAGTGACACCCAAAAACCTTGGCATCACTCTTATTGAACTTAGAATGGTTCCACATTTTTGGGTTAGTACATTGGGTACTATTGTTTTTCATGAGATTTATAATAATTAATCTTGCCAACTCAAGAGGTTACTTAGTTATTAAAATTTTGAATTAATCACTTTCAATTCACCATTTATTTAAATCTCTTCAATAAGGGGGAATAATTATCCATCATTAGTTACAAGTTAAAATAAAATTTGGTTTCACATATATAGGTGTAGTGTTCCCATAGTCTCTTTTCAAAATTTTCAATTTTGAAAGTTTAAAATTATTCAAATTTCAAATGAAAAAAATGACTACTTCATGAGATGTTTTAGGGTTTTATAAATCTATGTACCCTAAATAATAGAAGTATTTTCTCAAATACAATGTGTTTTACACACTCGAGTTCAAATCTTTCTCCTTTAATCTAACAATGTAAACACATAAAATTGGTCACAAGTACTTTTGATCCACACTATAGGGCCTATGACTAAATGTGTAAGGGACAAATAAGTTATGGTTGTGCATATGAATGGGAAAAGCTAATTCAGAAAGAAATAAATAAACATAATCAATGAATTAGAATTCTTACTCATAGGAAATGAAGCTTCTATTCACTAACAAAGAATAGGGAAATTTGGTACAATGTGCGACAATGCATGTTTTACAAAGTAGACATGTGGAACATGCTATTTGAGTCATGACTATGTGGAGCATCGACCATTGGATAGATGTGTATGTTACATACTTATACAATTAAAATACAAGATAAATTATAACTATAATTATTTACCATGAATATAATTATGTTAGTTTATCTTCTAGGCTAGATGATGGTTAGTGAACCCCTTGAAGCACGTGGTCAAGGCAAGGTGACATGTGTAAGTTTTTTGGAGTCCAAGATTTGGTTAGTATATAGGAATATGAGATGAAGCATGGGAATATAAGGTACATGGGGATGAAAGCTATGAATAATGTTTAATTTGATGAACTAGCATGAAAATTGTGCATTGTATGGGCTAGTAAGGCACGTGGGTCTATGAGCTATGGTGTGTAATTTTGAGGTGCACTAAATTGTGTATGTGAAGGGTGCAAAATTTAGTGAGCTAAGTGCATGACTTATGCAGTGTGTGAGATTACAAGTTGTGAGGTGTGTATTTATAAGTGCATAATGTGGAGTGCATAAGGTTCAATGCCTATAAGTCTATGATATGGTGTGGGACATCTGTGTATGACTTTGAGTAAAATTTAGTCAAGGAGTGTGCAAGCTTGGGTGAGAGGTGTACACCATGTTTAGTAGAGATAATGAAGAGTAAGTTTGACTATGTGGGGATTGTTCATAGATAATTCTCCCTTTTTTGAAGATTAATGGTCTTCATTGCATTAGAGTGTAGTTGTGGAAACTACACCTAAAGTTAATATGAAGTGTACCACTTGGCTTAATCAACATATTGCCCAACCTTGACAACTCATAAGAGTTTATGTGTGCCATGATGGGTGCATGTGTCTCTCACTTTGATAATTTGGTCCTTTTATGTGGGGCACAAGTGTTTGGGATCTAAATCAAAAAGATGTTATGTCATTATTGGCTCAAGAAGTGGTGGAGTGTAAGGCTTGAGAAGCTCCATGTTGAAGACTAGGTGCATGCCCAAGTACTAAGGTATATAAAGAATGAAGGCATTCTCACTGGAGGTGCATAAAATGGTGTATAGACCATAGTAGAGGCTTAATATTTTGGTATGTAACTTTTAAGTGCTCCTTTTGAAGTTATAACTAGACTTTATCACCAACTCAAAATGCATGAGGTGTGTGATGTGTGTCATGGTACTCTTTATACTTTAATTGAGTGCAAGAGAAAATATATTGAACTTATTAGTGAACAAACTATATGTGGAAAAAATGTCTCAGGTTTGTCTACTTCATGTTCTTATGTGTGTGACTTATCGCTTAATGGGGCATAGTAGGATATTTCTATAGGTGTTGAAGGTTAAAACCAAATACATGTCTATAATGGACTATGGACAATAGAGCTATGAAGAGCCCTATTGTAGGTGTGTTTAATGTACAAGAGATTATCATCTCAAGTGCAAACATGCATGTAGTTTTATATTTTTAGAAGATGAATAAGTGTGTGATTGACCAATTTGGTTTGTCCATCTATTTGAGGATGAAATTTTGTTGATCGATCTAGTTGCATACCCATCAAAACCCATAATGCTTGATAAAAGTAACTCATAAAGTGTGTATCATGGTTGGAAATGATGGATGTTGGTAGCCCAAAATCAACCCAAACATGGTTTAAGAATACTTATATAGTTTTAATTTCATCAATGTCTTTTCTACATGCGACCATATTGGCCATCTTGGAAAACTAATCCACTACAATGAACATAACATCATGTTGTCATCTCATCACTAAAAATCCAATCATGAAATCCATGATGATAAATTCCCATGGTCTGTATGTAATTGGTATAGGTGTGTAAAGTCCTAGCTTCTTATTCATGGGCTTGATGATGCAACAAAGAATGTAAGACTTAATGTAGTGCTCCATGTTGATGCACATGTATAGCTAGTAGAAGTAAGACTTTAATGCGACTATATTATTTTTCACACCAAAGTATTTTGAGGTTTTGGTGTATTGTGCCTCCCAGATGAGTCGTTGGCAAGGTGCAATAGAGGGAACATAGAGATGTCCAAGATTGTAAAAAAATTGGTCATAAAAATAGAAATCCTAAACTTAGGTACCTTGTGAGAGGCTGTGTAAGTTGATACAAACCTTGATCAACTGAGTAGAGGGGAACCTAGTATATAAAATTATGATCATACATGTCTATCATTATGATGAGCATGTGAACTGATAATCAACTAAGTTAATATGCAACCTTTTTTTCTTCCCTTTTTTGTTCTTGATGATGATATGGAATTGATATAGGTATCTATTTCATGTAGTGCACATTTTGTAGCTTATTTTATGACTATAGGAATTGAAGTGGTTTATGGTTTGAATGAACAATTGTCTCCTTCTCAAGAATGTAGTATCACCATTGCTCTATTGCTTTCATAATAACATACAATTCCTTATCATATGTGGAGTACATTTTCACCATGTCACTGAATATATTAGAGTGGTATGTGACTGGATATCCATGCTACATGATCACTACACCGAGTGCATAGTTAGATACATCAGTGTGTATTTAAAAGGTTTGAATAATTTTAGGCTTTTTGATAATAAGCATTGCATAGAGGCATTGTTTGAGTGCCTCAAAATTGCATTGTTATGTATGTGTTGAGTCAAACTTGCCTTTGGTATGGGTGAGATGGATGAGATCCCAATATATGTACAAGAAACCAAGGATGAACCTACAATAGAAGTTAACAAGTCCAAGAAAACTCTTTACTTATTTTAGATTACGTGAATTAGGACATTCTTGGATCACTTTGATCTTATCTAGATATACCCTAATGCTAGTGTGATCAATGATGTATCCCAAATATTAGATCTGGATGGTGTCAAATGTACAATTTACTAAGTTGTCTTGAAACTTGTGTTGGAACAAATTTTCTAAGATACTCAAAATGTGTTGCATATGTTCGTCCTAAGTCTTAATGAATATGAGAATGCCATAAAAGTAGATGATGATAAAGGATTTCATGAATGCCCTGAGTAGATCATCCATCAAGTGCATGAAAGTGGATGGTATATTGGTGATGTTGAAAGGTATGACTAACCATTTATACAATCCTTCCCAAGTCCTAAATTTTTTCTTCTAAATGTCTTCAAGATGGACTAAAACCTTATGGTAACTTGAATTCAAGTCAATCTTTGTGAAGTATTATGTTCCTCAGAGCTAGTCCATAGGGTAATCAATGCAAGATAGTGGATATATATTCTTCACCATAATTTTTTTGAGTGCATTATAATCTATGTAGAGTCACCAAGACCCATCCTTCTTGGGTGTGAGGACTATCAGACTCCCACAAGGTGAATATCTAGGCCTAATCTTGCCTTGATCAATAATCTCTTAAATCTAGCATCGAAATCATCATTATCCTAAATGAATCTATGATAGAGGGGGTATTTATAAGAGGGGATAAGAACCAAATAGATGTGGTGCTTTAATATGTAGTGTGTTTGAAGGCCTTTAGGTTTTATGAAGACTTCACTACTCTACTCTAGTAACTTATCAATCTATTGTTGTTATGATGATGTGTGAGTGGTGTCCACTACTAGGGTATGTTTTAGATTTGACTATGTAGGTGTATCATGGAAAACCATGAGTAAAAAAAACTTATACACATGTGAGATGAGCTTGTGACCTTACTTGGCCAAGACCAAAGTGACTTTGGTCATGGGCACTAACTCAAAATGGTTTTAAAAACTATCTTGCACATGAATAGGCTAATGTTGTGGCTTAGATTGATATGTAGCTTCATGATCATAAAAGTATGGTCTCCCTAGTAGTATGTCATAGACCTCTAGAGGTGTGATGTCATAATTGATATTATCCTCCATAAGTTTGACTTTGTACTAAAAAGCGCATTACCATTGAACTTGTATATATCTCCTTTGTTATAGACACCCTAAAGAGTATGTCTTTGGATGTGCATCAGTGGTAAGACCAAGGCATTAAGTTGTAGATTATGTGATGATGTTATTCTGACTTCCACTATTGATGATGACATGGAGATACTGACCCTTCACCCATAACTTGGTATGGAAGACACATTCACTCTCTTTATATATGTCAATCACATTGGTGCTAGTGCTTAGACAAGAATCATCTAGATCATTGTCATCCATCGATGTGGGTCTTGATGTAGATTATGTGAGTATGGATTGATGTATGTGGAAATCAGAATTTTCATGATTGGATGAGTGATGGAAATGACACCACTTATCACCAAACTTATTCTTCTTAATTTTGTTTGAATCATAAGACATTGGAGATTTCAAAAGTTAAGTAGTCTTCATGTGTTGCTCTCCTTTGTGAGAAGTGTGTTGTTACTTATGCATATAAGGTTTTGATTTTTAATTGTGTGATGGTTAGGCCTTGCACGCTACATTGAATGAAGAGGTGTCACGTTCTTCATCTTTACCTTGGCTTCAATATTTGTAGTGTTGTGACATGCTTACCCAAAAGTGTTAAAATTCAAGAATTCCATATTTTCATGGATATAAGGTGAGAGTTTGATGATTTAATTCATAACCTTATGTTGTTTACCCAAGTTCTCATACATATTTGTAGATTAGTCATGAAAAATCTTGGTGTATTCTTCCACAGATTGGTCTTTTGATAGGACCAAAGTTTCCCAAAGTTCTGACACAACTTGTCAGATTTAAGAGCACACATGATTACCAATGTATAAGCAACTTAAACATGCAGAAATACCAGAAGAACAAATAACTATCAATGAGAAATAACACAGAAATTGAGAGGCAACACACAATTGTATTCAACTCATTACAAAGGAAATTACAATAAAGAGATCACACTCTTCTTCCACCTCTGTGAGGCTTCCTCCTCAAGGGCTCCAAGTAATATTCCCACCTGAGTAATCTTTTCTCATAGGTCTCAACTAACAACTTACACAAGTTGTTGTTCACCTCATTGTACCTCCAGTACAACTGAGTACAAACTAGTACTCCAAGTAGATCTCACCATGATCCTGCTCTGATGTATTGCTGTCACCTTGGATCTAGCTCCCCCACCGATCTCCTTTTTGACCCTCGCATTCACACATCTCCCTGCAGACCAACCTGATCTTACTTATCACATGTAGATCTCCTCCATGACCCTACATCTCCCTGCATATCAAACCTGATCTTACATACATGGGGAATCCTACTTGATTCCACCATGGGAAGAACTCTCCAAGATCCACACTTGGGTTCTACAAGTTCAACACTTAACAATACAGCCCATGAGCCTATTATATAGATCTCATGCATACACTTAATTAGACGGGAAACTCAAAGACTCGAACTAGTCTCTAACATGCAAACTCTACATTTATTTAACTGACTATTCGTCAACAGCAGTTCTAACTGCTACAGGTGACTGACGTCGGTCCCTGCCTGACTGGAGGTGACCGACGCCGGCCGATCTCCTGCCGATGCCGATTTCCTTCTGCACTCCCCTGACCGACGTCAGTTGTGGCCCACTGATGCTAGCGACTATCAAGCTATGAAAAAACCTCCTCCTTTTATTTGTAACAAGGTGAAGCTTTTAGCTCCACACCCTAACAATCTCCCACTTGGAGATAAAGAGCTACACCTGTACCCGTACCAGTACTCTGTCTAATCTGCATCTTGGCTTGTATTCCTCTTCAAGCTCCCACTCAAAGACAACCCACCACACTCCTTGTGGTGCTACACTTGTGTATGAATTTCTCCATTCTTCTACCTTGCTATACTCCCACTCAAACAGCAACCCCTGTGAGTAACCTGTAATCAACAACACTTAATAGATCTGAACCCCTGTTAGTCAAGCTCGCTCTGAGAACGTCCAACCTCGCTCTGATACCATTTGATAGGACCAAAGTTTCCCAAAGTTCTAACACAACTTGTCAGATTTAAGAGCACACATGATTACCAATGTATAAGCAACTTAAACATGCAGAAATACCAGAAGAACAAATAACTATCAATGAGAAATAACACAGAAATTGAGAGGTAACACACAATTGTATTCAACTCATTACAAAGGAAATTACAATAAAGAATCACACTCTTCTTCCACCTCTGTGAGGCTTCCTCCTCAAGGGATCCAAGTAATATTCCCACCTGAGTAATCTTCTCTCATAGGTCTCAACTAACAACTTACACAAGTTGTTGTTCACCTCATTATACCTCCAATACAACTGAGTACGAACCGGTACTCCAATTAAATCTCACCATGATCCTGCTCTGATGTATTGCTGTCACCTTGGATCTAGCTCCCCCACCGATCTCCTTTCTGACCCTCACATTCACACATCTCCCTGCAGACCAACCTGATCTTACTTATCACATGTAGATCTCCTCCATGACCCTGCAACTCCCTGCATATCAAACCTGATCTTACATACATGGGGAATCCTACTTGATTCCACCATGGGAAGAACTCTCCAAGATCCACACTTGGGTTCTACAAGTTCAACACTTAACAATACAGCCCATGAGTCTATTATATAGATCTCATGCATACACTTAATTAGACGGGTGGCTCAAAGACTCGAACTGGTCTCTAACATGCAAACTCTGCATTCATTTAACTGATGTTCGTCAACAGCAGTTCTGACCGCTACAGGTGACCGACGTGAGTCCCTGCCTGATTGGAGGTGACCGACGCCGGCCGATCTCCTGCCGATGCTAGTTTCCTTCTGTGCTCCCCTAACTGACGTCGGTTGTGGCCCATCGACGCCGGCGACTATCAAGCTACAAAAAAAGCTCCTCCTTCTGTTTGTAATAAGGTGAAGCTTTTAGCTCCACACCCTAACATCTTTACATTAGTGTAGTTGTTGGAACTTGATGTATTCATCTTCAAATTGGTGCTAAGGGTAGTATTCCTCATTCAAAGAATCAACAAAATTATTCTATGATTCAATTGGAAAATACTCTTGCATGTGTTGAACATTGAATCTTTCCAACCAGTGAATAATTGATATAGACATCTTCAGTACTGTGGAGGTGGTCTTATCAACATTGGCAGAATAATTGACTCATAAGTATGTATCGAGTTATTGAATCTAGGCATCCAATGCTTTGGCATAAATTTTGCCTTCAAATAAAGGGATGTTAATATTGGCTTGAAATTTTAAGAGGGTTTATTGTTGAAACTATTGTTGAGATAACTATGGAGGTGTGGTAGAAGGCATTGGATTGATTTGTACCATCAATTCATGGAAGTGGACAAAAATTTTAGTGTGATGTGTCTCCAATTCATTGGTGATGAGCTTTTGTACCTTTGGGGATACCTTAGATTGCTTATAGGAATTATCTATCTTACTTTTGCTATGATGTTCTTTTGTATATTTTGAAACATATCCGATTGGCAAACCTTCTTTCTCAAGTTTTGCTCACATGTTTACAAGCATAGAAAGGAATAGGTATTTTTCAATTTGATACTAATGATCCAAACTACAGGGCACATGACCAAGTGTGTGGGGAAAAATCAAGTTTCTGTTATGCAGAGTGAATGGGAAAAGCTAATTTAGAATAAATAACTAAATAATTTCACTAAATCACACATATTAATTGTAGGAAATGCAACTTCTATTCATTAATAGAGAATAGGGAAAATTGATACAATGTGTTATAGTGCATGTTTTATAGAGTCAATACATGGAACATGCTAAATTTGTTTTTACTATGTGGAGCATTGACCATTAGTCAAATTTGTATGTTACATACTTATAAAGTTATAATATAAGAGTAATTAAAATTACTATCAGTTACCAAGAAGATAGTTAGCTAGTTCATCTTCTAGGCTAGATGATGGCTGGTGAACCCCTTGAATCACATGGCTGATGTAAGGTGACATGTAGATGTGATGTGAAGTCCAAGAGTTGGATAACCATATGGGGATATGAGTTTTGGCATGAGATTATGAGGTGTGTGGGGATATGATTTGTGAAGAGTGCAAAAGTTATCAATATGGCATGGGACTTATGTGGTGAATGAGCTAGTAAGGTGTATGGGTCTAATAGCTATGGCATAGAACTATGAGGTGATAAATTGTAAATGAAAAGAGTGTAGAAGTTAGTGAGCTAAATATAATACATATGTAGTGTGTGGGACTATGAGTTGTGAAGTGCATAGTTATGAGTGTGTAGTGTGGAGTGTGTAGGGGTTAGTGCATATAATTTTGTGATATAGCCTAGGACTTATGTGTATGAATTTGAATAAACTTTAGGCAAGGAGTGTGCAAGCTTGGGTGAGAGGTATGCACCCTACGCAATAGTGAGAATTAGGAGTAAGATTGGTTATGTGAGGACTATGCATGGATCAACTTGACAATGTTAATTCTTGACACATTTTTAAACCAAATGAATTTCAAACAAATACATGAATCTTATTTTCCATTCCTCTAATCCATTCATCTATATGTGGGTTTGACCCTTTGTTTATCATTATTTATATACAAAATGTTGAATTCTAAGATTTTAATCTATCTCAAATCAACTTAAGAATGTATCTAACATAGAACACATGTCCTTGATCTTCATGGACAAGTCCACTCTAAGAATATTGTAGCACATTACACCCCTATCCACTTATAGAATCCATGTCCCATTCCAAATAATAGCTATTTTTCTAAATTCAAAACATCCTCTTAGGGTCTTACCACACATTTCACATGGCTGACTAAAGGATATTTTCAAAATATTAGTCTATAAATACATGTCAAGAGTCACTCATTATGGACACCATACTTTTACACATTGAAGAAAGTTTCCCTATTTTTACCAAATTTTGAATCATTTACAAGGATTAGTCATAAGCCATGTTAAGATCCATATAAATAAAGTCAATAAATATCATTGTCAAGTATCAAAGCCATTTTATAACTATATACACATACTTGAAGTATCACAATTATAAATTCACTCCAGGTGGTAGAACTACATGGGCTTGATTTCCCTTATTGGAATATTAGACATAGACAATGGTCAATAATCAAGGGGTGATTAAGGTCAATTAAACCCATTACACTCCCCTCTTTTCTCATAGGCTTTTAAGTTATCAAAATTCACTAATGGGTTTAAAGACAAGAGAAGAAAAATAATTTTTTTTGTGGCCAAACCCTAGTTTTGATATAATATATTACTCAGTATCTACATATGCAGAATGAAAAATGATTATATTTTATGCATAATCAACCAAGGCAAGTCTAGGTCAATGGACTTGGGTGCACTATGTCACTACCCACGTATAGTGGACCTTTCTATAAATATATTATTTTCCCCCTAATCTATCATTTCTAAATTCCTACTTTATATATCTTTTCTTGTCAGCAGTCTATCATAGTCAATTAAGACAAGTCCACAATCAACAAACTAGAACACATTGTGCTATTGTCCACCTAATGTGAAATTATCCAAACTTTATTTTTTATTATGTCTAATACTGAGCCTACATAGTCACCTCTTATTCTCATTTTCATATTCAAATTGTCAAAATATTCAACAAATATCATTTTGCAATCTAAATATATATTTGTTAGTACTTTCCCAAAATAATAGTTTTTCTATATTTAGAAATTTATCAAAATTAGAATAATTGAGTATTGTATATCTTTAGTATTTGGATATTTCAATTTTTACACCTATATAATTAGCACAATACATTTAACATTTTATCAAAAATAGGTTAAATCATCCTCCATTTCTTTATTCACCTAGGTTTTCCTCTATTATGATATAAATCTCTCTCTTATTTATTTATGTATTTAAATTGCTTTCCTTTTTCTCTACCTTTATTATTATTTTTCCTACACTTTAACCAAAAAACAACTGTTCAATCTTGATCTAACCAATATTGAACCCTTCGATGTTGGTTCTGACCAAGATCAATAGTTTAATCTTGGTCATTTATTATTTTTTGGACCTTTTCTATAGGTTTCACCTTTTTTGGTGTTTATTCATATTTTTCATAATTTATGACCATTATAGGTCAACTTTGCATGCTAATAGGCCAAAAAAAAATTCAATAAGTCTATAAGTAAAAGTGTGTTGATGTACTTAGGGACAAAAGATTATGATTGGAATTCACATCCTAAGGTTACAATTTTGTTTGTTATTAGTGTCATCTATTAAAGTGTATGCACTCTTTATACCAAATTTGAATTGAATGGTAAAATAACATATAATATCTACTATTTTATTGCATATGATATCTATGGATAAGCGTCATGATATTATATTACACTAGAATACTTTATAGAATGCATGAGTGTTGATATCCAAATTGTTTAATAATATGGGCCTAAATAATATAAGCCCATCATAACTACACCCATTTTTAATGCTCTTGTAAGGCCTCTTAGAGTGGATTAGGATTTGTAAAATGATGAAGAAATTAGTGAATATTTATGCATCAATTGGATAATATTATAGGTTTTTAAATCAAAATATAAAATTTTATGAGGATTTGATAGCATTTGATCAAAACTAGACCTTGCTAATGAAATAAAACTATAAAATTAAAATTGAGATATATAATTTTTATTAATGCCAAAATTGAGACCTTTAATTTTAGATATTTTTTACTACTATGATCTTTACCAATTTTATATATATAGTTTGGGGCTACTTTTGAGCCTATTTTTAGTAATTTTTAGCCTTCGATAGTGCACATGTAGGTCATAATCTAGGCATTTCTATAAGAATCCCTCTTGTAAAGTTTCAAGCTTTAATTCAATTCAATTACATAAATTTGATATATGATTTGCACCAATATTATTGTATTTGGTTTAAATTTGAAATACATATTCATTTTGATGATTATTTTAGTGTCTTTTGACCATTAATAACTTTTCATCATAATATTTGGTGAACCCATCAACCTAGGGTTTCATCTTATTGTTGATCATAATTTTCTTCTTATGGTTTCATAAACCCTTCCCTTGTTGAGCATCCTCATTAGGGTTATCAATTTTTATTATTGACGTTAGGGTGAGTTAGACCATGTTATTTTTATAATCCCTATTTTTAATCTTGTTTATTCATATTATATTTAGTAATACTCATACGTAGATGTGATTCATAGATGACATGTTATTATATGGTAATATTTACTAAGATGTTCTTATATTTTATATTATATTATGATATGATTTTTATTCAAATGTTTATAAAGTATTTAATTTTTATTTACACAAAAATATTATAGAATTATGTAGATGATATTCTATGATTATGTAGAACCTCAGTGTTGTATACTTGGAAAAATCATGACCCTGATTGTTCCTCTTAGTTATACACATGACGTTCTTTTGCAAGCCTCACATCTAATTTATCATTTTCCCATTGGCATATATCTTAGTCCAACCAACCTTATCTTGATGACACAAACATCCCATATTTCCCATAATGCTTAAAATGTATTTATCTTACACCTCTGCAAGTTTTGAGCTCGAGCTTACTTTCCTTCTTCCTGAACACTAACATCTGGGTCAGACAGTAGCATTGATGTTACTATCCTATCTTGATGTAAGTGTCAAGTTCCCTAAAGTAATCTAATTTTCAAATGAAATATATTAAAATGGTTGGCTTAAGTATTTGCATGCAATTTATTTCTCGATAGTATTAGTATAAATACAATATCAACCCTCATTCATTCCTAACCTATGAAACCTAAGTAATTAGACCAAAAGAACACTCAATAAGCATGAAATTTACTAAAATATTTTCTATTCTAACCTCTTATAATATCATTCAAAGAAACATTCTATCTACAAGTCTCAAGTACTAAAGGAGCAGTCATAAGATCATATTTCCCAAGTTACAAGCTAGGTCACTATTGTACTTACTTTACACATTGCACAATTCATACACAATCCAACACATAGAGGATAACTACATGAGTATGAATCCCTCTTATGGATTATTTGATACGTAAGAATTACCCTTTGATAATGGTGTCATTTTAGTCCAACTCGACATTGTGTGCCTACAAACCCATTTTTCCCAAGGTCACATTGAAGATGTAAATCTAGGATTTTGCCATTTCACTAAGAATATCAATCCATGACCCAAATATAAATGCACTAGAGTGAAGGTGAAGCCAAACATAGAAGCATCCAGGTGGTCACATCTGGTTTGAGCATGTATGCTATATAATACACTAGTGTCAACACAACTATCCCAAGCTAATATAAGTGTCAAGAGAGAGTCACCAGATCCAAAATATAACAACTATTCTAGAATTATATTCCTATTTTCTTCTTACCAATACCAGATCTAACATTTTATTAACATAATAAATAGATAAGTACTTCATTTTATGTCATTTGTATATCTAGCATAGTTATACTTTCCATTAATAACCTATGTTAGTATTATAAATTTAGCATATCATACATTTGAGTTTAACACATTAATTGGTCTATTATAGATCTGGTATTCACCCTTATGTCCTATAATTTATATATCCTTAACCATAACCATTAAATATGATCCTTATCCAAATTAGGGTTAAATATTTAGTGAACTTGATCCTTATGAATGATTTTTTTTTTATTTTTAGGGTTTTAAAATAGCTAGGGTTTCATATTATTGTACTTTTTAATTTCTGTTAATACTATTTTTCATGCAACCTAGGCATAGCCCTAGATTGGGGGGTGTGTCTATTGAACATATTGAGCTTCTCCTCAACCCATCCAAGATGTCTCAAACCAATGAGGGATCCCATACCTTGGATCATGATGATACCCATGTTGATAATGAAAAAACTTAATAGGGTTATCATAGAATAAGATTTTGATAATGAAAATATGGAAACAAATGAAAATGACCAATTATATAATGACCAAGTGTATACAATTTCAATATTTCATGAACACATTTAATAAAACCCTAAATATCTTGATAAAATATTAAAAACTATACTTGAAGCTAAAAATGTAAAAACTTTAGTGAATAAGTCCATCCCTTTGAACACACTAAAACTTAATACATCTAATTGGGGCATGTATTATGCATTCCAACCTTTATTTCTAGAAATTACTATCAATACATCTATTTGAAAATTACCTATTATTTCAACATAAATACCCATTTTAATGCCTATTACTACTCAAAACATGTTTCCATCTCTTGTAATGACTACTCAAATTTCTAATCAAAATCCCATAGGGCCTATAATTTAATCACTCCTTCAAGTTACAAAAAACTTATATTAAGGTTAAAAACATTAAAAAAAATCTTAAAATTCTTCACATACCATAGATTAACAAGATGTGTTGCATAACCCTCTTACACTTGATACTTTTTTTCACCCTTTTCCAATTGGATTTGTTGCACCTAAGTTCACATTTTATGATGGCAAGGGTGATCCTGAACAACATCTTCTAACCTTTTACACAACATGCCTTGATTGAGCTTCAAATGATAAAATTTTGACCAAAATATTTCCAAGGAGCCTCAAGGACTATGATTTGAGGTGGTTTTATGACTTACCTCTCTAATCTGTGAAAGCATTCAAACCTATTGTAGATCAATTTTTAGCACACTTTTCTATTAACATTACCAAAAATGTTTCCTATGCACAAATTACAAAGATCAAACAAGGAACCAATGAACCAGTCAATGAATATGTATTGAGATACAAGACAATGCTATCCAAAATGACCAATCCTATGGTAGATAGAGTTACAAGACATATTCTAGAAAAAATTTCTTGCTTCTTTATATGAGTCCATTATTTTCAAAAAGTTCCAATATTTTGATGACTTATGCCATGTGTACATGACCATGAAATGAATATTATGTCATTAAATAATCTCAAGTATGTATCAAACACACCAGTTCCATCTAAATCTAGTACACCATTTATAATTAAACCAAGCTATAAGGTAAAACCAATTGAACCTAAAAAAGAAACAACCATGATGGTTAACACAATTTCATAATAGCCTTATTTTTTTGTAAAATATAATGTACCAAGGAGATAGTTTACATGTTTACTTGAGCCTCCTACATCATTACTACCATGGTTTCTAGAGTGTCATCTTCTATCTCTCCCTCCTCCTATAGAGGTTGATGTAAATAGAGTTATACCCAAATAATATGATGCAAATGCTTATTGTGACTATTACCAAGGCCCTAAGAATTCTATGAATAAATATTTTACCCTAAAGCATAAGATCCAAGACCTCATCGATGACCAATATATTACATTTGATGATCTTCCAAAGGAATTTGGTTCACAACTTGGTGATAACCATAAATATAAAATATTTAACAATCCTTTGAAAGACTATTCCAAAAAGGAACTAGAAGTTCAAATGGCATATAGTATACATCCTCCTCCATCATATTATAGGGACCCACTAGATGGGTTCATTGGTACTTCCTTGAGACATATACCTCTTTTGGTTCAAAAACCTGCTATTTCCTTTGATGATAGTGAAATTAAGGATGATGAATCTAATCTTAATTCTCTATTCATTTGAGCATACCTTGATAAACACCCCATAAAAAATGTTATTATTGATAATGTTGTAAGTGAAAATGATTTCATTATGCCATTACTTACGCATTTGGGTTACACTTATCGTGATTTACACCCATCTACTAGATCAGTTAGAGAATTCAATGGGACCTATCAGGAGGTTATTTATGAGATTGATCTACTTTTATAGTTTGGTTTTGTATATGTGGTTAATACTTTATCAGTTATACCTTATATAGGTGTCTTTGACATGTTTTTTGGATGACCTGAGATACATACTCTTCAAGCAACATCATACACAGTGCATGGGTGTGTTAAGTACATTCATGCCAATCAAGTAATTATAGTTTCTAATATTTCATATGAGTATCATCTCAAAAAAGATAAATTCATACCTAGGTAGTTAACTATCAAACCTATTAAGGCTAATCTACCATAAAGGGGTAATCAATAAGCAATCCCCTTTACTATGAAACCAATACTTGAAAAACCTTTACATCAGAGATAAATAATGGGTTCTATAGAATCCTCATCTTCTATGCACCATATTCAGATATCTAGAGCACATAAACAATTCCTACTATTTATATTCCAAAGAAACCACATAATACATAGTGATGGGTTCTAAGAACCCATATTCCTTCTATTGGTCCTTCACAACCCCAAAGTCCTATTATACATATGTTGAGCGTCACATATACTATAGTTATATATATTACACATATACATGATCCTTGGTAATACCAATTATCTATTACAAAAAAAATTGAGTGGGGATATACCTATGATCATCCTTTGGATTAAATCATAGGATAATTTATTATCTTCTAAAAATACCATAAAAATAAAAAATAAACAAAAAATTAAAAACACTTTCATCACTTACATGTTCTATTGGCTTCTTTGCATCTATGTGTTAGTTATATGTTGAGGAATAGCATATCAGTTACTCCTACATACACATACATATATACATGATACACTTATGGGTGTTGGACATTACCTCTACTCACATCATCAGGACATTGGGGCATCTATCTTCTATGATCTTGATAAATGCAGGTTATATGATTTGATGATTACTCTAAAATATCATGTTTGAACTTACATATATACTTACACATGCCTATTATCCATGTTTATACATTAAATAGGGTAATTTATATTATATTTACTTGATGGTTTTTACCAACACATTTGATAGATGGGCCACTATGACATGTTTATGTTGGTTTCTTATGATTTTCCTTTACACACTTCCTTGATTATTTTTATTTTTTGAACATTTAAATATGCTCCATTATATATGTCCCCTATTCCTATGATTATATTTTTGTACATTTGAATATGTCATTCTTGTCCGAATTTTATGATATTTGAACATGCCCCTTATTTGTGGTCTCCTTGGACCATTGCTTTTTGACTTGATTTTGAATGCTCATATGTGTGTGCTTATTTTACTGTTGCTATTATAATTTTATTATCTAGACATTTTCATTATCTTTATCATGCATCTTAGGCCTACATGTACTCACATTAGTTCTATGTGCTTCAATGTTACATCTACCTAGACATATTTCCTTCTATATACTACATGGTTACATTCACAAGTTTATAGTTAGATTACCCTTTTGAGGTGAGCTAAATACTAAGTGTTATCTTTCCCTCACCTCAAAGTGGGTGAATTTCATGATGACATGGCTTCCACACTTTTAATAGTTTCTAAATTATAGTGTGGGCATGCTTTGGAATAATGTTTTTCCATACTTACATAGTGTATGGCACTTACACCAATTTGTAGATTCAGTGGGGACATGTCATGGTGACATGACTTCCACACATTCAAAATTTATGGATTATAGTGGGATCATTATTTGGAATCATATTATCCACACTCATTCATTATGGTACTTATAATTCATAAATTTAGTGGGGGCATGCTTCGGAAGCATGTTTTCCACACCTTTTTAGTTTTCAACATCTCTAGTTTATAGTGATGGCATGCTTTGGAAACATGTCCTCTATATTGGTATTTTTATAAATTTCATATTTATCCATATATAATGGTGGTATGCTTTGAAAGCATGTCTTCCACATTTATACAATTTTCCAAATTGGCCAAAGCACACAATTATATGATTCTAATACACATTTGTGGTAGAATTATATACATGGTACCATTATTACACATAATTTTGACATGATAAAAATCTAAGGTGCATATTCTATGAAACATGTTCCTAATAATTTAAAATATAAATCTAATTTAGATTTTAAAACTATAATAATATTGATACCTAATAGACTTTTACAGACTTTAGCAAGCCAATATATTACAGTAGTTGGTTCACCTTTTTATTATGGCTGGGTTGAATAAATTACTCAATCTTGTCAAGTTTTCAATTTGGACTTGGTCATCCAGGTTACAAGTATCATTGGGTTGCATGGTTGAGCTAATCTCAACTACCAGGTGGAAACTCACTTTTTTCTCCAAAGTTGGGGGCATGTGACTTCCAACACCCCCCCCCCTCTCTCTATCTCCTTGGATGTATGCACTTTAAAATAATTATTTGTATTTATCATAATCTCATTTTAAGATCCTTACAATGATACATATTTTTCAAAAATAAATTACCAATAGGCAAGGTGATTACATCAACACATAGGTGTACTCCTAAACCTTGCTCTTTTAATTTCAATCTATTTCAAGTACTTTTGACCCATATCATATGGATTGATTATAAACTATAACATGCTTTTGGTTTTAGGTTAGTCACTATCAAATCATTCAAACCCAGCTCCATCAAATTACTCAAATTTAACTCAAGCAAAGACAAGGTGTGTATACATACCTAGGTAGTTATTCCTTTCTTTTAAAATATTAATTTCATTACTAAATTAAAAAGGGGGAAAGTGTAGATGATATTTTTTTATTATTTATCACCTTAGTCTTGTACACTTGGTAAAATCATGACCCTAGTTTTTCATCTTATTTATACACATGCCTTACTTCTGTAATCCTTGTATCTACTTTATTTTGTGCCCCTTGGCTTATATTTTAGTCCAACTAGCCTTATATTGATGACATAAACATCCCATCTTTCCCATAATTCTTAAATTATATTTATCTTACAACTCTACAAGTTTTGAGCTTGATCATGTTCTCCTTCTCCCTTGATACTAATGTCTAGGTTAGATAGTATCATCAACATTACTATCCTAGCTTGACGTAAGTGTCGAGTTCCCTAAAGTCATTCAATTTAAAAATGAAATGTATTAAAATGGTTGGCCTAAGTGATTTAATTTTAATTATATCTTGATAATATTTGTTTAAATATAATATTAACCCTCAGTAGTTACTAACTGCTGAAACCTAGCAATCAGACCAAAATAACACTCAAGAAGTACTCAAGTTACCAAAAGATTTCCTATTCTACCCTATTTTGATATTAGTCAAAGGAATAACTCAGATTCAAGTTTGAAGTACTAAAATATTATTCATAAGGTCATATTTTCCAAGTTATAAGCTAGGTCACTGTTTTACTTGCTTTACACATTTCATGATTTGCACACAAGCCAACATGTAGGGGAAAACTACATGAGTCTTAGGCGCTCTTTTGGAGTATTGGATATGTAGAAAGTACCCTTATACAACATATTAATTTAAGTTTATCTTGAAATCATGTGCTTATCAACCAATTTTTATTAAGGTTACATTAAAGATGCAAAGCTTGGGTTTTTTCACTTCACTAGGAGTGACAATCTATGACCCAAATCTGAATGCACCAGAGTAGAGATGAAGCCAAACCCAAAAGCATCCAAGTGGTCATACCTTGTTTGAGAACATATTATATATAGTACACTAAAATTGATATTAAATACTAGCATCAACATAACTATCCCATGCTAACACAAGCGTCTAAAGAGCCATAGGCAATTAGATCTAGAATCTAAAAATTATTCCAAAACTATTTTCCTACCTACTTCCCACTTATGCTAGATACATCACTATATTACCATCATAAAAAAATAATTAATTTATTTTATGTAATTTTATATCTATCATAGATGTACTTTCCATTAATATCCTATCTTAGTTTTATAAATTCAACATATGATACATCTGAGTTGAGCACATTAGTCGGCCTATGATAGACCTAATATTCACCTTTGTGCCCTATCATTTCTATATCCTTAACCCTAAATACTAAATAGGATCCTTATCTAAATTAGAGTTAAAAAAATTATAGCATATGGTTTGAAACCTAATAGATTTGTGTGTAATAATGGTTTTTTATGTGTCTATACCCTTGGAATTGATGGATTTTTGTATACCCCTAGTGATAGATCTTGTGTGTCTCATTATATGATGGTTTATTTTGAGATAAATATTATGGTAAATAATAAATTTTATATCTCATAATAACTTAGTCTCCCTCATCCTTTCTCAACCTTATTGTGGTGTTAACCAAAAACCCCTCTTAAACTTCCTCAATCCCCAATGCTTAAATTAGAAGTTGACATGGACTCTGATATTATAAATAAATTTAATAGATATCCATCTTAAAATTTATTATAAGGTATAATGTTTACAAATGTATAGTTTATACCCTCACAAGATTACAATTTAAAAATTAACACCAAAGATTTTAACTTCATTCTATTATTAGATATTTGACATATATTGATAACCTTATGACCTTTGAGCATGTTAATTTTACTTCAATGGACATTAAACATCAACATTTACCCTTGTACATTCAGGTTGTTATCCAAAATAAAATGATTAAATGAGTCCTTTATGATAATGGTTCTATTGTATACATTTATGGTGATCATTTTTTATTAAAATTAGAGTTGGTAAAGCTAAACTTTCAAAATCTAATATGATTATTAAAGGCTTTGAAAACCAACCAAGAAAGGTTATATGTGTTATCACATTGAACATATACTTTTAAATAAAAATCATTATCACAAAATTTCAAGTAATATATAATGATTTGAGTTATTATATTTTACTTGGAAGACCATGGATCCATGACATGCTTGTTCCATCTATGTTATATGGATTCTTAAATATTATACATCAGGGAATCATATATATGTGTCTTGTTAATGGAGTATCATTTAGAATTTGTAAAATTATATATCTCAAGGATAATGTTATACCACACTTAAACACACCTCAAAAATGTATTATGGCATCTCCATAATATATTTCCAATGAAAAAAATTACCACATTTGATTGTGGTGAAAATCATAAAATCCATGAGGATAGTGGTACAAAACTGATAGTATGGATACATAGTATTCACAACTTAAATTTACACCAATTATCCTTGGTAAATATAGAGATGACATCGACATCTTTGATATTGATTAACTTTATTTTACCCCATAATATTGAAATTGAACTATAAAATCATTCATGCATATTTATATGACATCTTTTGATGATAAATGTAAAGTGACTATAGGGAACACTTATTAAAATAATAATAAGACAAAAAAACTCATAAAATATTTTAGTAAAGTATGGATCCTGATTAAAATATGTAAAGAATGTGATATAAATTCCAAGGTTTAGGAAAACATGATTGAAGCAGGGCAAAACCTATTATTGAAAATTTTCACATCATAAAACAAAGTCTTGGATACTCTAGAGTTAATGATATACCTCTTCAAGAGGATCATGGATACTTAGGAGATCATAAAAATAAGAATGATATTAAAAATAAATCTCTCTATAACTAGTATGAATAACTTTCAAGAAATGAAAGATGTTATGATTATATAAATTATACAACCGTAATTAATTAATGAGGTTGTTTCACCAAAGATATCCCCTTGGATGCTTTATCTAACAATGAAGAAATTCAATATTATTCTGGACCTAATATGAATTTACCAACTTACCACCATAATATTATATTCCATTTAAATTTGAATAATCATGCCTATTTTTTGGAGTGTGAGCTCTCACATATTAATGAAGATATTTTGTTAGATAGTTGAAAAAATATACCAATCATTCCCTATTTTGAATATTGCTCAACATTATTGAATGAAAGCATGTATGTGTCTAAAATTAGTAATAGTGAGGACCATATGATTTTATTTTTGGGTGCCTCTATGGCTTGTAAAAATAATTTCACATTTAAATATGGTAACACTTTCTCGATGTTCATATACTAATATTTTTGGTATCAATCCATCAATTATAGTTCATAATTTGGTTTTCCATATTGATGCTAAACAAATGAAATAAAAGATTAAAAAACATGCGTCTAAAATTTTATTTATTAATCAAGAAATAAATCTAATTTTTTTTGGACACTTGTTTCATCTAACCTATCAATTATTCAAATTTGATTTCCAACATTGTCCTAATTGACAATCAAAATGGGAGATTTAGGACCTGCACCCAATTTAGATATTTGATTAAATAATATACCATGGATGACTTCCCATTACCCAATGCTGATATAATAGTTTATTTTTCAACTATAAATACTAATCTCTACTTCATGGATGGATTTACTAGTTATAATAAAATTATGATTATTCTTAGTGACCAACACTAAACTAATTTTTAAACCCCCAAGGAACATTTTTATGTTTTTAATCCTTTCAATATAAAAAATATATATGTAATCTATCTAACCTATCAAAGGGATATGACACATATATTCCATGATTAAATTCATAATATATTAGAGCATTATGTAGATTGCATTTAAGGAAAATATAAAAAGCATGAAAACCATCTTTGTGATTTAAAAAAGATATTTGAATGATATCAAAAAAAACATAATTTTAAAATAAATCTTAAGAAATATGTTTTTGGGGATACATCAGAAAAATTATTTCATTACATTATTTCCCAGATAGGTACAAAATTTGATCCTAAGTAAATACAATCCTGTTGAAATTCCTCCTAATAGACTTAAGCAACTAAAAAGTTTACAAGTAAAAATTCAATCCATTAGATGATAATTTTCTAAGTTAGATGATAAAACCTAACCATTTTCAATACTTTATATAAGGACATCAAATTAAAATGGGATGAATAAATATAAAATGATTTTGATGTAATTATATAATATTTATGTAATCTTCCTATTATGATACCATTTATTCCCAACTTAATTATTTTATTATAAATTTTTACCATTGAACATGATTTAAAAAGTATACTTGAAAAATATTTAATATAAAATAATTCATTATTTATTACATTAATCATACATTGGTCGATTATGAAAATAATTACAACTCAATAAAAAAAATTATTCTTATATATTATGTTTGTGACACAAACTTAGAAATTACATGCTCAATAAATAAACTTAGGTCATTGACAAGATGGGTCTTTTGAAATTAATTATTCCCAAACCATATATCTCCAAATGAATATCTAAGTGGGTCATATTACTCATGATTCACTAATTGGTTGATACTCCTCTCATATACCATGCTCATAGATGATTCTTTCCTAGATGAGTTTATTATGTGTTTCAATGCAAGTAAGACTTAGAACATATACTTTGATGAGTCCAAATGTGATTTAGGTGTTGGGGATAAATTTTTTTTATTAGTTCCTAAGGAAAGACAACCATTCACTTATTGATTGAAATTTTAATATACCAAAAAATTTAATAAAGTTAAAGGATTTGATTATATTAATCCATGTTGTACACACTTTAAATATTAAATATATAAAGGTATATGGTGATTCTCATGAAATTGAGATTGATAACAATCCTATAAGAAATAATTGTCATTTATATGTTATGGATAGTGTTAATTCACTTGTTACTATTTATATCAAAAATTATCATACATTTTTTATATTGAATAATTACAACCTACTATATAACTATCAAATTTAGATACTTTATATGTGTTTTCAATTTCAAGTGGTACAAATAACTAAAAATGGTATGTGGATTTATACAATTTTTTTGTCAGAAAATATTGTCCACTTTGATTTATATAAATGACAAAATAAAAGTATGATGAGATGCCATTAAATAGGTTATAAGTTGGGATGCTCTTTTCAAAATTATTTTAATATGAAATTTATTAGATGCCTAGGGCATGATGAATCTAAATTGGAGTTATATGAAGTTCATGATAGATAGTGTGGTAGGAACTTTAGTGGTAACGTTATGTCATTTAAATTTATAATAATAGGTTATCACTAGTATACAAAGGGACATAAATTCTATGAGTATGTAAAACTACGTGGCCAATGTCAAAGAAAGAGTAATCTAACATGTGTGCCATCTCAAGGGTTATAACCTATTATTTCTCCTTAGCCATTTTTCATTGGGGATTTGATATAGTTGGTAGAATTAACTATCCATCATCATAAGGCCACAAATTTATTATGTTAGTCATTAAATATTTTACAAAATGGGTTGGAGAAATACCTTTATAATCTATCCTCAAGTGAGGATATTTATTGATTTATTATTATTGATATTATGTCTCAGTTTGGTCTATTTTCCCCTGTCATTTCAGATAATGGATCATTGTTCAATAATAGTATGGTAATTTTTTTTTTACTAAATATAAGATTTTTAGATGTTATCAACTCTTCATTACCCCAAAGGGAACAACCAAGCTAAGGCTACCAATAATAAAAATACTAATATTTAAAGTAATATGGTGAGAAAACTTTGGTAATATTGCATTAAAAAAATAAATTATGCATTAGTGTTTTAATGCTTTTAGATTCATAAGAGAAACATACAAGCAATAAAATTGTTTGAATGCAATCAAGTATTGTTTAGATTTTAGCAATGTAATATAGTATTTTGACAATATAGCTCATTTAGGCATGTACAATAAATATAATAAGCACTAAACAAGTAAGGGATAAAGGATAACATATCTTACTTATTATTATGTTCTAGACCATGGTAATTATAAGGGATTATCATAGGGCTTCCCTAAAGATCTTGAATTTTTTCTCTTTGTATTCTAATTATTTTTATCTTTCAAAAAGTTACATAGATTAGGGATAATAATGTCAATGCTTGTGTCTAATTTTGACACTAATGTTTAGTCAAGGATATGTACTGGAAAGGTTCCAAATTTTTATCAAGCCTATGTTGTGACTTTTAAACTATTTTACATCACTATATATATCTTCTTGTGTGCTAGATATTAAAAATGAGTATCCATATTTCCTTTGAATTTTAATTCTTGAAACTTGGTAAAAAGGGGTTAGTAACATGAGTCGAGATAGTCCTAAAAACCTTGTTTTATTGATAATTGTAGCCTATGTAGCCAATACTCCTAAGAGGGCCTCAAACTCACATGTAGTTCTCCCTTTTATGCATGTGTGTGGAATTTTAATAGTACAACTATATGTTCTTTCTCTAGTAACCCTTAGTACAAGTGATGCAATAGTATATTTGACCTTTTGAATGCTTCAAATATTTGATTTAGTGTTGTAGTGCAATTTGATAGCTTGAAATAAGTAGCACTTTATAATTAGAGAGTTGTCTTATCAAATTATTAGGTAGGATAATTTAGACCATAACCTTTGTATATATAGGAACCTTTTGAATTTGAATTAAAACTAGTGACACATAAAAATCTGAGCTATGATGGGCAAAGAGGGATTAACAAAATGGTCATAAAGTAAAAGATACATAAAAGGATAAAAATATAAGTTTGTAAAGGTTGCATCAAAGTTGGACACTAATGTCAATGCTAGTGTCCAAGATAAATGAAATTTTATAGGGGACAAAAACATACAAAATATAAGCACAACAGGTAGGGATTCATGGCATACATTGGATGAAGATAAAAAATCATAGCATATAGACCTAAGGAGCAGGTAAATCAAGTGAAATAAGATGGAACCGAAGAGGTCCATGAGAGATTGCATCACTAGATGTCTAATTCTCAGTGAAGATTTATATACATACAAGGAGAATATATGTGTACTTATACCAAACTATAATTGGTTTCATGTATAAAAAGTGTAAGTACAATGAACATATGGGTTAGAAGTAGTATTTCCATTAGATTTAGAGATTTTTTCAATTTGAGTATCTAAAAGGTGTTATTGATGACAATGAATATAGATTGAAATAATTACATAAGTTAGAATTATTATATGAGAAACATATTTATGATATTTAACACATTCTAGTTTACTCTAATTCCTCAAGAATGTCAATAATACAAATAACTGATCAAGAGAGTTCAACATTAGCAATAAGGTCTTAAAATAACATTAGAAGTATGCCAATGTGTATTAATTTTATAGGTCCATTCATTATCATTGAAAAACATGGCACATCTGAATATCACCCAACTACATTAGAGGTCAAACATTTTTAAAATATAATGAATATCATGCATTTACATAAATGCTACATGAGTATTTAATTTTCCTACTTGTTTGACAAATCGGTTTTATTTGATTTTATATTTTTCACTTTTTTTTCTCAATTATTTTTCATTTGATTCACTTTATCTATTCATATTGACACATCTCCTAGAGTCCTAGTTTTTATTATTGCACATATCCTTTCTCCTAATTTATCATAATGATGTGGTCCCTTTTCATACATATATGTGGGAATACTATTTTGGGTATTTATTTATTATATTTTTCACATTTTGAATAAGATACACCCATGTATAAATTGATATTACACTATTTATATTGGGGCATGATATTTCCATGCCTCATTACCTATGTGTGTGTTTCCTACATTGCCATGGTCCATACCATGTATCAAGTGGTGCATAATAATTTTTTACTCCATTAATTATATATTTTATATATAAATTCATATAATTTATATCCTTTTTTCTCATCCTCTTCCATTTCAATGGAAACTATTTATTACCTTTATTATCAAAATGTATACCCCCAATGATTGTACTCTTATGAATCATGCATACACTTTTATGATGATATGTTGTTTACATATATTAAACCCCCAATGCTCATACATTATTTAATTATAAATATGATTCAATGATAAATTTAATATTTATATGATTATATGAATTTTTTTTTTAAATTTAATTTTGATAGTTGTTTCCTCTTACAATTTATATATATTTACACATATACATGTATTCCTTTATTTTGAGATGAGTGATAGATAGGTTAACTCACACCTCAAAATGGGGCATATGATATAATTATTCTATCTTTAGCTACATGATGACATATACTAGAGAGCTATAATCATTTTCCCTGCATAGTTAGAGTTGATCACCAAATATTATTTCATTTTTCCTTAGAGGTGATTAGGATAATGTACTTCAGATATTGTCCTATGATTATTTGGACAAGCATAATAGTGAGTTATAATAAATTTTATTTTATAGATAAGAGGAACACACCATACATCCATAAGGAACATTGTGCACACTAGATAATTATAAGATATCTTTAACTTGCAAATATTTTTTATATATAATGACAAAATATGCATATTACTTATCACATCCCAATTTCACCATATGTTTTTACCTTTAAATCCATGGATTTGAAATTGGTTATAATGATTATTATGTTGTGGGATGATTTATATCATACTCTATAAATTGTGTCATTAATGCATCTTTCAATAAGAAATTAAAATAGTAGTAATGCTATATTTAATTTGTCAAAATAAATAATTATCATAATTTTAATTGTTTAATTATCAGATAATTATTGATTTATGGTATTCAACATATTAATTATGTTAAAAAAATTTAATAAAAGAGAGGTAAAAACTTTATTAAATCCAAGAAAACCAAAGTACAGAACAGCCTGAGGCCAACGCCTCAGGAATCAACAAAATCTCAAAAAATAACAAGAACAATACAATTATGCTCCAATACCACTCTCATCCTCCATGATAATCCTTTCCAAATTTTGACAAAGTGCACAGGGCATCTACTCCCACCCATCTAACATCCGGCCTTCAACTGCTTCTAATCCCCATCTTGCCAGACAATCGAATGCCCTATTCCATTCCTTAGGAATATGGGCAAAAGTCACAGAATCCATACAAGAACTGACCTGAAGAATCTATTGAATAATCAATGACAGCTACTAGCATGCTTCAGATGTCTTCTTCTCAAGAAGCAAATTGACCAGAACTTGAGACTCAGCCTCACAGATTACTTTTCTCCATCCTAAATCATAAGCTCTCTATAGAGCATGTAAAATCACGCATCCCTCCATCTGGTTAACTATCTGCATGCCTTTGTTAAACACAAATATCAAAACCATGGAACTAGTAGAATCTATGTCGAGCCCACCAATCCCAGCTGAGCCTGGATTCCCACGGGATGAACTGTCCATATTAAGTTTCAAAAAACCGGCAGGAGGTGGCATCCATTTCCCTGTCCTTTGTACTCTTTGTGTCACCTGTCTACCTCTTTTGACACAAGATGAGATCAGAGAAAAACCTTGAACACCCAACCTCTCCGCAATCTCAGCATCATGCTTAGCTAGTGGCAGGGTAATCTCACTCTTAACCCCAATGGTTTCTTAGACCATGCCCAATATTCTAAACCAAACCTGTTGTATTCCCAAATTTTCTCTATGGAAAATCCTACAATTTCTTTTGAGTCAGACCTACCATAAAAGGAAGATGGGACCTGCATACCAAATGTCGTGCAAAAATGAAGCCGGTGAGGGTGGTCTACCCAATCTCACCCAAAAATCAGCCAAGGAGGATGTGTGAACGCATTGGCACTTCCACGCTTCCCACCAAAAGTGCCATTATTATGTTGAGAAACGGCATCAAAAGAATAAATGTTGAGAATCCTCCTCCTCATTACTGCATAATGCACACCTCGAGGGGCCAACAAATCCTCTCTTCCAGATATTGTCCCACGTCAAGCATTTATTCCAAGCCAAGATCCAAGAGAAATAGTTACACGTCGGCCAAGAGAAACTATTCCAGACTTTTTTCCACCAAGAAACTTCCCTCCCGTCATCTATCTGCTGAGAAATCAATGCGTGGTACCCTGAAGACACCGTGTATGATCCCTTCAGATTGGGGGCCCAAGCCATAACATCCCTTTCCAAAAGGGCACTACAACTACGTCCAGTAAGAATGGCATGAAGTTTAGCACACTCTTCTTCCAATCCCACAATCGGCCATTCCTCTGGTGTTTTCCACCTCACTGTCATCACCTACCCCTAATGAGAAAACTCCTTAAAATCACCCACCCTCGACCATCCAGCTTCACCAAATCTTTGTGCTAGTATATTTAACTGAGGATATTGATTTGCTAGGGGCAAAAAACCATCCCAGGAGTCCTACCAGAACTGTGCCTCCATCCCATCTTTGCATATCTAGAACAAACCATGCTTAATAAGCGCAGCCCCTTTCTAGAGTGTAGACCAAATCGCCAACCCCTTTCCAGTCAAGTTATGCCTCTAAATATCACTCTGAGGAACTCCTACCAAGTACTTGTGGGATAAGGTTCTATCCCATAGCCAGTCAGGTTCAACACACCATCTCTAATATAGTTTCACAGCCAAAGCTATACCAGATAGTAACAACTATCTTAGTCCAAGGCCTCCTAGCCTTTTTGGACTACAAACTACCTCTCATTTAATGAGACTCCATTTAGTTACTGCTAGATTTCCATCCCAAAGAAATTACCTTACTAAGGAATCAAGTTCTCTCACAAAACACACCAGCGCTACCTGAACCATACACTTGTATATAGGGAGTGCCTGCACAACTAATTGAAGCAGCTGCACCCGACTAGCAAAGGATAGCCATCGATGAGTCCAATGATTGACCTTAGCATGAAACTTGTCCAAAAGGCCCTTCCACGTCTCCCTAGACTATTTCCCAGTCGAGATGGGGATGCCAAGGTAAAATAGAGGAAGAATTCCAATTTGGAACCTGAATAAATTAGCAATTCTTCATTGAATTGGAAGAGGGGTGTTGAAGAAATAAATTGAAGACTTACCATCATTAATTAGCTATCCTAACACCTCCAGATAAACATCCAAATCTCTGTGCATATTAGATGCCTCTCTCACAGTAGCCATACCCATCAAAGATGCATCATCCACAAACTAAAGGTGAGAGAGTGATGGGAGACCTCCACCCCATTGCCGGCCCTGAATATGTCCCCCTTCCACATTCCTTTTGATCAACCATCCCCGCCCTTCAACCAAAAGAAGAAATAGATAAGGGGAAAGGGGATCGCCTTGCCTTAGGCCTTGAGAGGCTCCAAATAAATTAGAATGCTCTCCATTGATCAGAATCAAGAAGGAGGTCAAATTCACATAGCTCATGACCCAGTGAATCCAGTCCTCACTGAATCCAAAAGCACTCAAGACCTTTTTAAGGAAGGACCACTGGACTCTGTCATGAGCTTTACTCATGTCCAGCTTAATGAACATGGCCTTTTATATTGACTTGGCCATCGAATGAATCACCTCAGTAGCCACCACCACGCCACCCAAGATTTGATGCCCTTCCATGAATCCACTTTGCTCTTTAGAGATAAACAGTGTAAGCCACCTTTTTAGTCTTTTCGTAATCAGCTTGGAGATGATTTTATAAATCACATTACACAGGGAAATGGGATGAAATTGACTTAACTGATCAGCTCCCTCCCCCTTAGGGATAAGAGCCAGGAAAGTCAAATTCAAATCCCTAAGCATCTATTTATTCATCTGAGATTCACAAACAACAGCCAAGAGATCGACTTTTATAATGTCCCAAGACTCCTAGAAAAATTCAACCAAAAATCCATCCGGCCTAGGTGCTTTACCTTTTTGCATCTAGAAAACTGTCCTCTCAACCTCCTTCATAGAAATGGCACTCATATGATGCTCATTCATCTTTGAAGAGACCAAAGAGGGAATACATGAAAGAACTTGAGTCTCAGCCACCAAGTCCCCCTGCACTTCCTCCCAAAATGGAGAAGCAAAGTAAAGTTTTACCTCCTTGCAAATACCCTGGGTGGAATGAATGGTCTCCCCCTATCTATCACCAGTGAGGAAATAGTATTTTCGTGCTGCCTGGCTTCCACTGAATTGAAGAAGAAAGCAGTATTCCTATCCCCCTCCTGAAGCCATACATTCCTCGCTTTCTGCTTCCAGAAGATTTCCTCCCTCAGCTCCAATTCCTCCACTACTTTAAGGGCCTTAGCTTCCTCTCTTAGTAGAAATTTAGATGACCCCTCTTCCCTAATCATCATGGTCACTTCATTCAATTGATTTTGCACCACATCTTTCTCATGGTGAATGTTGCCAAAACACTGTCTGTTTCAGCGCTTGAGCTAATATTTGGTAAATTGCAAGAGCTTGGCAAAAGTATACATTGTAGTTCCATATCTTGGTCTACCTCTTCTCCACCAATTAGCAATACAACCATACAGGTGTGGATCCCTGAGCCACATGAGCTGGAATTTAAAAGGTGGTCTTTGAGGAGTCCTGGCTAAGGAAATAGTTAGCTCAATAGGCCAATAATCTGAGCCCCGCCAATCAAGAATCTCAGAGTTGGAAGACCACGACCCCCCCACCCAAAAACATGACACCATGAAATGATCAAGGTGCTTGGCAATACTGTTGTCCCCCAACCTTCCATTGTTCCATGTGAAGCAGCCATTGCTGGGTTTAATATCAACAAGATTAAGAGCCGAGATATTGTCTCTAAGCAAAATAGAAGAGGGCTCAGTTTTCATAATACCTCCTTGTTTCTCAGATAAATCTAGAATGGCATTGAAGTCTCTAGTAATAATTTAAGGCAAATAGGGAGACAATCTACGCACCTCATGAATATTGTTCCATACCTCGAGCTTGCCTCGATAATCTGTCAGAGCATAGACATTAGAGAAAATAATAGATTCCCCTGATTGCATGCACCAAGCAACCATAGATAAGGAGGACTTGAAATAAATCTAGGACATAGGCTAGATCTTGTGTGGGTTCCATAGGCATGCCACACCCCCTGAAGATCCCTGGACTCCAACACACTGACAAAGGCCTTGTCTCCATATCTTGGGTGCCATAGTCATCATATAATCAACAAAAAGTTTAGTCTCTTGCAAAAAGAGAACATTCAGAGAATGCTTACACACTAATTCCTGAACAACTTTTTGTCTGGGGCCGCTATTCAAGCCCCTTGCATTTCAAGAGATAACAATCATTTGGGAGGAGTCAAGAAATGGGTGTCCAAGGTCTTAACCGCTCTTGATTCCACCAAGTTCTCCTTAATCATCTTAATCCTCTCCATGTCCTTTTTATGTCCTGTCTTAGCATTTTTCTCTAAAGCCCCTTTCTTCCCATCCTTCTGAATGATGCCTAGATGAGGGGTAAATTTCCCTCTTTTATTCGCTTCTGCCACCACAGCTCGTATCACAGGTTCTACTTCTTCTACATCCTGACCCATATTCACATTTGGCTCCACCACCACTTGCACTCCCGTCTGTCCATCCATGAGCATGGGCATAGCGGAATCTTCTTGCATAACACATGGAGGCTTGGCGGATCCAATCACCTATCCTGAATCTTCCTCAGGATGATCTGGAATGTTCATATCCAGATTAATTGCTTGCTACCCCAACTCATCTAAGATCTCAAACCTATTAAATATATCCTCCTCTTGTCATTCCCTTAAAGTTCTTTTCTGTCCTCTGCTATGGGACCAACCTTTTACTTGGACAAAGCCATCCACATCCTTATTATCCTTTGCTGCAGGCTTCTTTCCTTTGTTAGTATTAGGCATGGTACTCACTTAAGGTGTAATCTGTTGTTCTATTGACTTGGCTTTTGGACATCTTCTCACCAGGTGGCCATATTCATGGTAGAGGTGGCATCTGAATGGAAGAGTCTCATAGTCCAGTTGTTGTGCCCAGGAATATGAGCCAGCACTCATCTCTATTGCATCTGGCAATGGTTTACTTAAATCAATTTTCACACAAATACGAGCAAAATTCATCACCTTCTTACTCAAGGTTTGTGTAGAAGATCCAATAGGTCTTCCAAGCATTGATGCCAACATGTGAAGTACGTCCTCTCGACAACATTCTATTGGGAAACGAGGAAATCGGACCCACACTGGCACTCTGTTAGGAAGCTCCTTAGAGGGGTTAAACCCAACATTCCATGGTTTTATAAATAATCCCACCTGGTTATAAAAATAAGGCCCTCCTTAAAAGACCATGTTGCGGTCAGCCAGGCATACAAATGTCACCATGAAAGTAATTGTTTGCAAGCATGGTGACTTCTGTTTCACCTTCAAGTTCCCACACTCTACGAGCCCAGCTTTCCAGGAACTGGAGGGAGACTTTTAAACCTAGGAACTTGAAAAACAAGGAATGATTAGATTAATATTCTACATCATCAGCAATCATTTCAAAGGGGATTACCAATTTTGGTCTTTCTTTGCATCTTTCAATACATCCATTAACCTTCATGATCCTGGATCCTCCAGGCATATTCGAATCCTTAGCAACTGTATTTTGAGAAAAAAGGGCATTTTCATACCCCCTACACATCTTATCCTATCAAATTCATGCCCACCACTTCACTGAAACTAGCACTAGTACCAATCATGGAAGGCATACCCCTATCAATGACTGCACCTACCTAAATGTTCTTCTCCAGCTGTGAGTTCGTGCCAGCCAACACCACTAGCCTGTCACAAACCCTGACCAGTAGATTTGCACAGCCCATAACATAATAGACAGGAGAAAAACAAAAAAAAGTATTACCTAAAATGGCCAATGCTGCGATCCCACCCCCTTCTTCCAGACCGACGCCCTTCCCCCACCTTCGCAGAAACACCCACAGCGGATAACGGGCTAGGGCACGACTACCCTAGCTTGTCGCCAAACTCCTATCCGTCGCCATCCACCATTAATTATGTTAATTAAATATGTGTTTAAATCTTAATTAAACATTAGGATGAACCTATACTTTAAAAGACTTATCTGGTGTTAGTCAAGTGGAATTGACTATTAATTAGTAATGCATGAAATCTTACGATGGATTTACTTGGAAAAGGAAGTTGAGTTAATTAATACTAATTGGTAAATCAAGAGTGATAAATGGGGAAATTATTAGATAATTACTGGTGGGACTTCTAGTTAATTTTTGAGAACAAAGCCTATAGCTTTGGTTTCAAGTGGCATGTAAATAAGGAGTAAATGGTATTAAAGAAAAGGAAGGAGGAGGATTTACACACATGAAAGATATATGAAAAGGGAAGCAGAAGTTGGAAGAGGAAAGAAGGATTTGTAAGGAAGAAAATAAATTTATCTGTAATAAAAAGGGACAATCATAGTAGGTGGGTACTGTAATTAATTAAATGATAGAATTTTGTATTGAAAGAATATTGGATTATAGATTTAAACATATATATATATATATATATATATATATAATTGGGGAACTCTTGAAAATCCATAAGTAAACTTGTAGAAAGCTTATGGAAAAATATTATTAGTAGTCTCTCTCTATTTTAATTACTTCTCCAATTATCCAATTCCTTCTTCTCTAAATCCCAGTCATTTCAATTCAAAAGGAAACACGTTCCATACTAGTCAAATATTTTAATAAACTCAGAAGTTCCCCTTTGCCTTAAATATACTTCCTTATATTTTCATGCACATTAAATATATATAATGTATTTTTAAATATTAGTTATTGCCTTCTTCATTGCCTTCACACAATTCTCGTTAAAAGCATGCCAAATCTTGAATTCCCAAAGTCACCTTTTCATTATACTATATTAATGTGTTGCCATATCAAGTTCTATTCTTTTATTTTCTTAACTTAGTCCAAGAGTAATACACCATCCTTTCCCCAAAAGTAACATCTGAGTAGGGTTTTAGTAGCAAAAGGGACATGAATTCAGATGAGATGAAAATTGAGAATCATGCTTCTTCAATGGAACCTCTACCTATATGGCGATAGGAAGAGTCGGTGGTAAATTGAATTACATCAAGAGAAATTATGTCCAAATTAGCATAACATTTCTCTTCTTATGAGAATATTCATGTTCCAATTCCATTTTCCCTAAAGTTGGGTATCACTACAAGAGTAATGACTTCCATGTTGATCTCAAGCACCTTGAGGGCTTTGTTGCACCATTGCTAGATATTTTTATGTTATAGTGATGTAATATATCACTGCCAGTTCATAGAATGAGGTAGTTTTGAGGCCATTATGAAGAGCCATGTGTAGTGAAGGGAGGAAAAGAGATGGGTTTGAACCTCCCAAAGTAGCCTTATTGTTTAGAAATATACTTCTCTTTCTTGATAATGATGGAATTCAATTTTTGTACAACTTTTTTTTCCTCTAATAATATTTTATTTTATTTTTTCAACTTGGGAGTAATTACTGGAGGTAATAATTATTTGGACTATGTCTCTTAATATATAGGCTAGTGCGGCAGAGCTATTAGTTCCTATTGTTATCTTAGATTAGAAAAAAGAGTCCAAGAAAATCAAATAATTAGTATCAAGAAGAGGATCAAGAAACATCATCATATTCTAAGGAACAACAAGTATCTTTTAATCAAAATGAATCCTACAATCTAACTCTAGAAATGACATCTCATAGTGAAAACCTCTTTGAGGCACTATCAAATGATCACAATCTAAATTAAAATCCAAATTCAAATCTAAAAAATCAAAAATATGGGTCCCTTAGTGAAAAACTCTTTGCCAATCTAAAATATGAGGCTCATGCTTATTAATCCAATCTTTGCCATCATAAAACCACCCTTATTCCCACTTTTGACCTTGGTAAAGAAGTAGAAACATATTGAGACATGTTATTGTAAATATCTTGGTGTATCCTTACAAAGCTACTTTGATTATTAGACACTTAGTTCTTAACTAATGTGTTCCTTGGAGTTATCCTTTTAATTACCATCCATTTTTATTTAGCATACTCCATCCATAATGTATCCCTTATTTTCACTATCGCTCGCTTCTTCAATGCTAGAATAAGGTTTTCCCTTTTTTAGTATTCCTTGTATATAAATCCAACAAAATAAAAAAAACATTATAAAATCCAACAAAAACCGAAAAAATTAGAAGACATAACAAAATGCCAAAAAAACTAAACACACTCCAAAAATCCTTTGTCCTTAGTTACATACCCTAGTCTTCCCTCATACAGATTACTCATTAGATGATTTAACATTTTCAAAAATATCATATGCCAAAGGGTTATACTCTAGCCAAGGACATCCACAAATTCATTTGCATATTTGTTTGTTAGTCATTTGATTACATGGCACTTACTTTTGTTTTTTGTAAATTCATTTACTTTCTTGTGTATCTTGAATGTTTACTTACTTTTGTAGTTTTTGGTTACTTCCTTGTTTATTTTCCTTACATATTTTCATTGTTACAAACTTTTCTTTTTATCTTATCTTTATTATTTATCCTTATGTCTAGCTCACTATGTATATTTAAAAAGGTGTTATTATGATCTTCCATATCATGATGCACTGAGTTTTGTATTTATGACTCTATCAATCTTTACACATATAACATAATAGTCATCATCATTTTTCCATACCAATGGTGCATGTTGTCATGCACAATATAAAAAATTAGGTTGGTTAACTCTTACTTAGTTGGAATTATTTTTAGAAATCTAAAGCAAAGAAAATAACTAGTGGCAGCTATCAACACATCTCACATCCTTAGATGGAGCATTTGTGTGTCATCTCAAATAAAACCATTGTGGTATAATCCTAAGAGGACCTATGACAAGCTAAGAAGATTGATCCATAGAATACTCTGAGGCTATAGTCAAACTTGTCTATTCCATGCCATTTCAAATAGATACTATGTTAATCATTCCATGTTCATTATCCATCTTAGACACACTCATTAACATTCACAATTACATCAACAAGCACTTCAAACTATCAAAAAACATTCTTCTTATCCAACCTAATGTTTCCAATTAATTTTCTAATTTTTAAAATGAATTTTCCTAAACCAAAATTTAATATGTGTTCATAGTTTCATTTTCCATTTTAAGACCTTTGATTTGGCAAAAATGAGATCTCAAACCAAGTCCAAAGTCAAAAGTCATGCCCTCTGAAAGATGGTCGCTTCCAATGAAAAATTAATTCACAACTACCTTGCATGAAATCATATTTATATGTACCAAATTCATAATTATGATAATTGAAAAATCTTCTTAATGAATTTTCCATTATGTTCAATGAATTCTTAATTATACATGCCAATTTTGTAATTATGATAATTATGAAATAATTTTTCACCAAATTATCCACTGCCTTAAACAAATTTGCCATTCAAAGAATTGCAAAAGCATTTTCCTCTCCTTTTCTAAGCATTTAAATTCAAAAAAATAATTATTATCACATCCATCCCATAATCCCCTCTATCTTTCATCCATCAATTCAATCCATGTTATCTAATCATGTGATCCATCATCATTAATCCATGTATTCAATTGACTTATTTATTTATGCTTGCATATCAATCATCTACAATCATTTCTTAATATTTCCATTCAGTATCTTACACTTGTCAATTTGGACCAAAACATCACCATATCCATCCTTTCTCCATCTATCACTCAATAAATTAGTAAATTAGTCAACCAATCTAAGCTCATAGCTTTTCAGTGGGATATATCATTCTCACATCCTCTCCTATGAATACTAAGATATATCAAAGTGTGAAACTCATATTAAGATATATCAATTCCCAATCCACTCATTTCATATATCATTACTTATGGGAAAATCAATCCATCATCACATCGAATCACAATGTGCAATTATTAGCTTAAGTGGGTGAATAATATCCTAGGGTCAATCTTAAACTACATCATCACTTCTCTTCCTGCATTGGGAGAACTACATTTGGCCTGATATCCCCACTTGAACTTTATATATCTCCTTATAAATGCTTTCAACTATCAATTTTATAAATCTTTATCACAAATCAAACAATCTATATTTTTCATTTATTGGCCTAATGTTTATCATCATCAAGATATATCATTCCCACATCTGCTCATGAGACCAATGAGTTTGAGCACCATCTAATCCTATAATATTTTAAGTGGGAAATGTAATTTTTCTAATATCTTCTCTATCATTTAACAGCTAGAGACAAAAAAAATTATACATACCCCCTATAATGTTGCAAACATTGGTATTGAGATAAATATTTGTATTATTGAAGACAGTTTTCTTCTTTTCGTCTACCCATCCTTCTTTCCTTAATTTTGAGTGTTCATCCTCTTTCTCTCATGAATACTCAAGGGGGCATCATCCCAATCATTTTCATTCATTTGGGGAAATTTTTTCTTCTTAATCATCAGCACTCTACTTCTACTATTATTCAAAACAGTCTTGCTTTGAAACACCATTTTAAAGAGCAAAAAAATTAGACACCTAAATTTCATTTAGTGTCAAAATACACTTCGGCATACTAATTATTCTTCCCCAACTTCAAATTCAACTTCATTTCAACTCCCTCTAAATTCAAATAATTGAATAATTCCTAATTAATCAATTATGCACACTTTTAATCCAAATTTTATTAATAAATCCTAATTTTCAACCTCATCCAGACATCTTCCACCTTTATCTCCCTCACATGCTGACTCATCCAACCAATCCCTTAACTTCCTCAACTACCCTTGAGTCATCCCTTGGCTTATCAAATTACTTGACCCATTCTTGGTGACTCAACTAACTATCTCCTTAATTCTTTCAACCATTTGAAATGATCATCATCCTCATGGATGAGGACTCATTAGCCACCCTAGATTATTTGTATAATTTAAAATATTCAAATAATCCTCCATCATCTAATTTTTCCTCTAAAAAACTATAAATAAGCATGCAAGCCATCACAGTCATCCATCTAACTTCAAGCTAACGAAGTGTTATTAAAACTTCAAGTAAATCCAAAGTGAATCAAAGCCATCAAAACCATTAAGAATTCATTTGCTTATCAAAACACTACCCATTCCCTTTTGCATTGATTCAAAGATTGAACATCCACATTCCACACAAAGAGAAAATCTACCACTGATCACACAATGGAGAAGGGGACAAACTTTACATGTTTTTATAAGTAGTTCTTTTGCTAGTTTAGTTTCTTCATTTTATTGTTACTCTATCTTGAGATTGTTTAAGTTTAGATTAAGATTAAAATAATTTGGTTTTTATTGTTTTATTTTCATCTAGATTTCTTTCATACATGAGGGAACCATAGAATATGAATGTGTTCAAAAAATAGATGTGTGCACCAATTTTTAAAACTAGATGTAAATAAAAAGTCAAAAATAGGTGAATGGAAAGACTATTCTAGGGTTTGATACATGTAAATAAGAAAGATATAAAAATGTAATATTAGAAATCAAACCCTGGGGGAAACCTTATAAGGCATAAACATTTGAATAATGGAGGGGTTCACCAAAATAGTTTTATTTTTTCTAGTTCAAGGACAAATAGGTATAAATGGTGTATACATGAATAATTAAAACTAGGGCATAAGTAGATCTGTGTTATAATATTAAAATATAATAATAAGACCTACCAAATTCATTAAAATAAGGAAAAAATGGAACAAGAAAATAATTTAATCAAACAATAATAATTAAGATACAAATAAGGTTAGAATATGACACACTTGAGTACTATTCTGAATCTTTGAATCTAAATTTAGAACCTGTAGGTGATTGTGTTGCTCTATGTGAAATCTAAATATCTAATTAAACTAGGCCAAAATTTGGTGCTGCACCAAATGTGTATGGGTCAAATTAATTAGGTCACTAAATCTATTCTACATGTCTCCACCAAATATACACCTAAGTATAAAATCCATCATCTATTATATTTCTAATTTTGGAATTGTTTGGGTAGGTATGATATTAGACGTTGGGTAGGGTTTTGTGATTATTTTGTAGAATTCATGGGCAAAGTGTGTTAAGTTGTCTCTCTTTTTCTCCTTTAGCTATCCCTCAAATATAATAAAAAAATAAGTGTGTGTAATATTAGCTAACTCATGTAACCTCTTGAGGATTTGTAGCTACATATTCTACACACTCTAAATCATAGTCAATGTAGTTCTTTTTTGCATGTGAGTGAAGTGTAATTGAGATAAAGGATCCACCTTCTCTCCCTAGAAAATCTAATGAAACTATAGTAACATTCATTAAAACCCTCTTTTGGTAAAATTTGGTGATGGCATAAGACTTGAAGATGATATATAAATAATGTTCGCTTAATGTGTAATATTTATGGTAAGTATAATAATAGATTTGATCAATGAGTGATTCAAACTTGAATGGAGGAGATTCCCTTATTCTTTTTTGACACTTCTTCAATAATTCTTAGTAAATGATAAGGGGTCAATTTATATGTGTAAGGATCTTTTCCTATGTGATATTTGACCATGGAAGAATACAATAAGAAAAATAAAAGGTATGACAAGTTGGGGCAAGGCATAAGGACCCAAAAAAAGGCAAGGGATGGATTCAGTGGACCGTCGAATCCATACATGAGATATTCAAGGGTTCATCAAATCTAAACCAAATAAAATAAATGCTCAAAATAGGATGAGGTTGATCAAAGAGTGGATGAATAAGAATCAAAATCTAATAACATATGAATCTATGACTATCAAGATGAAACAAGGTCAATAGAGTCTAATGTGGGCTGAAATATATCCATAAAAAGCCAAATATACACAAGTGGACCAAGTGCACTAAATTAGGGATAAGACACAATGTAAAAAGTGATTGTACAAAAATTAGGCATCTATAGGTATCTATATATATAATATATTCTTATGTTGATATCAACAATCATAATCCAATCCATGAATTCTCAAATCAAGACAAATAAACAAAACTCAATGATTTATTTTGAATTTAAATTATCCCTAAATCAACTATATACATAAGTAAACATGGTTGTTGAGTGTTCAAGTATTCTTTCGACAGTTTGGGTCTAACAATCATTTTTCTCTCAATTTTATCTCATTTTAAATTAAATTACTTATTTCTTAAGATATATTTTAATTGGTTTCCTATTTTTTTAATCATTTTGGAATATTCTAACGATTGAAAATACATTTTATTTAGTAATACTCCAAAAAAATTATAAAATTAAGCATCAACAAAAACTAAAAAACATAGTTTCTAAAGAATAATCAAATAAGAGTTACATTTTTTGCACACTTATAGACACCTAAAAGTGTCCTCTAGGCATTTATTAATTGTTAAATTGCATGATTATAAGGTACTTGTGTATTTTAATTTATTAGTTTTAATTAGGCATTATTAGCATAGTCTTTTTCATTTGTCATAGTGTCCCCCAATTTTCTCTATCCTCGTGTCTATATGATCCTTTAGTGGTCCCCTAGATATGTACTCGATACTTTTTTTTAGTGGTGTTTGGTCTTGGTCCATTAGGGCACCCTTAAGTCTTACGGTCCTATATTGTTTACTTTTCAAATATTTGATGTCAGTTTGTATGCCAATATGGTCCTAATTTGAATCCAATTCATCTATAAATACACATGCATCTTAGTGCATATAGGCCTCAAGATATCATCTAAAAAATCATTTAGCATTTATTATTTATAATAATATATTGACAATTTAAATATTTCTATAGAAACCAAGAAAGCATTTAGAGAGCATTTATTATAGCATTACATTTCATATTAGTGACACATCATATTACTTTAGTTGCATGGTTGATGAATTAGTGCAATTATTACAGTGTTATTTTCAATATTTTACACCATTGAGGGGCCTAACAAATATCACAGAATCTCAACGATTGTTAGTGTAATATAGTCCCTAAAACACATCATTTTCCTTATCATTTTTAGGTCTAACTATCCAATTAGATCATATATAATGCTTGACTAATTCCTAAAAATTGAGTGAGCTGTTTTTAGCCCTAAATCTAATGAAATTAATTGTCAAAAACTTTGGTTCCAATGTGAAACTTCCTTGGATCTACTGCAGATCTACTCATTATGATCTTTAACACACAAAAATAGAACTTGAATGTTTGGATAATGTCCTCTATTCACCATATTTTTTATAGTTCTCATTGTTTTACCATAAAAACTTGTTTTCCACTATCAAACTTTCATGATTTTTTAAAATATTGTATGTTACAGACACTTTTATAAACCATACTTTCATCTTTTATTTCTTTGGTTTTGGAAAATTAATTGAGTTTTATTTATTGTTTTACATTTGTTTAGCCCTAGATAATTTTTTATGGATATGTGTGTTACAATTTGATTAAAATATATTTATTTATAAAACATTTTGGTGAACCTACATATTAGTACATGTTCCTTATCCTTTGAAGGTTAGAAATGGTTTCATATTGTGGTAGATCTAAATTTTATTAGGGATGGTTTATGTATTTTATCCCCTAAGGTTATATCTTATTTCACAATGTTGAATATGATTTTTTCTAAATTTCCAAAGTTATTCCATTGCATGTTCTTAGATCCACAACTTTTAACCTCTACTTGCTTGATTTAAATACTATAGCTTACTCAAATTTATAAAATTATGATTTCAAAACCTTAGTTTGTTTTCTAAAATTTTGATTTTTTATGTACTTCTTGTAATAGTTTCATATAGAGTCACATTCTACAAACCCTAATAATTGATTGTATAAATCATTGTAGATTTTATCTTTGTGTGTGATACATATCTTGTCATGGGTAGGCACATTATTTTTTTCAATGTAATTCTAAAATGTGATTTTATCATGTCATGTTGTCAATTGTTTAAATATACATGGTATAATCCTAGCATAAGTATTTTGTTTTGTATCATATGATAATTTTTATACAAATTACTATTATTTATTTTCAATATATGCCTTTGGTCAAAAATTATAAAATTTTAATTTTTTTGCAAGAAATGTTATTGGTTCAATCAATTGAGATAGTTCCTCATGTTTATGTTATTATTCCCTTGTTAATAATGCAATATCCATGATGATTTATATAGACATGTGTTGTTCCAATATAGTTGTTTCCCAATGTATGATGACTTATTATGAGGTGGACCATACAATGTAAAGTAGGGCTAAGGAAATAATGTAATAGTCAATCCTCATCTTCCACAATCTCAAGGTGGGAACAAGTAGAACATCCCTCTTAATCTCCCTCAAGTTCCTAATCTTAGTTTGTATGTCATAAAAATATAGATATCTATTATAAAATAATCATGCCAAGATATTTATCATTTAATTACTTATCAAATCCAATGTGTATAAGGACATTTATTACAAAACATTAAAGGACACAAGATTTCACAATGATACCCAACTTTCTCATTTTGCCTATATTGTTAAATCTTTAAAAGATAGTGAGAATGTCATTAGTTTTGAGAATGATTAGATACATTCAAAAGATAATATTGACCAACACTCACCCTTGAACAACCAAGCTATAATAAATAATTTAGGTATAAAAAGAGTATTTAGAAAATGGTTTAGGATTAATCATTTGTAGTGAAACATTTCTTTTAAATTAGGAATTGGAAAATAAACCCTCACTACTTTAAATTTGACCATCAAGGGATTTTCAAGCAAGAAAAGAACTTGGAGCAATTACATTAAATTTAACACTTAGAACAAAAATTGTAGCTATAGAATGAAAATTTATATCTAATTATTAGAGATATAATATTTTTACTTGGGAGACCTTGAATCCATTACATGAGATTTATTCCATATACTCTACATATATGTTTGAATTTCATACATGATGGAATTATTTTTACATTTACCGCAATTGATATTTCATTTATATTTTTCAAGTTGTTTTCACCTCAAGATAATATAATGCCTCACTAGAATAAGAACTAACCAATTATAGTGAAATCCCAATAATTCATTATAATGGAACAAGTAGCACCATTTAAAAATGGTGAATGTAGTGATTACAAGGAAATTATAAGGAGAATAATTACCAAGTTGATAGCATTGATGAGATGTTTTCCAAGATAAATTTTACACCAAAAGGCCTTGTGGAATATAAAATTGTATGAGTGCATTTTATGTTGTAACTCTTTATATAACTCCTTAAGATTATGAAATACCAACTCAAACATTGCAAGTTATTAAAGTACGATCAATTCTTGTTAAGGTAAAAGGCTTATGGATGATGATTTTTATAATACAAGTAAAGTAAAAATAATAGTCTTGTTCAAATTACCTTAGAAAAATATGGATTTAGACTCAAGTGTACATAAAATATGGGCTATAATGGTCAAGGCCTTGAGAAAAGCTAATAAGATATAATAGAACCTATTCTTTAAACTGCTCATCCAACTAAGCAAGGAATCAAATACATTAATGATGAGCCAAATTATTAAGAGGATGATTTAATTTAAATATTATTTTGGTTAGATACTTTATATATACACTACACAAATAATTTCACAAAACAATATTAAACACATAATAAACCTAGTATTAATCATTGATGGATACAAATAACTTATACTTGCATAAAATAGTCTTAAACACACAATAAACCTAGTATTATTCATTGATGGGGTTTCTATACAAATATATTATGTAATATTATTGAGTACATATGTTTATCATGTCATGTTCAATCCTCTACCATATTATATCCTCCTAATAAACCAAATAGCCTAACTAACCAAACTAATTATAATAGGTTTAATATTTAAACCTATATAATCAACCTAGCTATAAGTGATAATTAATCTAAATTTCCAAAATTTCACCCTTATTACATATAGTTTAAATCATAGAAGATAGACACAATCATATTTAAATTATAACATACTCACAATTCAATACTTACAAATAGTAGTGGGAATGGCCTCACTACACTTATAAATAACTAACAAACAAGGAAAAAAATGTTCATTGAGAAACACTTAATTAATATGAACTAGGACACACATAATAGTTCATACATACACACTAATGTGAACAAGGGCACACATAACTTTTCACAACAAAAAAGAACAACTTTGCATGAATGGAGACATACCCAATTATAAGTAAAAATATACAAGTAGTGGACTAAGCATCACTATGTGTATCTTTAGGTGGGATTGGGTTTCACCTCAATTTCTCCTCTAGTTGGACTAGGCCTCACTGAATAGTTACTAAACATAAGTAGTGGGTACAGGTCCTCACTACATTTTTCTCGTGTGCTACAATAGAATGGTATATAATACCCATGTTGGTGATCACCATCTTAGGCTATATAATATTTTTCACACTAGAGTAATGAAAAAATATTAAATCTAGTAACAATCTCAAGATTAGAAATTAAACTACATCCTCCTATGTGTTTTAATTATTTTACACTAAAGGATATAAAATATGGAAACTATGAACACTTTAAATTATGTAAAATATGGCATTAAACACATAAATCTAAATTGAAATGGATTGATGGATATTGAAATTAATTAATTTAGAAAGGAAAAAAAAGATAGGGATGGTATACTTAGTTTATTATTCCTATTTATTGTTCAATAATTTATTATTGTATATATAAATTCTCTGCATATGCTTCTTTGACCACTCAAATCATAAATAGGAACTAAAACCTTGCTTAGACACTATTGGTAAAGTTACACACTAATGAAAACTAGAACTATTAGGGTTTTCTAGCAGTCTCCCTATGCATAACATAGATCTAATATATCTAGTATCCCTACTTTCCACATGTAGTATGATCTTGTGTGTTCACACCTTTGTAATCTTATGTTGAAATACATGTTTTCTCTCTCTTTCATCCAAACTCTAATTATGTTTTTTGACCACAATATGCCCTTAAAAATGGATCAATATTTTTAATAGATTAACCTTAACCACTCTCCATATAATTTTTGAGTGTTTCCTACATTAAAATACTCCAAATAAGTTTCAATCTGCATGTAGTTTGAGCCCTCTTAAGTGTGCATGTGCAACATCTTCAACAATCTAAAATGTGTTACTATATTTTGATCTTTAATACATGGAACCATGCATTTTTTAATTTATCTATTCAAATTTCACTCTATATACTCCTCTAAGGTTACTCCTTGAATATTTTATATGTGTGTCTACATTTTGATAATGTTCCAAGGGAATGCTAGGGGTTTGCCAAGTGATGATCTAGTGTAGAATGACCTTAGGGTGATTTGTATTTATAGATGACTCTTCATTAACTCCCACTATGATCAACCCATGAACATTTATAACCAAACCTAATGGAGACTTCCCAAATTTAAAAATATCCATTGAGGGCTCTTAGACACTGTCGATAAAAGGAGACACATATGGTGATTGATATTGTCTAGGTTTATTGGAATTATCCTGAAAGTGTAAAAGATGGATCTAAAATTTAGAAATGGTATATCTAGGATTTTAAAATTTTCTACATATGCTCAAATAATCCTAAATAAATATATCTATAAAATAGAGGTGGCTAAGACAATAGACAAATAGAGGGAAAGTGTTATCAAAAGTCAAATATATGTGCAATATCCAGGCATGTCAAAGTATGCCAAAGTTGATGTTGCCAAAGATTAAAGACCAAATTAGGTTTCTACATTGTGATCCTCCAACCTCCTATGGTCTCATCTTAATTAATTATGTCAATCCTAATGGTATTTTAGACCACAAACCGCTCCATGATGTGCTCTGACTATTTTGGAGAAAAAAATTGTTATGTTTATATTTTCCATAGGTTATAATTCCCCCCGACCTCCCCAACATAAAAATATTATATAGACTTATATTTCTTTAATAAAAATATTTATATAATAAAAAAAAAAAAAAAATTGTTAAAAAAGACACCCATTGATTTACATTTTTATGGAGAAATTTTTTTCTTACAATGCATAAGCACTGGAGTAAAATCTATTTGCCTAATGGTTTACAATGTTGTTTTACATATTTTGGAAAATTTTCATCAAACACTACACCCTAAATTAAAAAATGATGAATTTAATACAAACCTTCAGGAAGGATTTTAAGCCTAAAATACACTATAGGAATACTAAAACACTTAAATCTAAAAAAACTATATGAGCTAGAATTAAATCCTTCTTGGGAATAGTTAATGATGACATTTTTTACATATTGAAAATATTTTAATAAAAAAAACTATCTTTATCACAAGATATGTAATTTATTCAAATCATCTAGATAAACTTTAAAGAATATTTTAAATATTTTATAAATTATAAAACTTTATTTGTGTGTATGTGCATGGTTTAAAAATGTGTGTGTCTATGGTTTTTAAATATTATAACTTTTGTAACCCTAAATTTTAATAAGAGTTAAATTTTATGAACTAAGGCTTTATGGTAAAAAAAAAAATTAATGAAATTGATAAAACTTTTAATGACTTTGCTAAAACATTTTTTGGGCACTCTAGTATTGTTGCTTTATGCTTTACTACTTTTGATCTAACACTTCTTTTTAGATGTTTCTCTTTATCCTTAATGATTTTCATAGTTCTTGTGCCTTATGTAAATTATTTTTTCCTAAAAATATCATGAGCCTAACAAATTTTTAGATTGTTTCAATTATACATTTTTTTATTTTTTTATTATTTAATATATTATTTTTCAAGTTGTGCATCTCTTTTCTATCACTCCTCCTTTCATAAATATTGAATCATTAACTTAAATGTCTCTTTTACATCAATTTTTTCCTCTCTTTTAGTGCAAAAAGACCAAAACCGTAACAACAAATTTTACAACATGTATATGACAATAATATAAACCCCTTTATAATGCCTTTATTTTGCATTAAATGTGGTTGGATCTCTTTATTTTTTATGATATTTTTGTATTTGTTTCAAAATAAAATCTCACTCAAAATAAGAAAAATAATGGTAAATTAAAATAAATTATATATATCTACCATTGTTTTCTTGTTTTAAGTGATATTTTATTTTGAAACAAATATCAAGAAAAACTAAAAAATTACACTAGAGTTTCCCCTTGACCATCTTCAAATATTAAATCCTCATTATGAAGCTTTAGCTTAAACATCACTTTTATAGCCTCGTGTTCCTCTCTTTCACCACTAAAAGATAAGAAAATAACACCGTATATTACAACACATATACGACAATAATATAAGCCCTTTCTTATGCCTTTCTTTTCCATTCAAGTTGGAATCCTATAATTATTTTATCTCCTATTTTTTTATTTTTTCCAAAATAAAATCTCACTTAACACAAGAAAACATTGGCAGATTAATATAACTACAAATAAATTTAGCAAAGATATCTCATTAATGGGGCAACCAAAAAATTACACTGGAGTTTCCCGTTGACCATCTTCCAAAAATAAATCTTCCTTATATCACATATTCTCTCTTTTCTCTTACCCACTCTAACTCTCACAGGCTCTTGTCTCTCCTACTGTAATACTAGAAATATTATTTTTGGTCAAATACTTTATATATTTTCACTAATACTTCAAGAGAATAATTTTAAACAAGCAACACACCTAATATTATTCATTGGTAGGGTATTTATATAAATATACTATGTCTTGTTATTGAGGACATATTCTTATCATATCATATTCAATGTTCCACCATATTTTATCCTCTTAACAAACCAACAACCTGATTAACCAAACTAATAATAATAGGTTTAATGTTTAACTATATATAATTAACCTAACTATATGTCATAATTAATCTAGATTCCCAACATCAAGCATTACCTTTTGATGTAAATAATGGATATTATGAGCTTAAAATCATGATAACATTATCAAGGAATTAACCAAGATTCTTTATGATCAATTTAATAAATCCATAAGGAATCATTTTTAAGAAATGGAAAACATTATAAATATCATTGATCATGTATTTACAATACCTCATAGAAGTAAAAATCAAGACAAAATGAAAGTTGTATCTCTTAAATAGATTGATCATTCCACATTATGAGATATTGTGTCTTGATAGCTTTTTGAACAATAAAGTTATATCCAAATATTTGGGAACTAATAGATATTTAATTATACATTATCATAAAAATAGATTCTCTTTTATTTTGAGTGAGCATGCTTTTTTATTTTGAAGAAGAACCCTCACATAGTGATGAGGAGGTTACTCTGGTTAGTTTGTATGACTTTATTATCACACCTTATGTGGAGGATATATCAACTTTATTTAACTAGGACATAACTAAATTACTTATCACACCTTATATGGAGGATAGATAAACTTTATCTAATGAGGATACAATGTGACACACATACGCACTTCAAGTTAGATAATTTTTTAACTCGTGAAGAAAAAAAAACATAGTCAAAATTGTTAATAAAATATCAATACATATTTATATGGTCTTATGATGATATTCTTGGCATGTCTGCTATTATTTCAATACATAATCTTGTTGCCATGCCTATAAATAAAAACACTATAAAGTTACATCCTAAAGTGGATTTTTTATTTAAGGAACAAATCAAAAAATTGCTTGGTGTTGATTTTATTAGAGATGTTTATTACTCTCAATGGATTTATAACATCATGTTATTTAGAAAATAATGTGGGGAAATTAAAATATATATGTATTTTTGAGATAGAAAGAAGGCATGTCCCAAAAATTATTTTCCATTGCCTAATATTAATAATAATCTTGACTCTATTATTAAGTGTGGGATTATTTTATTTATGGATGGGTTTCTTAGGCTATAAACAAATCAAAATTAATCCTAGTGATCAACATAAGACTACTTTAACAACACTTTGGGGTAAATTTTGCTATGTGGTTTGGCCTTTTAGACTTAAGAACATATGATCTCCTTATTAGAGGGTTATGATACACATAATTCATGATTATATGAATTACATCTTAGAGGATTATATAAATGATATCCTAGAGAATTTAAAGAAAAGATAAAATTGTGTGCATAACTTAGGATAGTGTTTGAAATATTAAAACAATAAAATTTATGATTAAATCCCAAGAAACTTTTTTTTGGTATGACTTCTAGTAAATTATAGGGTTTCATTATCTATATATGGGGAATAGAATTTTATCCAAATAAAGTACAAGAAATTATTTATATGCCTCTAAAAATCTTAAGCAACTAAGAAGTTTACAAATAAAAATTTAATATGTCATAATTTTTTTGCTCAACTTGTTGATATAACCCAACCTTCAACTAGACTATTAATAAAATATATGAAATTTGAATGAGATGATAAATGCCAAAAGTATTTTGATACAATTAAGGAATATCTATTCAATCCTCTTCTCATGATGTCACTTATCCCATACATACTATTATGTCTCTATATGTGTGAAAAAACCATGGTTTGTTTCATTTTATTGCACATGACAATGATGATAACTAAGAAAGAGCAATTTATTATATTAATATAATTTTGGTGGATTACAAAAGGAAATACAACTTAATAGAAAAATGTATTTGGTTGTCATTTTTACAACTTATAAACTTAGACACTATATGCTTAATAATGATACACAAATGATTTATAAATTTCATCATTTGAATTACATGATGTCTAAGCCTTATTGGTTATGAAGGATAATAGAATTAGTCATATTGTTAATGGAATTTGATCTCAAGTTTGTATCATAGAAATCAATAAAATAAAAATTTATAGAAAATCAGCATGTTGAAGTTCCCTTAGTAAACTAATTTCCTAATGTATTTTTAATTAATATTAATTATAAAAATATATAAATTTTGTATTTTGATGGTTCCAAATGTACTTCGAGTACATGAGCTATAAATATACTTATACTCCCTAAGACTATATAACTAACATATAGATTGGATATTTTCATGTACTATTAACATTGTGAAATATGAAGCACTTATCCTAGGACTCCAAGCAACATGTGTATTAAAAGTGAAGTTTGTTAAGGTCTATGGTGATCAAATAATGGTTAACCAAGTAATAGGTGCATATAAAACTAAAGAAGATGAACTTGTCTCGTATGGAGATTCGATACAAATTTTGATTGTCCAATTTAAATATTTTTAGATTAATAATATTCCCATAAAGAATAATAAACATGTAAGTGTTATGGAAAGTGATGCTTATTTAGTTCCTATTGAAATTAATGATGATTGTGATTTTACATCCAACATAATTTCTATATTTAAGGTGGAATGAGGATTCTTTGGCTTTACATTGGAATTAAGGAACAAGCAACGTGGTTAACAAATATAAGAAGAAGAAAGGGTAAAATTAAATTCTTAGATTTGAGGAGAATATGAGAAGAGTATCAACCCATCTAACAATAAAAAAGAGGGATTTAATTAGTTACCCATGGAAATAAAAGGATGGGAGTAGAGACATGAAGCCAAAAAAATCCCCTCATGTATGGAGAAGAAATGGGACTAGAGTGACCTTAGACCAGTGAAAGGAAATTCAATTTAAATAAAATTAGTACAACCAATGTAATAGGTATTCAAAATAAATTGTAAATGTAACAATAAAAAATGAATATTTGGAGAGGTAAGTGCAATAATATTAAAAAGATGTTTGATTTAGAAGTTTTTAAAAAAAACACTCCTAAAAAATATTATAAAAATGGATAAAATATCATTAAGAGGTAACATGTATGAGTCAAGTATATAATATTCCAAATATATTTTGCATGGCTAGTTTTAGGAGCAGAAACGAAAGGGATAAAATTTTCAAAGACAAACCATCATCTTTCAAGGATTTAGAGATTAAATTTTGGTCATAAAATAATAATATTTAGGTAAACAAAACAATCCATAGCACCAAGGTGTAGACATATTGTTCTCATAGTTATTTTATCATTTTTTCATACATTTAGATCATTAGTTCACATTATACTCTTATTGGCACATTTCCCTTTACATTAGACCCTTATTGGTCTTTGTTATAATCAATTTCTCATGTACACCTTCAAATCCATCATTTTTTCATCAAGATATTGACCACTTCTCTATAAAACTCATCGATATTAATTCCCTAAGATTTTTTCATATTTATCTAAATCAAAATTATATGATAGTGGTCAAACCATTATTAAAACATTTTAATTATATTCATGTTGGTTTTGGGTCCTTTGTTCTATCTCACCTTATTTCCATATGCCCTGATTGTCATCTTTTCACTTTTATATTTTCAGCTTGCATGTGATTAAGGTCCTGGTTTGAATTTGATATGACTATATATATACTCATGTACCCTAATAAATTTTAATCAATTTTATCAAAATATAAATTCAAGGAACTCACATATTAACACATTTTGGTTTTATTCCACTCTATATCTATTAAAGGCTTGTCGTTACATACTTCTACTAAAATAAGGATATTGAATTAGTTAAAGAGTGTGTGTGTGTCTATATATATATATATATATATATATATATCATCATCATCATCATCATAATTGCATATTCCATTTCATATCATAAGGATAAGGGATGGGATTATGATATATATGAATGTCATGAGTGTTGATTGTTAATATTGAAAACAAAACACACAGAGGAGGTAGGGGGTTGATTGAGGCGAGCCCCTTAAATAAAAACCAATTTTTTATGTCTTAGAAAGTGTGGAATTGAGATCAACTGAAAGATAAATAATTATGACATCTACGTACACCAACTTTCTTATTGAATAGATTGATCTGGACATCATTTACTATTGAAGGGTTTCATAATGTTTCAGAGTTATTGGACCTACATAGTCACTATCAAAATAATATTATCACTATAATATGGGTTTAATATTGATTCTATAATTATTGGAATAGTATAATTATAGTAATTATCTTAGATCATTGACTACTTTCTATATGTTCTTATGCATTATTCAAGCATCTCCTTTTTATTGCTTTTAGGTTTTAATAGGACTTGATTTAGTCAAAAATTCGATATGCATCTCTAAACCCCTTTGTCAAATATCAATAATTCAAGGTTATTTCATCATCTTCTCCCTTATTTACCCTATACAATAATGTGGAGGTATTTTATTATATTTTATTGTATTTGGATCAGATCTACCTTACCTACATTTTTATGAGGTTGGGGCAATGTTTTAAAGACTTGTGCACCTTTCACATAAAACATTTTGTTGAACTTGATTGTTAAAATCATCAAATCCTTAGGCTTTATATCTTTATCCCTCTATGGCATGATTTTGAAGTGTTTTCAAGTATAATTTCTCTAGAGTTGTGTTTTCTTATTATAATATCATTAAAATTAGCTTCTTACATGTTATCTACATTTCTCTTTTAATTATTGAGAACACAATGAGTTTTACACCATGAATATAGGGTTAAAACTCATGAATAATATATTCTCAACTAATATAATGAATAAAAACATTCAAATTTTATCAAGTGTCTAAAATAGTAAATAAAAGTGCAATCAAATAATGAAAAAACAATGATTAATAAATCTAAATGGATAGAGAGATATGGAGAATTTAAATTAAAACACATTGATCAAAAAATGCCTAAAAATGTAGAGAAGAGTGCTCTAGAGTAATGATGACTTAATTTTATAAGCTTTGTGATGTTTTTCCAAAGGGATAGGATTAGTGGTCTGGTAATTATGACTTGGTACAGAATCAACTACCAATTATGACCCCTTTCTATCGATTCTAATCTACACCCATTATTATGTCTCCTACTACTTTCCATGGCTTGAAACTTTCTTGGATCCTTCATCATCAACAAATGAGTAGAGTGTCTATCTCATATTTGTTAATTGGTGTTGGAAGCTATCAAAATTATCTATTTTGAATTAACCTTAATATGACCTAGAGATATATTAAAGAATGAATAAATTAGCAATCAATTACCCGCTAACCTCTCTTTTGGGGGTTATAACTACATATCATAGTGTTTTGAATTAGGACTCAATGTAATTCTAGTGCCTGTGAGTATCTTAACTGAAGTGAGAGAAATGGATTCTACCTTGTCAACCTAGATAATCAAATGTAACTACATGAACATAAATTAGGCCCTCCTTTGGTACAAGCATGCAAAAATATAAAATTATTGGAAGCACTTGAAAGTTTTGAAGAGCAGAATGTAATCTTGATATTACACCTATGACTTTTGAAATTCTTGGTTACTTGATACTTCTCATATACTTGTTATTGTAATGTCTTAGAATGATTTTTGTAATTAGACTTATCAAATTAAAATTAAGTGACTACTTGTGCCTAATCCAATATAAGGAAAGAGGGAATATTTAAAATCATAGGTCCACATACAAAATAAATCAGGATTAAGGGTGAAATGGCTCACAGAGGCAAAAGGGATGAAATCAATGGGATACCAGTTTTGACTAGGTAAAAAATGGTTGGCTATCAACTATGACCTAATCAAAATTGGTAGACAACTGATTATGACCAAAAAATAAACAATAGAGGAAAGGCATGGGGAGGTTTACATACACAAACAAGACACAAAGGAGAGAGAAAACTTAAGAAAAGGAGATGAACAAGGCCACACAAAAAATAAATGAGAGAGGAAAATGTACATGGAAAAGCTCCAATAAGTACCTAGTTTTAAATTATGATCCATATTCACAAAACCACAATAAAAACATTACAATACTAAGCCTTGTGCAAAAATTAGGTGTCTACAATTTCTCTCTTGTTCTAATAGAGAAAGTTAGATCTAAGACATCCGCTAGATGAAGTGATATATTGAATGGTAAACATATTTATTTACTTCCAGTTCTTTTGATTAATACTCATGTTTTTTTAAAATAAAATGGAAATTGTTAATGAATTCAAGCTCTTTTTATTGAGACACGTGTAGATGACAATTAAAATGGTACATATATGAATGATTTAATTGTAGATGCTTGAGATGTCAATGCTTTTAATGAAAATTTTGTGAATGATAATGGTTTTGGTAGATATCAAAACATATAAAATGATGATGAGGATAAATAAATAGTAAAAAAATTTGTTTAATTTAAATACATAGTTATAGAACGTGCCAATCAATTGAATGACATACTACTTATCTTGAGAAAAGTACAAAAGAGAATTATGGCTAAGGAATATGTATATAAGGAAGCATGTTGTAACTAATAATAAGGATTTGAATGTTTTATGATGTATATTTACATGAGAAAATCTTCAAACTCACCATTCTTTGATCTGAACTTGGTCATTGATCACAACTACCAACATTTTGCTTGGTCCTTAAACTTCAATGCTTAATAATAGTCTTTGACCTTCTCTCTAGGTTTGTAAGCAACCTATATTATATCCCCATTTACCAAGCCCATTGGATTCATTATTTATTTTCATTATACCCCTCATAAGTCTCAAATTAATTCCCATAACTCATTTCATTCACTATTCAATATCCTTTCACTTAACTCACTCACTAGATTCACTCTAGACAAGTTCTTTAAGGCTTAAAAACATCAATCTTGTTATAGAGTTTATGAATAGAACCTGACTTCTTGGATGAAATTACATAATCACAATACACTTTTCTCAATCCCTCTAAACCTCTCTTTCACTCTCCATCATCTATTGACACACCTCAGACTCAATAGTGAGTCAATTCCTTTATAGCCTTTTTTTCACAAATATATTTGGTTAGGAAATTATTCAAGTCATCTAAAAAATATAAAACCAGATTTAGATACCCTCTATCTTTTTACTACTTCCCATTAAGTTTATTTACTTAACTCTTTGTGTAAACACTACATCCTTTATAACCTCCTAGCCAATTAGGCCTTTTAGCCCTCCATACACTTACTTAGTCACCAAATCCATAAAAAATCATATGGTACCCAACCAAAACCTATTAAACCCTTTTCCTTATGGAAAAACACATGTGATTACAAATTTTGGTTATTTTCCAAAGGCTATAACCCAAGATATAGGGGTTTTTGTTTTAAACCCCTAGTTAGTCGATTGTATAGGCCAAGAGGGTTCAAAATTCAATATATTTAGTTTTAGGTCATTTCAAAACATTCTAAGACCTTACCAAGGTATGTACTAACACTATCCACATTTTCCAATGGATAATAATCCTTGATCAATCCTATCATGCTTATAATAAGGTAAAACACATAATTATGTGTCCTAGTGTAGGATTGTGTAAGGTTTTAATAGTCTATTTGCATTTAAAAGGTTTAAAAACTTAAAAAGGATATTATCAAGACTTTTTTTCCTTTAAAATAATACCAAAAATTCACTAACTCCACACATATTCACTTTCTCAATCACACAAACTTCTTCCTTAGCACTTGATTATGTAGATAGTGTTTTTGAGTATGCAAATAGGATTCTTAAACACATATGGAATGTGCATTAGGTATTTGTCACTTATTTTGAATTAAAAAAATATTAACTACCATCCATCAATAATATTCTATTTACATATCATACCCATTAAAAAAATAATCTTCTTGTCATAAAACACTTCAAAAAACATTCATTTTCTTAAAAGTCTTGACTATCACAGCCAAACAAGGTTCATGGACTGTGATTACTTCATTTAGTTTATTTACTTGAGAAAATAATTAATAATTAAATAATGACTAATTTAAGATTATATAACTTCAAGATAACCTTACCACATTTTATATTAGCACTGACCATCTCCAAAAGCTATTAAAACAATCCCTTCTCTTGATTGTAACCTACAGTCTCAACTCAGACCCATAACCAACAAAAAGAATGATGCATTCATAGCCTCAAGGTATTTTATATGAAATATAAAAAAAAAATCCAATACCTTTCAAGGGATCATAAACACACAACAATCTCTTTTTTATTCATTTGAATCATCATATGTAACATATACAATCCATGAATGGACTCTGCCACCTTCTTGGAGACTTTTACATTCTTATTTTCATGATTCTTCTCCTCTCACCTTATCAGAGATCTCTCTCCCTCCTCCTAATCTCCTCTCTTCTTAAAAATCCATTTTCATCCAACATCTACATTGGTTTTGATAGTTACAACTAAAACTCTCTTACATGGCCATCTCAACGTATGAGTGGCAGTTACATTTTTAACATGACTCTTGATTTTCACCACCTTAATGACTTGGAAATATTATGTATTCAAACACTCTTTTCATGACCTATTATACCTTTGTACAAACATTCTCTCACATAACCACCTCATACTGTGCCCATGGTCCTTCAACACTTAGTTCTATAATTTGAATTTTCAAACTTACACTTTTGGAAGGAAAACTCCAATACATTCAAAACACACCCTTGATGACTCAAGATGACTCTAAAGACAACAACTATGATCCTTCACACACTCCTACATCCTAAAATAGATCATTTGTGACCTCTAACTATCACATATCACTTCAACAACTAAAAATGGTGTTTTTCTTATTAGATACTCCTACATCATACTCCCTAAGAGGGAGAAAATTGAGTGTTAACATCTTATTTCTTGCCTTAAAATTAATTTTTTAAGGATATTTCATGCTCACCTTATTTTTACTCCTCCTTTATTGTTACTTTCTCCTCATTAGACTCTTGTATTTATGCTTCATTGCCTTGTCTATTCTCCATATCCATTCATTCTCTACCTCTATGAGGTGTATCAGTTGCTAAAAAATTTTGTTCTCTATATTTTATACCATTTCTGACTTTATTTGTGCTTCATCATACTCAATCTCTAACCAATGGTTCTCAATCTTCATTCTTGCTCTCTTTCCATGGCTTCCTTCTTCATTTATCTCACTTGGTTTGTGCTTCCTTAGGTGTCTTTGCTCCTTGGCAATGTTGGTTCCTTCTTCCTTGTAATCTAATGAATTTATATACATCTCAACATTTTCCACTTGTTCAAGAAGGGTTATTTTGTTGCCTCCTCATAACACTTCTCCATCTCTTGATGTGTTTTCACATAACCTTTCTCACCTTGTAAGAACAACCTCTCAACCAATTCATCTTCATCATGGTACAATATTGTTTAGCACCTTATTGTCTTGCCACCATCATGCATATCAAAAAACAACTCAGATGTAACTTCACCCATTGAATAGATTAACTTTTGAACGTATGCATGCTTCATTTACTTGATTTCTAGTTTTCTTGGTTGCAGCTTTACTTCCATATATTTCTATTCTTCATTTTGTGCTCCTTCATCTTCTTGTGTTCATCATCATGTTTGCCTATACTCTATTCTTCACATGCTACCTTATCTACCCATTCTTGTGTTATAATCAACTCATTAGATTCCATACTCAACCTTCCTTGATTTTTCTCCTTACTTGCATCATCTTGTACCAATTTGTGTCCATCTATTGGGCTTTAACTCATCACTTGCTTCTAATTTTCTGCTCTCATATAACCTAAAAATTCATATTCATCTTCTTGGGCATATTGATCCACAACTTGTCCTTGGACTCACTCTCTCATGAGATTCAAATCATTCTCCTTCTTCTACTACATATCAAGTTTTTTAAGCACTCTATGAGGTGTTGCATCTTCATCTTGACTTTTCACAAGCTTATCCATCAATGTCATTATTTCTCTATATAAAATATCTTCACTATTTGTATTATCTTCATATGCATCATCATAAATAACATTAGAAATCAAACCTTAAAAATTCTTAGCCTCTTCACACTTGTCAACTTGCTCACTCAGTTGCAACATAATCTTTGTCTTTGATTACCTCCATCATGTCTTCTTGATTCCTGAGTTTTCAAATTGCCTCTTTCTTTATTCTCTCTTCAAATGTACATATAAGACTATCCTTTTGTACCCTTTCCATGTTATTCACAACCCATTTTGTACCTTGCACATTTTTGGACTAAAGTTTTCTTCTTGTCTCATCTTGTTCATGCTTCTTTGTTTGATAGGTTGTCATGTCAACTTGATGTAACCAGCCCTTTGTTTCTATTCTCCTTACTTGCACTTGTCTTTCACCTGTACTCTTGCCTTATATGACCTGTTGATTGAGGTTTACCTTCTCTATCTCACCAAGTAATTCTTAGATCCACTTAGGCACCATATATCCATGCTCTTTCACTCTCTTTAAGAGTTATACCTTACTCTTCACTTGTCTAATCTGTACATTGGTTTCTTTCTTTTCATGTGCAATCAAATTCAAGTCCCAAACATTCATTTACCTCTTTACAAGACTATTACATGGTCACCTTATCTCTCATGTCTTCATGGTTTGCATTCATGTCTTCCTTGCGAACTTATTCTCAAATGTTTGTCAAAGCATCATGGAACTCCTCTTCCATCTCATCATTAGCATGTTGAGATTCTTCAATGTTTATCATCTTCTCTTCTACAATCTATCCTCTTTCTTTGACATATTCTTTCATCTTAGTGGGTGATGTATTAGATCCATTATTCATAAGCCTTAAGGTCTCATTCTTGACCTTCATCAAACATTCCTTTACACATACATACACACACTTAAAGATAATATTAGAATATAAAACAAGAGACCACATTGTCTCCATGAATGTCTTTTTTATAGACATTCTCCTTTTTTTCTTGTCTTCTCTCTCAAGTGCTTAACTTGTCACTTCTCTCTCCATGTCCTCCTTAATGATAACTCTTTTCTCAACTTCTCTATCATCTTTCTGTCTTGGAAAATCTTCATCCTACATGCCTGTATGGGTTGTACTCTCTTTGTTCTTATCTTTCCTCAAGGCATTAATTTTATGCCTTTTATCTCTCTTAAGTAGCTCTAGTGACCACTTCACTTTATTTCTCACACTACATCCAAGCCATTGGATTCCTTGATCCTTCATGAGCTTCACCATGAGATCTATCTTCTTAAAAATCTACCCCAATTCTCTTCTCATCTCTGTCACTTCATCTACATCCATCTTCTCCCTTTTTCCTTCACTTTCTAGGCCTTACTTAGACCTTTCTCTTAGAAAACTTACCTACTTGCCTCTTATACCTCTATTGGATCTAATTCTCTTTATCTAGTCATTTTTTTATGACTTTCTTACCTCCCTTGACTCTCTCTTGGATTCCTCATCTTCTCTATCTTGAGCTTCAATGCTCTTTCCAATTTATCTTCTCTAGGTCTCTCTTGACTAATTTCAAGTCTTTCTCATTGGACTTAGGGGATTTAATTTATCTCATTATCAATATTAAATTTATCTATACTAACCTCAATAGGTTATACCTACACCACCTTATTTTCCCATAATACCCCTACAATGTCATCTCATGCAATCTTCATAGCATTCTTTTCCAATTTCAAATTAACAAGCTTTTAACAACTCAAAATAGAATTAAACCAAGAGCTTACCTAGATCTAATACAAAATTATTCATAGGTATATGAGAAAAAATTTAAACTCACCATTCTTGGATCTGAACTTGGTCATTGATCACAGCTACCAATGCTTTGCTTGGTCCTTAAACTTCAATGCTCAATAATAGTCTTTGAACTTCTTTTTAGGTTTGTAATCATCCTCTCTTATATCCCTATTTACCAATCCCCTTAGATTCATTATTTATTGTCATTATACCCCTCATAATTCTCACATTCATTTTCCCAGCTCATTTCATTCACTATTCCATCTCCTTTCACTTAACTCACTCACTAGCTTCACGTTAGACAAGTTCTTCAAGGCTTAAAAACATCAATCTTGTTATAGAGTTCATGAATAGAACCTGCCTTCTTGAATGACCTTACCCAATCACAATATGCTTGTCTCAATCCCTTTAAACCTCTCTTTCACTCTCCATCATCTATTGACACACCTCAGACTCAATAGTGAGCCAACTCATTTATAGCCTCTTTTTTCAAAAATATCTTTATTTGGGACATTATGCAAGTCATCTAAATGATATAAAACCATATTTAGATACCATCTATCTTTTTACTACTTTTCATGAAGTTTCCTCACTTAAATCTTTGTGTAAACAGTACTTCATTTGTAAGCTCCTAGCCAATTAGGCCTTTTAACCCTCTATACACTTGCTCAATCACAAAATCCATACTAGACCATATGGTACCTAACCAAAACCTATTAAATACTTTTCCTTATGTAAAAACACGTGTGATTACAAAGTTTGGTTACTTTGCAATGGTTAGAACCCAAGATAGAGGGGTTTATATTTCAAAACCCTAGTTAATTGACTCTAGGGGCCGAGAGGATTCAAATTCAATATATTTAATTTTATGTCATTTCAAAACTTTGAGACCTTCCCAAGGTATTTCCTAACACTATCTACATTGCCCAATGGATAAGAATCCATTATCAATCCTATCATGCTTATAATAAGGCAAAACATAGAATTTTGTGTCCTAGTCTAGGACTATGTAAGGTTTTAACAATCTGTTTATATTCAAAAGGTTTCCAAACATCAAAAGGATATTCTCAATAATTGTTTTCCCTTACACTCGTACTAATACTTCACTAACTCCACACCTATTCACTTTCTCAAGCACACATACTTCTTCCTTGGCACTTGACTATGTAGATAGATTTTTTAAGTGTGCAAATAGGGTTCTTAAACACATGTGGACTATGCGTTGGGGATTTGTCACTTGTTTTGAATTCAAACCATATGAACTACATGTTGGTTTTCTAGGTTGCACCCTAACTAAGAAGGGGATTTTTCAAGTCCTCCTACTCAAACCTAGTCTAGCATGGGACTAACCTTAGGTTGTAGGTCACCTAATCTTGGGTTAGATGTCTAGAAAAGGCCAACTTCCTTTTGGATATATCACCCAAACTAGACCTAAGCTAATTCTTACTTAGAAAAGGGAGAGAGATTGATAATAATTCATAAAAGCATATACAATGAGGTGATGCACCAAATGTTTTGATCCTTATACCTACATAAGACCCACTATAGGACACTTTCAAGACTATTAAACATCACTCCATTCCTTTTTTAATGATCTTCTACATAAGTATTTCACAACAAGGCATCGACTAGATATCAACCTAGCATGGGGGGTAGCTGTCCAATTCCACATTAACCAACAGACCATATATTCGCTTGGAATGACATGTGAGAACTACCAAAACATTGCACAAAGGTGAGAAAACTTAGATAGAGGCAAGGAAAACATACGTTCACTTGACCACATCTATGAATTCATAAGACACACTTCAACTCAACTTGTAGAAATGGAGGAATTCAGTCTTTTATTGCATCAAATAGGTGTTATAGTATAAATCTTGGTAGAGTCTAGTCATGCCAAAGAGAGGGATCCTTTTCAAGGCTTAAAATCATGTATTTATAGTAAAAAGGGATGAGAGAGATGAGGATCAATGCGTAGAAGGATGGACAAGGAAGCATAATGACCATGATCTTCAATCATTATAGCATTGGTGCAATTAGAAAAGCTCATAATGCCTAAGATCACTTCTGTAAAATGGTCATAACAACTATATCAGTCCCTTTCAATTTATTTATAGCCTACATTGATGCTCCTTATAGTTAAAATTATAGAATCAAGTCATTTGAAAGCTGAATTCTGATGTCGAAGTAGTTATAATAGATGGATCATTTTTTTATGATCTTGTTCTGGCATGTATTGTTCCCTACTGGTTCATTCTTGGCATGTAGAATGGGAGAAAAGAGTCATAATCATGCTATTATCTTTGGTGATGAACCCATCAAATTGATGTGTCTACCTCCATGGCATCCTTTAACATATTTGCTCTAGTTTGACCTCAACTATATCTGGCTTTGAATTTTGATATCAACCATCTAACTCTTTCTCATACACCATTGGATCTTCTTTCTCATACATCATTGATTTGCTCTATATGAATGAATGTGAGCCATAGATCTTTTGCCAGTTCAATATGCTTGAGACACTTATCACCTATGAATTTGCTCTTAGGCTACACTGACCTTTTGACCCATTACTCATTGTTAGATATTTTATTATGATTATACATGCACCATTGATCAATTTGGACCCACTGACTTTGTCTTGGCCTGTTTGTTGTTAGATTTACTTGTATGATTACATGCATACCATCGATCTACTTGGACCCATCAATCATGTCAATCATGGCATGCCATTATATCTTGATGCAAGATCAAATGTACACCATTGGATCTTTAGTATGAATTCAAACATCTATTTACCATGGCTTAAACTTGACATCTGTGTACACGTTTCAGTCTACAAGTCTAACTTTAAAGGCTTATATCTTGAGATACTAAGCTCATCAAGACTAAAAATTTATATAAGATGACCTTGGAATTAAATATATTGATCTCATGTGATCCATTGGGATTGAGAGGGTTCCTAATTATACTTATAAAATACACAAGCAAATTAGTTTGTTCATTTCCATCTGATGTGTGATGACAGTCTGGCTCTTTAAGATCACCAAGTTTACACTTTAAGCATGCTTTAAATGTTTCAAAAGCTTTAAAATGATAAGCTCTCCTATCTTAAAGTCCATATGCTCCTTGTGACATTAGATCACTCTTTAATCATGACCTTTCTCATCTCCTTATTCTAGTTTAGGTAATTTTGGTAAGTAGGCCAAATTTGGAAACATCTTTGGTGAATCAACTGGGTGGCATGCCTGTTATGCTTGGGAACTTGGACCATTTACATGACTCTTGGACTCACCAATAATGGTCAATTTGATTCGAGACTATAAGAATCCTTTTGATTTTCAAAGATAATGAAATCTACCAAAATAGGGAAGGAAACAAACAAAAAGGGGAGATGACTAAACAAAGCAAAAGCAAAAAAACTAATGTGTTAAGGCAGCACTTGGAGGAAAGCTAAAACAAACTATGTACAAAGAACTCAGCATTCAGTAGTAACATTTCAAATGTATCCCATTAACTAGGATAGGAAGCTCCTCACCATCCATCATTGTAAGTTAGAAGGCATTATGGAATTTGCAGTTGGAGATTATGTATGGATGACTCTAAAGAGAGTCAAATTTTGTATGTCTTCCTAGATTAGCTTTCTCCTCATCCCACTTAAGGACCAAATATCCTTCCTTTAAACTTCATGAAGAAGCTCTTTTGTCAAAGGCTTTCTTTACTCTTTCTTGATGACTTTCCATGGCTAACATGGACTGATGTCTTATCTCTTTCAACTCCATAAGCTTAGCATATATGATCTCCATAGGTTCATTCTCTCCCAACTCAAGTTGATGCATTGGTTCTAGGGTAGGAAATTCAAGAGAAATGGGCATTCTTGATTCCTTACCATATATTAGCTTGTAGGGGGAGTTGGTTATTGACTTCTTGTAGGTGATCCTATCAGCCCACAGAGATGACTTCAATTTGATATGTCATGACCTTTGATTATCTTCAATGGTCCTTCTTAGGATCTTCAATAGGTTCTTATTAGTGGACTCAACAAGGCCATTTCCTTGGGGATAGTAGTGTGATTAAGTGCTAAGAAAAACACTATGTTGAACTGTCTATTGGTTGATCTTAGATCCCAAAAATTCCATATCACTATCAGAAATGATGGTTGAAGGGGATCCAAATCTAGTAAGCAAACCTTCATTAAAATCTAGAACATTGAACTCGTTTGCCTCCTTCAATGCCACTACTTCTGTCCATCTAGTAAAATAGTCTATGGTAGTTAGTATCCATTTATAAACTAATCTTGAATGGGGGTTAATGAGACCAATAAATCCCAATCCCTATTGGATAAAGGGTTGATCCACTACAATTGGTTGGAGAGGTAAGGTTGTAAGTTTCACCTTTCCTATAAATAAAGTACATTGTCTGCATTTCCTAACCCATATATGAAAATCATCAAATAATCTTGGCCAATAATACCCACCTCTCATGATCTTGTGGGTTGTGGTCCTTGTTGAATAATTCCCTCCACCATGTCCATCATGAAACTCTTCAAGCAGCCTTTCCTTTTGATGTTGTTTAATGCATCTTAACAACATGCCATTGATATCTTTCTTGAATAGAACACCATCAGCAGAAGGAAATGGAACGGATTGAAATCTAAAATGTCTTCTTTTTGAAGGAGTTAGGTGAGAGGGATAAAGACCATCTTGGAGATATCTTACTAAATCATGATACCATCTTGGAGTTAGGTGAGAGGGATAAAGACCATCTTGGAGATATCAGTTGACACCATAACCACCTTATTAGCTTCTTGTAAGTCTTGGGCTAGATGTTCACAAAGTATTTTGCCTCTAATCAACTTTGTGACGTTGATATCCACATCATACTCCATTACCTTTGTTATCCAACCAGTTCTTTTCTCATTTATGTCTTTGTTCAAGAGAAACTCCTTGATACTTGGATGGGCAACCATTAAGTGTATCTTATTATTAGAAAAGTATCTAAACTTATTGAGAGACCTTATAACTAAAAGTACATGCTATTCAACAAAAAAATACCTTATTTCATATTCTTCCAAGCCTTGACTAAATAAGTGTATTGGTTTTTCTAAAGTCTCTTAATTTTACTGCATGAGGATGCTTAAAATGGTGTCAATGTTAGCATAGGTGTACAGAATGAAGCCCTTTGATAAATTTGGGTTTATAAGCATAAGAGAATTAGCCATGGCTTTCTTAATTTCCTCAAAACTCTTTATTCCTTCTTTGGACCAGTTGAATCTCTAATTCTTCTTTATCATGGTTGTAAGTGGCTTAGCTAAAGTGGAAAAATCTGAAATGTATCCTCTAATAAAATTGATCTCCCCTAAGAAACTTTGCAAAGCTCTTTTGTGCATGGGCAAGGAAAGTGCAAGATTTGAATCTATTCTTTCAAAATTTATGCTTAAATCATGTTTTGAAACTATAGGTCCAAGCATCTTACCTTCATGATCTGATAAGACGCACTATAAGGGATTCGTGGATACCCCAAATTGCCTACACCTTTCAAACACTTGCTCAAGGTGAACTATGTGCTCACTAGCCTTCTTTGAAAACACTATTATATCATCCAAATAGACCAGTATAAACTTGTTAATAAGGTCCTAGAATTCCATATCCATGACTCTCTAAAAAAATTCTCCAGCATTGGATAAACTAAAGGGCATCATTCTATATGCAAATTTCCCCCACTTTGTGATGAAGGCTATTTTGAATTGGTCCTCTTCTTTGACCAAAATATGGTTGTAACCACTATAACCATCCAACAAGGAGAACCTTTCTGAACCTACAACTAACTATAAAATCTATTCCATAGATGGTAGTGGATAGTGGTCTTTAAGGAAAGCCTTATTTAAGTCATAAAAATTAACACACAGTCTAATCTCACCATTCTTTTTTTGTACTGGGACAAGGTTTGCCACCCAATTTGAGAGCTTGATTGGAAATATAATAGTTGACTTAATGAGATTATGAATCTTAATTCTCATCAAAGGCTCAAGCTTTGGATTAATAGGCCTTTGTCTTTGTCTTACTGGCTTAGTCTCATCTTCTATCTCAATGGTGTGTTGAGAAAGACTTGGTCAAATCCCCTAAGATCACTATATTTCCATGCAAATACATCAACAAAACTTTCACATAACTTAATGAAAGCTTCCTTCTCTAAATAAGTGCATACCTTACCCAACTTTAGGTTCTTACTAGGTGCAAATTCCACATTAGCATAGTGTTCTTATTTTGTTGACAAAGATGCCTTTTCTTTCCTCAACTCATCATCACCACTGAATATATTCTCAAGTTTGACCAATACCTTGGGCAACTTATTTCTTTTTAGTTTCACAATCTGATCACCATATTGTTGCAAGTATTTTAACTAATTTCTTAAGGAAAACTCAACTTCTTCTTGCAAGAATCTGACAATCTGATTATTATCTTCAAACACTTACCAATTATCATTATTATCTAGAACAAAATGCCTTACAATAACTTTAATGTGTGACTAGACCTTTTCACTTCTCACATCAGCTAGGATACTAAATTGTACCCCAATGGTAGCCAACCTATCTACATGTTTATTCTCATCTTTTGGTATTGCCTGAATGTTGAAAGCTTGAAACTCTTCAAGTAAGTCCCATACTCTATGCTTATAATATTTAAGTAATGGGTTTTTTCATACATTAATACCTATCACTTGGTGAATTACAAGTTCATTATCACTAAAGACTTGTAAGGTGTTGGCTTTCATCTTCCTAGCCCATTGTAAACCATGAACTAGTTCCTCATATTCTACAGCATTATTTGAAAAACAAAATTGAAACTTAATAGATGATAAATACCTTTACTTTTTTGGAGAAATAAACATCATTCCATCCCTAATACCATGCTTATTCCTTGATCCATCAAAGTACAACTACCATAGACCATCACTAGACTTATCATCCTTCATCAAAGTTGAAATTGGTGCATATTTCTCATGCAAGCAATAAACACCAAGTCTTTCTTCTTCAATAAGATTATAGGGATCATACTCATGTGAACTAGAGGCCCACTCATCAAGGAACAAATTTTGAATCCCATCTAAAGGTGACTCAGTTTTCTCTACACTATCTTCTATCACCTTATCTAAGATTAGGCAATTGGTATTCACAACACTTGGCATATATGGTTCCAAATGGAACCGTGAAATATGTTCAGAATGTATTATTACCTTGGTACCATACCTAGTTTTGAACATCAAATATTTCCATTTAGCTAATAATTATCCTCAAATATTTGAGGTAAAGTCTCTTAACAAACACATGGCAAAGTAAGGAGGCAAGCCCACCACAACTGCATCTTGTGGAATGGTAATACTGGGGCAAGCATGTAGTTTCAACTTTATATCTTTGATGATACCCACTATAATTGTTAGTGAACCATCTAATTGAAATACTCTTTTAGTATTTGGTTCATAGACAAGACCAAACTTATCTACAATTTGCTTAGGCATGATAGTGTTATTGGCTCCATTGTCCACCATACAATTATAAACTAAATAGTAACTAACCATCAAAGAGAGGAATAAGGAAGGATTTTTACTTGAATTTACCTCAACTTTTTCCTCTTTTTCCATCTTGTGTAGCTTTTATACTTGATGCTTCATTAGTTAATCTGAATTAGTTAGGACAACTCCTTGTCTCTCAATTGGTTCTAGGGATACCTTAAGAACTGAAAGCTCTTGGATGAGCATGTCTTTTTGACATGGGATAGTAAGGGAATCCCACATGCTAATGTTAACATTGGTTTTCTTCATCTGATCCACTATGCTGAGTGACGCTCCACTAACCTTTGGTTGCACCTTTTGAACCACTAGTTGTCCATGGATCAGAGGTATTTGAGGGACCCTCCCAGCCTCTACATTATGATTTCTTTGTGTTGTTGGGGAAGTAGGTTGATCTTTGGTACTTTTATAAATAACATTAGGAGTACTTGAAGCATTAGTCACATCTTGAACCTCATCAATGGCTCTTATTTTAGCTCTAGTTACAGCTGTTATTTGACCACTTGAATTGTTAGTCTCACCACCATAATTGAAAGCAACATAATCATCCATTTGCCAATTTACATTAATGGCATCAGGCTTCCCTTGAACTTGTTGAGCCTCTCCTTAGGGTACCAAATTTGTCTCTTAATACTGACTTCCTTGAAAAGAATACTCTTCTTGTGTCATTTGTGGGATAGTAATGTTTTGTGATACCAAGGATTGGTTTTGAACATTATTAAGGTTAGAGGGCTGCCAATTTGAGTCATGCATCAAATTATTTTTAGGTGGTGTGGGAAAAACAACTTTATATGTGGAAGGTGCATTAAGATCAAGAGATGCGTATGGCTTGGCTGGAACTATGGTTCCTTGTGTCTGGTAGGGTGGTCTATTTTTCTTAAATCCTTGATAGGGAGGCTTTTGATCTCTGAAATGTTGATAGGAGGTCTAATTCTATTTTATATAAGACCTACCCTAGTATTGTTGTCTTTTCAATTGAACTATTTCATTCCTAAAAGATTGTAATAGATTTTTTAATTCTCCAATCTCACTAACTTGATTAGAAGGGGCTACAACTTGGGCTTTAGGAGATGGGATAGGAGCCACAAATGGGATTTAAGGAACTTGAGGGGGTGGGATAGATTGTAACTCTAAGAATATATACATTGGGGGCCTTGGAGCAAGCTTACCAGCTTGTATCAAACTATTTTCTGCTCTTATTATAACTTCATAAGTATTTGGCAAGGTGTTACCACCCATTGACTATATCATCACATTGATATCAGAATTAAGGGATTTTAGGTAGTACAAAAAGGCATATTCTAGGGATGGTCTAATCATTTTAAGAATTCTAGTCCATGTATTTTGGAATCTAAGGTTAAAATCAAACATGAACTCATGGGGAGCTCTTTGAATGGTAGTCAGCGACTCAACTAATGATAGGTGATCAGATCTATCTTCAAACTACCTAACTAAGGTTTCACCTAACTCATCCTAGGTAGTAATGGATTTTAATAGAATATTTCTATACCACTACAATGTTTTTCCTTTGAAGGAAGCAACACACAATTTGACAACCATGTTATCTTGAACAACATTGTGAATAGAACAAAGGTTGGAAACATCACGGATGTGCTCAATAGTATTTATTTGATGTTCTCTAAAAAATAATGGGATAATTTTAAGAGTAGACATAGGAATATCATCATATTGGGCCAAGTTCAATGGGCTACCCCTATTGAATGGAACAAATGCTTGATTCTTGATAGTTATTTAGGTAGTAGGGATTGCACTACTTAAGATAATAGGATGACCAAGTGATGAATATTGCTTTTAGGGATAAGGTCTTGTCCTATTAAATCTTTCTCTATTATATGAAATAGTATATAGCTTAATGAATTAAAGTGGAATATCTTTACTAGTTGACCTTATTCTAAACTTTGGCATGAGAATGTTCTCTAATAACTTGAAGAACCTTTAGCACTTGATGATGATGATAGATATCTTTTTCTAATATAGATGCTTCTTATCTCCAATTTTTAGTTCTTCAAAGAGAATGGGTCCTACTAGGCATGTCAGAAGTGTTGGTTATCTGGGTCGCACCCTAGTTAATAAGGTGATTGTTCAAGTCCTCCTACTCAAACCTAGTCCAACATAGGATTGAACCTAGGATGTGGTAATCTTGGGTCAGACCTCTGGAGAAGGTTGGCTTCCTTTTGGATCTATCACCTAAACTACACCTAAGCTAATTCTTACATGGAAAAGGGAGAGAGATTGACAATAATTCATAAAAGCATATATAATGAGGTGATGCACCAAATGTTTTGATCCTTATACCTACATAAGACACACTATGGGACACTTTTAAGACTATTAAACATCACTCCATTTCTTTTCTGATGATATTCCACATAAGTATTTCACAACAAGGCATCGACTAGCTATCAACCTAGCATAGGAGGGTAGTTATCTACTTCCACACTGACCAACAAACCATATATGCACTTGGAATGACATATGAGAACTACCAAAACACTACACAAAGGTGAGGAAACTCAGATAGAGGCAAAGAAAACATATATTCACTTGACCACATCTATGAATTCATAAGACACACTTCAACTCAACTTGAAAAAATGGAGGAATTCAGTCTTTTATTGCATCAAATAGGTGTTACATTAAAAATCTTGGTAGAGTCTAGTTATACCAAAGAGAGGGATCCTTTTCAAGGCTTAAAAGCCTATATTTATATTAGAAAGTGATGAGAGAGATGGGGATCAATGTTTATAAGGATGGAGAAGGAACCATAATGACCATGATCTTCAATCATTTTAGTGTTGATGTCATTAGAAAAGATCATAATGCCTAAGATCACTTCTAGAAAATGGACATAACAACTATATCAATCCCTCTCAATTTGTTTTTGGCCTGCATTGATATTCCTTATGGTTACAATGGTAGAATAAATTCATTTGAAAGCTAAATTATGGTGTAAAATTAGTTACAATAGTTGCATCAATCTGTTGTGATCTTATTCTGACATGTATTAGTCCCTACTAGTTCATTCTTAGCATGTAAAAGTGGATAAAAGGGTCATAATCATGATGTTATCTTTGGTAATGAACCTATCAAACTTATGTGTCTACCTCTATGGTATCCCTTGACATATTTTCTCTAGTTCAACCTTGACCGTATCTAGATTTAATTTTTGATATCAACCATCGATCTCCTTCTCACACACCATTAGATCTTCTTTCTCACATACCATTGATCTGATCTATATAAATGAATGTGATCCATAGATCTTATATCAGTTCAACATACTTGAGATAATTTTCACCCATATATTTGCTCTTAAGATCTATTGACCATTTGACCCATTACTCATTGTTATATCTTTAAATCTGATTACACACACACCATTGATCTATCTAAACCCACTAACTTTGTCCTTACTCATGTGTTATTTGAACTACTTGTATGATTATACATGTACCATCAATTTTCTTAGACCCACCGATCTTGTCAGTCACCACACATCATTAGATCTTGATGCATAATCAAATGTGCACCATTGGATATTTAGTTTGAATTCAAATGGTTATTTGTCAAGGCTTAAACTTTACATCTGCACATACATTTCACTTTATAGGTCTAACTTTAAAGGCTTATATCTTAAGATAGCAAGCTCATCAAGACATGAAATTTGCATAGGATGACCTTGGCACTAAATATATTGATCTCATGTGATCCTTTGGGCTTGAGAGGGTTACTAAGCCTACTTATAAAATACACATGAAAACTGGTCTATTCATTTCCTTGTGACATGCGATGACGGTCTAGCTCTTTAAGATCACCAAATTTACACTTTAAGAATGCTTAAAATGTTTCAAAAGCTTGAAAATGACAAGTGATCCTCTTTTGAAGTCTATATGCTCCTTGTGACATTGGATCACTCTTTAATTAGGACCCTGCTCAGCTCCTTATTTTGGATTAGGTAATTTTGGTATGTAGGCCAAATTTGGCCAACACTACCATCCATAAAGAATATTCTACTTACATATCATCCCCATTAGAATAATGATCTTCTTGTTATAAAACACTTCAAGAAACACTCACTTTCTTAACAATCTTGACTATCATAACCAAATAGGGTTCATGGATTGTGACTATTTAATTTAGTTTCTTTACTTGAAAACATAATCAATAACTAGATAATGACTTCTTGAATATTTTATAACTTCAATATAACCTTACCATATTTTATATCAGCATTGACCATCTTCAAAAGCTAGTAAAATAGTCCCTTCTCATGATTATAACCTACAATCTCAACTTAGACCTATAACCAACACAAAAAATGATGCATTCATAGCCTCAAGGGATTTTATAGGAAATATATAAATAAAAACAATCCAATACCTTTCAATGGAGCATAGACACACAATAATCTCTTCTTTATTCATTTGAATCATCATTCGTTACATATACAGTCCATGAATGGACTCTACCACCTTTTTAGAGATTTTTACATTCTTATTTCTTGATTCCTTCTCCTCTCACATTCTTAACCTCTTGCATATATTCAAGTTAAAGAACCTATAAAGGTATCAATTTCACAATCTAAGAAAAATGTTTTTTTATAAGAAGATGAAATAATTATTTAAACTAATCATAATGATAATGTTTAGACTATTAGTGATGATGATTCTAGTTACCATATGGCTTGTGACTATATTTTTAATGACACTGATGATACATCTAACTCTTTAGATTCATAGTACTTTAGATTTATAGATCTTTATCATGATGATAAGTTTGTAGCTTATTGTACATGGTATGGTCATTTAGACAAGATTATGGGTTAGCATTTCTTACTAATCTCATGTGCTTTAATGTACCAATCTAATATACATAACTTATTTTCCATCTTTATTGAATTTTTTAAATATCTCCAATGCTTGATTTATCTCTTGCATCATATATGACTTTTTAGTTCATTGTGTTTCCTTCTATCTTTCCATTGCCATTCTCTCTTAAGTTGTTTATTACTTCTTGATTCTTATATCTTGAACATTAAAGTTGCCTTCTTCTTTTGTATGTTTTATTTTGTTATGATATTGATATGCCCTTAACCTATAGTGTGTATTGGGATAAGTAGTTGATTTGTGTTTATCATAACTGATAATTAAGTCATATGATCATTTGGATAGTTTCATATTAGTAGTGGGTTAACTTAAGTTGTTTATATAACATAATTAAGATGTATATAGGAGGTAGTGGTTATTAGTTTATCATCATAATGTTAATTTTTTTCTTATTGTAAGGTTTACCCCTCGAAGTGGCTCATCATTTATTTATATATTTTGTTTTATTTCAGTTGTATTTTGATTGATTGATATTATTCTACTTTATTTGTTAAGTAATTTCATTACAAATGGTATCAGAGATTCGATTTGGGCATATGTATGGGTGAAACCCTAATTTTTGAGAATGGTTTATATCTTATATTTTGTTTTGAATTTTGCTAAAATATTTTCACTAGAGTTGGAGAATCATTCAAGGACACCATAATAAAAAAAATAAGGATTTGACAATTATTTTTATGTGATTTATGTTGAATTTAGTGTTTAAAATAAAATCACCCTATAGGTTGTTATAAGTTTAATTTTGTTTGGTCAAATCTAATTCAATGGAGAAATCAACTATGCATTGTCAAGACTTTGTATGGAAGGATCGTACACTAGCGATCGAGGAAAGGGTTCTGAAACTTCAGGAAATTTTATTAATAAGGAGGAGATGGAGTCAAAAATAAGAATCGATGGATCTTGTGGTCTAGGGTTTTCTTTGATAAATCATAAATTAAGCCAGCTTTAACATAGGATAAAATACATTAGTTTGATATGGCCAATAAAGGAGATGTGGAAAAAATCAATCACCAATTGGATGAGCTAAGATAACGACTCAATATTATTGAATGTTCCACTAAATTTTATAAATAAACTCTAATTCACTACTAATTAGACCAACCAATGTGGATCTTCAAGTCAACCCAATACAAACTTTAATATAAATCAGCCTCCACCTTTGATAGGTTCCCATTTAGTATCATGGAACATTATTCCAAAAGTGGAATGCATAAGTTTGATGGGAAGGATCTAATCACCTAGATCAATTAAACGAAGAACATTTTTAAGGTAGATCACATCATATATAACAAAACATGAATAATGTTGATAAAAAAATGATAATGATATAATGATCACAATGATAATGATATAACAAAACATGAACAATGTTGATAAAACAATAAAAATTGCATTTATTCCATGAAAGTAATAATATAATTTCAACCACAACTGATACAACATTACAACCACTATTGTAGATACACGAATAAATAAATAGTATCATTTTAATAATAATAATAATAATAATAATACAATGATACAAAGCTCCATAGAGCATGAGTCTCAATGAACTCAAGTATATATCAGTAATCTCTAGTGTAGTACTATTACGGGGAGAGAAAACATCATTTGAGTGCTTTTCCACACCAACCACAGACCATAAATCCCACGCACTATCTCCCAATAATTGAATAGCCCTCCCTTCATGGATGGGTAGATAATGATGGTGCAAAAATCCAGAGTGACAAACTAGAACCTATATGTTGTAAGATAACTAATACATGATGTATACCATATATAAATCCATTCTAACATGATGTCATACAAAAATGTAAAATATATCAAACACAGAAAAATGATAATGTTTAACTATAAACATAATTTTAACCAAAGTTTTCAAATAATTAATGATCTCTAAGACCAATCAATTTCATATACACCACTCAATTGGATTATACCTCATCTTGCATTGATGGTGCTAATTAAGCCAGTAGAATCCATCACATTGGTTATTTAGTGTCATAAATGCAAGATTTGGTTAATTATATAATAATATCAAAACAAAATAGATTCAATTATAATATTCCTTATTAGCAGATATAAAATATGTTAAGTACAAAAATATCAAATACATACATTTAGTACATCAAATGTAATGCAATGAATCTAAAAATCATCTAATTTATTACAGAATAATAAAGTCCTCAATATAAACATATCATCCAAACAAGAATTATATCTAAACTACAAGTTACCCAATATTGATATGTAACTCAAAATGTTATTTCATCCACGTAACATAACATTAATCACAACTTATTTCTTTGTTCACATTCCAGAAATATAAAAATAAGCTAGTCATATAACAAAATTAATATGATTTATATTTAAACATGCTAAATACCTTAATTTTAATGCTTCAACTTAAACATTAAATACATAACAAAGCACCCATAATACCCTAGTATATAATTACTGGTCACATGTATTGAACAACTTGTATATATCTATATATGGTATACTATTACAATTTACTAACTAGTTGGTTATTCACATTTGCATACCATTTATTTATGTATACAATGAAAACATGCAATTTTATAAATAATAACATAACCAATTGATTGTTGAAGAAAGCATATGGTATAATCTAAGAAGACTAAATGTCCATGTGCTTAGAGTATCTCATATATGAAAAGTATACACTCAAACCATATTCTTCAACACAAATATTCACAATACAAATCAATTTCTAATTTAATACTTTGACTAAATATGCATAGAATATTCACAATAATCAATTCAAACTTATCCAATCAATGAAAGACATAAATTAATTAATTCACAAACCTATTTGAATTTATTGCATATATAATGATCAAATATTATATACTCAAATGACTATGTCTAAAATATTGAGAATATTGTGAGAATATAACTCAGTCCTTGACCATATATACACCTTATATAAAATATTATTTAATTGAATGCACATTCCTACCAAGATTAGTATAAGTGTCACATTCACAATTAAAAACCAATCTGAGAGTATTCATATAATATATAGAACAATATATACACTTAACTATTAGGCTCAGCCTTAGCATTTATACAGTCCAATTCAAATTGAATAAAGACTCTATTACAAAAGTAATTCATATATGTCGATGACTATAGTGTTTTAATCATCTGCCTATGGCTTAAATAATTTCCTTATATATGTTTATGCATTTATTGTGTATACCCAACCATGATTACATATGTATGTTACAGGATTTAATCAATAGAGACTAAGGATTTTTTCCCATAACATATAAACCATAAATCAGTTTTAAATCAATACAGACAATAATATATTTGAAAAGCCTTAACTTGTGTGTGTTTATATATATATATATATATATATATATATATATATATATATATATCATTAGGCCATTAAATACTGAGTATGTATATATATATATAGATACCTATTTTCCTATACATTCAATAATGGTATAAAAACCCTATAACTTCATTACCCAAATTCTAAGTTAGGTATATATACATAGTCAAACCCTATGTGGGTCTATAAGATTGAACAATTATATGTATATACTCTAAAAATAAGAGATAATCCTTTTATATAATAGAGGGTTTTTATTCACCCCTAAAACACATAGAATTCTTCCTTAAGATAGAACATTTAAAACCCAGAATTTATAGTCAAAAATAAACATTGGCCCTATATATAAATTCATCAAATATAAGGCTCAACATCCTTTAAAATAAGATTCCAAAAATAAACACAACACAGAATTCATTCATCCCTTATAGGGTTTTCCAATATTCTATTTTGTATAGCAAGAGAGGTTCACAACTATGGCCATTTTACCAGGGTTTAAGGTTATATGATGGGTTATGTGGATGGTCGATCCATCCAAAGGGCCCATCATTTAGCCCACTAAAATAGTTCCAAAAATAATAATAAACTAAAACCCTTACAAATTTGATTACCAAAATCATTATAACCCAAAAATATGAATCTTAAAATGAAACTGACCTGGTAATGAAATCTCTAATGCCAATGCCAATGATTTGAATTCTTCTCCCACTATAAGCTTAAATATCCTCTCTAATTTTCTATCTACCAATCATGTCTCCCATAGACTCTCACTCATCCATTTTATTCATCTACATGTTACTTGTATGCCACAAAATTCTCCAATCATTCTACCATGATTAACCAACTCATAGTGCACTAGCCATTTCTCCATGTGAAAATGAAATTCTTTTCTCAACCTGGTGCATTTAACACTAAGTCAAAACCAAATTAACCCTAGTCATATCAAAATTTTGAGTGATTAAATAAAAATAATAATAGTTATATTATCACCTTTGAATTATGCATGACAACATCAACTTCATTAAAATCCATCGAAACCACTTTATTCCATATGATAATGTCGGTATAACATATTGCTATTAAAAGACAAATGACAATATTAACAATTCCATTTAAACATTTCTTAACACTATGAATTTTCCAAGTCATAGAACCAATATCATCATTATTTAATGATAAGAATAATTTAACCTTAGTCAACACTAGGTTAAACTTAATGATGTTTCCTTTTATCATTTAGCAATGAAACTGCTTATATTAAATTTGTAAAGAAGCATGTTTATTTCCTAGGCACAAAGGCTTATGACAATCATTATTCAATAATGTTAATATCATAATTATGATGCCAACTAATTTCATTTGTTAATGCTTAACAAATAACTATAAGTCATTAATGACTTAATATAAGTTTATTCAACTATTAAAAATGATAATAGTAACCTTTTAAGCATCAATAATCACTTAACAACCTGAATCAAGCATAATATTATAATTTGTCTAATACCTACAGTTATGAGTCTAAATAAAACATTGTTATACAACACTCAGCCACATCTAAGACAGTGGTAAGTCAAGTAAGACATGTACAAATTCACTTAATCAACCAAGCAACAACATCATACAAGATAAGCTACGTATGATAACCAAATTAGTGAAATCAACATGATCATCAAATAGTAAATAAAATCATAGTAGACATATATTTCATAAATCAAGACATACTAAAGCTATGCAAATTAATTAATTAACATAAATCATGCTAATCTATTACAATGTGTGCATGGGTTTCAAGTTTTTTTTCTTTATCATCCCCCAACACCTCCATTTACACCACCCTCTTCGATGATGCCCTCCCTCCATCACACTCTGAGGGATGGATCTGTCCTGCATCCACCTCACAAAAATGAAGGTGCTTAGCCTGAAACATCAATATATCCATAAAATATTGTTGTGTAAACTAACAAACATGATCATCAATTATAGAATATGAAATTACTGCTAAATTAGATAATCAATCATGTAAATTAAGTAACATATAATTGTCCCATAATCAGCATATGAAATAGAGCTTAATCAAGTAGTAGTTAATCAATTAACAACCATGAAAATCCACATATCAAAAGGTTATTCAACTTAGAGTGAAATCATAATGTGACATCCTTCCCCCTAAAGTTGGTCATCATCTCGATGACACTTATTCAAACACAAGTTCTAAATTTAAAAGATTATTCGGTAAAAAATAACATAATATGCAGCATCAAATCAAGGAAACAAATGTGGAAACAACTTGTAAAACTCATCATAGTCCTCCTAAGTGGCACTATCTTTAGAATATTAGTCCCACTGGACCTTGCACTTTGACACTTCTCTATTACACAAACTTATTTTGCCAGTGTCAATTATTCTGATTAGTTCTACCATGACCACCCTGATATCTAGAACCTACAAAGCATTCTAATCCAAAACATGTAAAAGATCAGCAACATACTTGTTAAAATAAGACATGTGGAAGACATTACGTAAAAAAATTAGAACATATAGTAATGTAATCCTATATGCTACAGTAATTACCACTTCTAAAACCTGAAAGGGTCCCACATATCTAGCTAAAAATTTCATTGACTTCCCAAACTTAATTGAGATTTTCTGAGGCTTAACCCTCAAAAACACTTTATCACCTATAGAAAATTGCCTTGTTTTTCTCTTCAGATCATTATAACTTTTTTCTCTATCCTTAGCCTCAGCCAACCTCTACCTAATTATCCTAACTTGCTCTTCTATTTCCACAATCATCTCAGGTCCAAAGACTACCTTGTTCTTTAACCTATCCTAATTGATTGGTGTTCTACACCTCCTTTCATATAATACCTTAAATGGATCCATCTTCAATGTTAATTGGTATGATTTATTGTAAGCAAACTCAACCAATGGAAGGTACTCGTCCCACTTGTATTTTTGATCCATGTAATACATACGAAGGGTATCTTCTAAAATCTAGTTAAATCGTTCTATCTATCCATCAGTTTTTGAGTGATAAGCAATGCTAAAATTCAACTATATACCCAGATCTGAGTTTAAAGTCAACTAAAATCTAGATTTCATTCTTAGATCTCGATTTGAAATGATCTTTTCTATAAATCTATTCAATCAATACACCTCCTTCATGAATATCTTCACTAGCATAGGTGTATCATTTGTCAAGTTGCTTAGTATGAAGTGGGCTACCTTGGTTAGTTTCTCAACTACAACCAAGATCATATCATATTAGTTCTATGATAAAGGCAAACCTTAGACAAATTCCATGTTAATCACCTGCCACTTCTATCCTGATGTATCATGTGGATATAACAATCTAATTGTATGTACGTGTTCAGATTTCACATGCTGACATTCTAAACAATGCGACACAAAATATGTTGCATCTTTCTTGATCCCTTTCCATAAATATAGTGGCCTTATCTCAGCCATGAGTTTGGTTACTCTTGTATGTCCTAAATATGGAGCATTGTGCATTTCCTTTAGCATCATGCTCCTTAAAGTCTCTTTATTAAGTAGGTACATCCTATTGTTTTACCCCAAAAGACCATCACTATCTATTTTGAATCCCTTGTACCTAGGATTCTATGCATTCTCAGATAATGATTTATTAACTTGTTCATATAATTCATCTCCTGGAAAGAATTTGATAACTTGATCTTATAAATTACTCTTGATATTAGCCATGATTTCTATGTACCTTCTATGACTTAGAGCATCAACAAATCTATTATCCTTGCCCTTGATATAATTAATATAAAAATCATAATTAGATAAGAACACTAACTATCATCTTTGATGAGCATTCAACTTTGGTTGGGTAAATATGAAATTGAGTCCCAATTTATCAATATTGAGCTCAAATGGTTTCCCCAATAGATAATGCCTTAAAATTTGCAAGGCATGAATAATTATTGCAAGTTCTAGATCATGAGGGGCATAATTCATCTCATATGTCTTTAGTTTCTTGGACTTGTATGCTACAACTAAGCCATCTTGCATAATAACTCCTTCAAGTCCATTCCTAAATATATTCATGATCACTGAGAATTGGCCATTAAGATTGGGAACTCTTAGCACTAGTGATGAAGTAAGCCTCCTTTTCCTCTCCAAAAAGGCTATCTCACACTTGTCTAACCAAACAAAACTCTTATTCTTCTATTGAAGAGAGGTAATTGGATTAGTTATCTTAAAGAAATTCAGAATGCATTTCCTATAATATCCCATTAATCCCATGAAACTCCTTACCTCATGCACATTCTTAGGTGTTATCCATTCGATTATGACTCTCATCCTCATTGGATAAACTGAAATGCCATCCATGAAGATAATATGTCCCAGATATTACACTTTTTTTTTAAATGCACACTTTGACAACTTGCCATACAACTTGTGCTTTTGTAAATGCTACAAAAGTAGTTCTAGATAATAAATATGCTTCTCTTCATCCTTAGAATATAAGAGGATGTCATCTAGAAATATCAAAATAAAATCATCCAAATAATCTTTGAACACATTGTTCATGAGATTCATAAATGTTGTAGGAACATTTGTCAACCCAAAAGGTAACACTGTAAACTTGTAGTGCCCATATCAAGTTCTAAATGTTATTTTTGGAATATTCTCACCTCATATTCTCAATTGATGATACCTTGATCTAAGATCAATATTAGAAAAGACTATTGCCCCTCACATCTAATCAAAGAGATCATCAATGTGTGGTAATGGATATCTATTCTTGATCCTCACCTTGTTTAGCATCTTGTAATCAATACATAGGTGAAGAACATCATCCTTCTTGATGAAGATAACTGGTGCACCCCATGATAACACACTTGGTCAAATTAGTCCTTTCGATAAAAAATCCTAAAGTTGAGCCTTTAACTCAACCAATTTAGTGTTTATCATCATGTACAGTGCTTTAAACTACAATTCTGATTTAAGTATGATATCAATCAATAAATCAAACTCATGTTTAGGTGGAAATCTAAGTAATTCCTCAAGAAATACATCCTAAAAAATCCTTATGAAAGGATAATTCTCAATGGATGGTTCCTTAGATTCCTCTATCTCATTTATTTTAATGATAAATTTTTGGCATCTCTTCCTCTGAGCTTTCTTGAGTTAAATTGCATAAATTTGCCTAAGCTTCAACTCCCTTCTATCACCCTAAAGTTGTGTCTAATTTAAAAAATCATCATAACTCAACCTTCTTCAAATAGCAATCAACCTTATTTTTATGCTTCATAATCCAATTGACTCCTAGGATCACATCATATGACCCTCATGATGTAACATACATATCCATTACTTAATTAAATTTAGGAAGCCTAATCTTAACTTCAACTAAACACTTGTTAAATTTGACCTTTGACTCATTCCCATATTGTATTGGCCATGCATTTACCATAACACCAATTTTTGTAGATAATTTACTAAGCATTCTAGGAGTAATGAAACATTTTGTAGCTCTTGTGTCAATCAAAATAGAAACTAGATGATCAAACAAAATACTTAACAGTTCTATGGGTGAAGTTTGATACTCAGGCTGATGATTGTCAATAGCTACTTGAATATGCTACTAAAATGTACCCTATTGAGAAGTAGAACCCTTGTTCTTTGACTTGTCCTAAGTACACTCACAAGCATAATGGTCACCTCCACAAATGAAGCAACCCCAAAGTGGTCCTTTCTTATCAAACTATTGGTTTCCCTTAAAACATCCTTTGAAACCATTACCAGGTTTCCTATTCCATGAGCCATTAATGAACTTAGTGTTCTAGTTATTGAACTGACTCTTAGAGTCTCCACTCCTCTATTTACAATTCTTCTTCTTGAAAGTTGGTTTAGAACTTCCAAAGTTCTTCTTAAACTTATCTTTGATTTGGGCAAGATATTTTAGTTTTTATTCCTACTTAACTGCCTTATCAAAAACTTGATCCATAATAAATGGCCCATACACATCTACTTCACAACCAATTTGGGGTTTTAATCCCATGATGAATTTCCTAATCATGAACCTCTTATCTACCTAATATTGAGGTATATACTTAAGGAGTTTGGTAAATTACTCCTAGTATTCATTCACTGATAGGTCTCCTTTCTTAAGGTTCTAAAAATCTATAAGCTTCTAATCAAGGTACATCTATGGAAGCCATCGTGACTTGAATAGTGTCATAAACTATTCACAAGTGGTGGTGGTAAAGTTGAGGTTCATCTCGAGCTTCTTGTTTTCCCACCAAGTTGTTGCTTCACCAAAAAGCTAATATGTTCCTCATACTACTTTCATGACTTTAGATTAATTTTTAATCCCAAAATATTTATCTCTCTCTATCAACCATGATTTAGCTCCATCTCCCAATATAATTCTATTGAACTTGGGTGGATTCACCTTATTCATGTCACATGCCAACTCTATAGCTACCCAAGTTATTGCATCTTGTGGCACTCCTCATGCCTCTGATCTTGAGTATGTTCCTACTCAACAAGATGCTCTTTAGGTTCCTCTTAATCAATCTCCTCTTCATGGCCATGTACCTCCTATTCTAGGTCCATGATTCAATCCATAATCTCTTGCATGATTATGAGTATTTGATCTAACTTCATAGCTTACTGAAAGGTGAACTAATTTGGATCAATAGGGGGATTGGTATTCAAATTAACCTCACCTCCTAGTTTAACATGCATCATTGTTCTTCCTACTTAATATGAGGATAAATTTGTGTAAGTGGAAACATTAAGTCCTAGACTTTGAGCCTCAGCTCTAATACCACAATGTAACAACCCCACTGGGTTTTACCAAAATAGACTAATGATATAACAATACATGAACAATGTTGATAAAATAATAAAATTTGCATTTATTATATTAATGTAATAATACAATTTTAGCCACGGTTGATATAGTATTAAATCCACTATTGTAGATGTACAAATGAATAAATAGTATAGTTTCAGCAATAATAATGTCTCAATAATAATAATAATAATAATACAATGATACAAAGTTCCACAGAGCATGAGTCTCAATGAACTCAAGTATCTATCAGTAATCTCAAGTATAATATTTAGTGTAGTACTACTAGGGGAAGGAGAGCATCATTTGAGTGCTTTTCCACACTAACCATGGACCATTGATCTCCTACACTATTTCCCAATAAGGTAAATACCCTCCCTTCACATATGGGTAGATAATGATGATGCAAGAATCCAAAGTGACAAACTATAACATGTTGCTATAAGATAACTAATACATGATGCATACCATAAAGTAATCCATTCTAACATGATATAGTACAAACATGTAAACTATATCAAACATATGAAATGACAATGTTTAAATCTAAACATTACTTTAGCCAAAGTTTTCAAATAGTTATTGATCTCTAAGATCAGTTAATTTCATACACACCACTCAATATAATTACACCTCGTCTTACATTGATGGCACTAATTAAGCTAATGGAATCCATCACACTATTTATTTAGTGTCATAAATACAAGATTTGGTCAATTATATAATAGTATAAAAACAAAATAGATTCAATCTAAATATTCCATATTAGTAGATATAAAGTATGTTAAGTACAAAAATATCAAATAAATACATTTAGTCTATCAAATGTAATGCAATGAATCTAAAAATCATCTAATTTATTACAAAATAATAAATGGTCCTCAATATAAACATACCATCTAGGTAAGAATTATATCCAGACTACAAGTTACCCAATATCAATATGTAACTCAAAATGTTATTTCATCCACGTAACATAACATTAATCATAACTTATTTCTTTGTTCATATTCCACAAATATAACAATAAGCCAGTCATATAACAAACTTAATATGTTTTGTATTTAAACATGTTAAATACCTTAATTTTATGCTTCAACTTAAACAGTAAATACATAACAAAGCACCTATAATACCCTAATACATAATTATTGGTCACATGTATTAAATAACTTGTATATATCTATATATGGTATACCGTTACAGTTTACTAACTGGTTGGTTATTCACATTTGCATACCATATATTTATGTATTTAATCAAAACATGTAGTTTTATAAATAATAACATAACCAATCAATTGCTAAAGAAAACATACAGTATACTCTAAGAAGACTATAATTATCCCTATGCTTAGAGTATCTTGTATGTGAAAATTATACACTCAAACTATACACTTAACACAAATCTTCATAATACAAATCAATTCCCAATTTAGTGCTTTGACTAAATATGTGTAGAGTATTCATAATAATCAATTCAAACTCAACCAATCAATGAAAAACGTAAATCAATCAATCCATAGAGCTATTCAAATTTCTTTCATATATAATGATCAAAGATTATATACCCAGCCGGCTATGTCTAAAATATTTAGAATATTGTGTGAATATAACTCAGTTCTTGACCATATATACACCTCATATAAAATATTATTTAATCAAATACACAGTCCTACAAATATTTGTATAAATATCGCATTCATAATTAAAAACCAATTTGAGAGTATTCATATAATATATAGAACAAGATATACACTCAACTATTGGACTCAGCCTTAGCGTTTATACAGTCCAATTTGAATTGAATAAAGACTCTATTACAAAAGTAATTCATATATGTTGAAATACATTGTTTTAATCTTCTATTTATGGCTTAAATAATCACCTTATATATGTCTATGCATTTATTGTGTATACCTATCCATGATTATGTATGTATATTATAGGCTTTAATCAACAAAGACTAAGGATTTTTCCCCATAACACATAAATCATAAATTGGTTATGAATCAATACACATAGTAATATATTTGAAAAGCCTTAACCTTTATGTGTGTGTGTATGTATGTATGTGTGTGTGTGTGTGTGTGTGTGTGTGTGTGTGTGTGTGTGTATATATATATATATAAAATCAACAATGGTATAAGAACCCTATAACTTCTTTAACCAAATTCTAAACTAGGTATATATATTGACCAAGTGTGTGTGTGTGTGTGTCTACCTAATTTAGAATTTGGGTAATGAAGTTATAGGGTTCTTATACCATTGATGATTGTGTGTGTGTGTGTGTGTGTGTGTGTGTGTGTGTGTGTGTGTGTGTGTGTGTGTGTCTTTGTGTTTTAGGGGAAAATAGAAACCCATAGTTATATAAAAGGATTATCTCTTGTTTTTAGAGAACATATATATATATATATATATATATATATGTTCTCTGAAAGAAAGAGATAATCCTTTTATATAACTACGGGTATGTGTGTGTGTGTGTGTGTGTGTGTGTGTGTGTGTGTGTTCTCCAAAAATAAGAGATAATCCTTTTATATAACTATGGGTTTTTATTTGCCCCTAAAACACAGAATTCTTCCTTAAGGTAGAACATTTAAAACCTAGAATTTATTGTAAAAAATAAACCTCGACCCTATATATAAATTTATCAAATATAATCTCAACATCCTTTAGAATAGGATTCCAAAAATAAACACAACATAGAATTCATTCATCCCTTACAGGGTTTTCTAATATTCTATTTTGCATAGCAATAGAGGTTCACAACTATGGTCATTTTACCAAGGTTTAGGGTTACCTGATGGGTTTTATGGATGGTCGAGCCATCCATAAAGACCATATTTTAAGCCACTACAATAGTTTCAAAAATAATAATAAACTAAAACCCTTACATATTTGATTACCAAAATCATTATGACCCTAAAATATGAATCTTAAAATTAAATTGACCTAGTAACAAAATCTCCAATGTTAATGCTAATTACTCAAATTCTTCTCCCACTATAAGATCAAATCTCCTCTTCAATATTTTATCTACCAACCATGTCTCCCATAGCCTCTCCTTCATCCATTTTATTCATCTACATGCTACTTTCATGCTATAAAATTCTCTAATCATTCTACCATGATTAACCAACTCATAGTTCACTAGCCATTTTTCCATGCAAAAATGATGTAGGAGCATCAGGAAAATGCCAATGTAATTATGTAAATAACTCACTTTCTCATGTAATAAATACCTCATAGATCATAGGGTTTATGTGAAAGGCCAATAAGCATACTTAGAATGCTTCAATTATGGTTTTATAGACTATTTGGAGTTTCCCTCAAAAATGTTATATTTAAATTATTGTGAAGCCTTGCAGGGGCTATGAACATTTTGAATGGGGTATGAACTTGGTAAAAGGGTCCTAGATACCTATTTTTTAATGTAAAATAAATATCTTTAAAATTCTATTGCTATGAGGAAGGTTGGAGATAAGACTTAAACAAGAAAATTGTTGGGTTATTGAGCAAATTTTGGAGTTAAACCAAGTTGGTGCATAAGATAAGAGTTGGAACAAATAAATAGAAACCAAATAAATCTAATAATCAAGGATTTATAGGGTTGGTCAGTTTTAGCATGTACACATCATGTAAGAGGAAAGTAGGAGGTTTAAAGAAGGCCATTCAACCTGCATCATGTAAAATTAAAAAAAAAATGTGTTTGTGATCAATAATGGTATCTGTTCAATTGTAAAGGTGTGTTTTTTGTATAAATATCATGAGTAGGTGTGAATGGAAAGAGGGTTATATATTAATATGCTTTTCATATTGTAAATGATTTGATATCTAGAGGAGGATTGAAAATAATCTGAGTGGACTGCCATTGATCACTGATAAGGTATGTTCTGACTATATATATATAATTAATTTGGTGTATTCAATATTATTGGATCCTTTCATAAAATTAAATAGTGAAACAAGATTTTATAAACCTTTGAGGAATGTTTAATTCATAGAGTCATTGTGCTTTAAATGTCTATTTCTTTTTAAGTTTTGTTCCATCCGATAATTTGCAAACTTTTTGAATGATTCTTAGTATTTTGAAAAATATGAATGGATTAAAAGAATGAAAATCTAAAATTTCTATAGTTCCATGTGAATCTATATGAGAAGGTATTGGAATATTGAGTGAAGTAGTTTAACTCTCTTTCCTTAAGGATCAAAGGAGACTATAAGTACCTTACATGGGCAGAGGCCTAGGAAATAAAGTTTGAAGTTTTCTCTATTGATATTCAAGATGCAAAGATAATATAAATAAAGAGATAACTAAATAGATAATTAATCTTGAAATATGATGTATGAGTAAAAAAATATATATCATCGATTATTATTCAAGACCATTTTTCAATTGATAATTGATTAGTTTAGGTAAGTTTTCTATTGTGGTAACATGTTATACAAAAAATGATAAAACATGAAATGTTAGGAGAAGGCCAGGGCTGAATTCCTGAGCCATTCAAAGGAGGTCAACTCTTGGTCAAAGAATTAAATTTGGAAATTTGTGGGTCGTTTAAGAATTTAATATGGTCAAGAGAAGGATAGAGGCAGTGTTTGAATATGGCTTTGTAAAAATTCAAAAATTGTAGGAAAGTATGTGAAAAGAAAATATTTTATTGTTTGTGGATGAAACATTTAAATTCACCTGTAGGTGAATGTTTATTTCTAAAGTTAGTTTTATAAAAAGTATTTTTACTTGAGCAGAGTAACTTCTAAAGGAAAAAGTTTAAGGTAGATCAGATTTGTGTAGTATTGTAACAAGGGATATGGTGCAAGTTGATAAATACAAGTAAAACTTATTCTACATTTCTATAATGATAATATAAATTGAATTACCCATCTAATTAGAGAAAGGCTTAGTTGAAATACCATAAATGAGATAAAAGGTATTGGTATTTTGACTTATTGAAGAGTCTTGTTGTATAGAATAAAATTACAAGATGGTCTTAAGGACTCAACCAAGTCCTGGGTCATTGAGTAATAAGGGTTTTGAATCTGTATAACATCTTAATTCCATTTTCCTAATGATATTGAACACAAGGTAGAGTACATAAAATAATATTTTGCAAATAAGTGTTTTATGCTTGGCCATTTCAAAGTTAGATAATATTGAATAAGTGTTTTATTTGTAAATGAGAAGCAGAGGTAGAATCTAAAATAAAATATTTGATTACTTTTTGAAAGTAATAAGTTAAGGGAAGGACCTAAATGTTAGACAATGATTGCAGACCTGGGTGTAGAGATAAAGATGGATATCAAATTTAAAAGTTGATAGATTTAAAAATATAGTGGAAGTAAAGTGAGGTGACCATCAATCAAAATTTGAGAATAAATAAGAATTGTTTAACTAAAAGAATAGAAAAGGACCTCGAAGTCAATAGTTTGATAAGTAAATTATTCAAGTGAAATTTGTGGATGAAAGTAGAAATTTTGTCATAAAAAACCAAAAAAAACTCTTCTTTTCTCAAGACGATGCATTCAACACTAAGTCAATGCCCAATTAACCCTAATCATTTCAAAATTTTGCGTGATTATACAAATAAAATAATGGTTATATTATCACCTATAAACTATGCATGATAACATAAACTTCATTAAAAGCCATTGAAACCACTTTATTCCATATGAAAATGTTACTATAACATATTGCTATTAAAATACCAATGATAATATTAACAAGTCCATTTAAACATTGCTTAACACTATGACTTTTCCTGGTCATGCAACTAATATAATCATTATTTAATGATAAGAATAATTCAACCTTAGTTAACACTAAGTTAAAATTAATGATGTTTCCTTTTATCATTTAGCAATGAAACTACCTATATTGACTTGTAAATAATAATGTTTATTACCTAGGCACAAAGGCTTGTGAAAATCATTAGTCAATAACATTAAGATCATAATTACCATGCCAACTAATGTCATTCGTTAATGCTTAACAAAGAACTATAACTCATTAATGACTTAAAACACATTTATTCAACTATTATAAATGATAATAGTAACCTTTTAAGCATCAATAATCACTTAACAACCCAAATCAAGCACAGTATTAGAATCCATCTAATACCTATAGCTATGAGTCCAAACAAAACATTGTTATACAACAGTCAGCCACATCTAAGATAATGATAAGTCAAGTAAAACATGTACATATTCACTTAATCAACCAAGAAATAACAACATACAAGATAAGCTACGTATGATAACTAGATTAGTGAAATCAACATGATCATCAAACAATAAATAAGATCATGGTAGACATATATATCATAAATCAAGACATACTATAGCTATCTAAATCAAATAATTAACATAAACCATGATAATCTACTATGGTGTGTACATGGGTTTCTAATTTTTCTCTTTGTCATCCCCCAATGCCTCCATCTACACCACCCTCTCCAATGATGCCCTCCCTCTATCACACTCTAAGGGATGTATATGTCCTACATCCACCTCACAATGATGAAGGTAGTTAGCCCAAAATATCAATATATCCATAAAATACTATGTATAAACTAACAAACATGGTCATCAAATATAGAATATGAAAGTATTGCTAACCCATATCTAATCAATCATGTGAATTAAGCAACATATAATTGTCCCATAACTAGCATATGAAATAAAGCTTAATAAAGCAGTAGTTAATCAATTAAAAACCATGAAAATCCACATATCAAAAGGTTATTCATCTTAGATAAAAATCAAGATGTGACAGAATTTGAACTATATGGGTTATGTGCAAAGTCCCCACACTTGGTGAATTATCATTAGATGCAAAAGATTCTAAAAAATGGAGTGGATGGGTTTGTGGCTCAACTATTTTCAATAGAGGCACAAACACCAACAGGTCTACATCGCAAGATCTATAGGGTCTTTTTATGAGAATTCAATATTTTTTGGTGATATGCCAAAAGTACTTCCTCATAAATTGGATCATGATCATGTCACTCAATTAATGTTAGGGTGTCAACCACCCAAAAACATGCCTTACAATTACCCATATGTCAAAAAGAGTGAGATTGAGAAGATGGTACAAGAGATGTTAGAATCAAGTATTATCCTTCATACTCTGATTACTTATTCTTCTCTAGTGGTGATGGTGCATAATAAGGATGACACTTGACACATGTGTCCTACCCACAAGGAACTCAATAAGTACACTATCAAAGATAAGTTCTATATTCCTATAATTTAGGATTTGATTGATGAATTACATGGTGTTGTTTAATTTATAAAACTTGATCTTCATTCCTAAAATCATCAAATCATATTTAGATATGGGGATATTCATAAAGTATCTTTCAAAACCCATGTAGGCCATTATGAATTTTTGGTGATGCCTTTTGGCCTCACTAATGCACTATCTACATTTCAAATTTTGATAAACTATATATTTTGGTTGTTTATATGAAAATTTGCCTTGGTGTTATTATATGATATATTAATATACAAAAAAACATGAGTGGAACACTTACATCATGTGAATTAGGTTTTAAATATTCTTAAACAACACCAGTTTTGTGCCAAGCTTTCTAAATGCACATTTAGAGTCAAGGAAGATGAGTATTTGGGCTACATTATTTCCCATGATGGTGTCAAGGTTGATCAACTTAATATGAAGACTATGTTAGAATGGAAAGTGCCTAAAATCCTCAAAAACCTCTGAGGATTTTTGGGGCTCACAGGTTACTACCTTCATTTTGTAAAATATGATGGCAATAGAGCATCACCACTCATAACCTTATTGAAAAATTACTACTCCCATTAGAAAGAGGCATCCACCTGATAATTTGAAAATCTCAAGGAGTCCATGTGCACTACCCTAGTTCTAGATACTCCAGACTTCTCAAAACATTCATTATGGAATGTGATGCTTCAAGGTATGGCATGGGAGTAGTAATCATGTAATAAGGATGACTCATTGTATTTGAGAGTCATAAACTCAAGGTTAAGAATTTTTTGAAGACTATTTATGAGAATATGATGACCATCCTTCATTTAGTAAAATAATGGTGATAATATCTTATGGGAAGACACTTTAAAGAGAAGACATGTCATGATAGTTTAAAATACTTCTTGGAACATATGTTATCATCATAAAATCAACAAAAATGAATCACTAAGATGTTGGGATATGATTTTGAGATGCATGCAAGAAAGGAGAGTATAATTTCATGGTTAATGCACTATTCACAAAGGATGAGTCCATAGAAGCAATAATGTGTTCCATGTCCATATTACAAGTTGATTGGGTGGATGAAGCAAGATAAGAGTGGGAGAATTATCTTGTTATACTATATTTTATTCAAAATTTCCAACAAGATTAAAGTGTGTTAGATGATTTTTTTTGGAAAGGTTGCAATCTATGGTATATGGATAAGTTGTAACTCTATAAAAATTCAACACTTAGGCATAATGTACTTTTAGAACTTCATGCTTCTCCAGTAGGTGGGCACCTAGGCTTATTGAAATTTTATCATAGATTCAAACAAGATTTATTTGGGGGAAGGCTAAAAGAATAATTACAAAAAATTGTGATAGAATGTATAGTGTGTCATCAAAATAAAGGGGAGATAATCAAGACCCCAAGTCTACTACAACCTCTATCTATTCCTAGCTAGAGGTGGGAGGAGGCTCCCATAGATTTCATCATGATGTTGTCAAAATATAAAGGGAAATTGTCAGCATGGTTGTAATGGATAGGCTCACCAAATGTGACCATTTTTTTCACTATCACATCAATCTTTAGCAAGTATAATAGAAACAACACTTTGGATACATTTCAGAAACTCCATGGGACCCCAAAGATCATGGTAAATGATCATGATCTTATCTTTACTAATAATTTTTGGACTAAGTTGTTCTCATGTTTTGGTACCTAGATGGCTCTTTAAATATTATATTGTCATCCCCAATTTGATGTGAAAATTGATGTGGTAAAAAAGTGCTTGGAGGGTTATCTTATTTTTTATTTAAATAAACATGAGAGATGGGTTCAATGGTTGACACTAGAAAAATAAAGGTATAAAACTTCTTTCCATACCTCATCTAGAATGTCTCCATTTTGGGTATTATAAGGATACCATCCACATCCATCACCTCATCTTTAAGGGTATAGCCAAAGGTTTGAGTATTTAAATAAAACACTCATCACCAACAATAAGTACTCTCTAATCTCAAAAAAAAACTTGGCAATGGTTCAAAACTGTATGAAGAGGCAAATTGACTATCATTGTAGTGAAATACATTTCAAAGTTGGGTAAAAACTTATAAGCAAATTTCCTTGAAAAAATTAAATAAGTATAACAAGATTTCATCTAATTATTATGACACTTATCAATTCTTTCAAAAAATTGGTGGTGTAGCATACAAACATAAGTTAACTCACCCAACAAAAATGCATCCAGTCTTCCATGCTTCTTGCTCAAAAAAGTTAATTGGAGAAATACTTTTAGCCTAGAAAGGGTTATCAGAGCTTGATGACAAGGGAACAATCATTTTGGAACTAGAGGTAATAATTTAGACACACACTAAAAGGTTTTAAATGAGGGTGATTATAGAGTATCTAATAAAGTGGAATAATATGTCTAATAAATATGCAAAATGGGAGGATGAAGCTTTCCTGTAGAAGAATTCAATGATTATCAACATTGAGGATAACATTGGTTTGAAGGGAATAAGAATGATACACCCTTAACCTAGAGTAGATATGGGGATATGTGTAGCCAACTTTTGCCTATCATAACCTTTAATTAAGTCATATGATCATTTTATAGCTTCATATTAGTATTAGGGTTAGCCTATGTTGTTTACATAGCATAATTAGGATATATATAGGAGGTAGTGGTTAGTATTTTATCATCATATTACAATTTTTTTTCTTATTGTAAGGTTGTGGAAGTTGTTCCCTAGAAGTGTCTTATCATTTATTTATATATTCTACTAAATTTTAGTCATACTATGATCTATTATTATTATTTTAATTTATTTTTGAATTAATTTCATCATAGATATTATTATATCCCCTTGGTTTATGTTGATTGTATTATTTCCTAGTGTAGATGCCCAAATTTGGTACAAACATGTACTTTATGTCATTAATTCCAACTTTGTATACCTAAACTATTGACAATGAATGAGGCATATATTGGCACATTTTACTTGATTATTTCACTATCCTAATGTGTGAGTCTGTTTATTTTTCATTTTTCTTACCATTTTATCGCGAGGATCCCCAATTTTGGTCCTTTATCTTTTTGGACAAGTTCATGGTAACTAGACAAGACCAACATGTAGCCATGTCCATTTAGAATGGATTTTTCCACTAGTAGCTTTTGTAACTTCTTTCGAGTCACATTTCATTTTACTTCTATTTTTTTTTTACGGGTCTTATCTTGGGTTGGATTTTTCAAGCCAATAGGTCGCTAATTCAAAATCAAAATAGTTATAAATACAATGCTTCTCTAAGGCATTAAGGATAGTTATCCTCACTCTAAAAGATATTCAAATATTTTATGTTTAATTTGTACATCTGTTGAAGTAATATCCAAGGTTGAATCTTCATCTTCATACTTGTGCCAAGGGTAAAATAGGATAAAAAGTATATTGACTTGAATTCATGATTCCACACACACATGTAAGTGGGAGAACCACTTTTGAGTTTCATCCCTCTTCAGCGTATTGGTAATGTAGTGTATTGCTTGGGATTTTAATGGGGATTAATCAATGTTAGTCTACCTTAATCCCTTTCACCCACTTCTCCCCTTCCCCCCTACCAATTTAATTCCAATCTAGTTTGTGTGTAAAACTAGGGTTTTATCATTGCAGGTATTTTTTTTGACATTAAAACTATGAAGTCATGCCCATTGCTCTAATTAATGTATGCATAGGTGGTGAAATAATAAATTTTATGTTACAATTGACTGAGATAAGTCCATAATCAAAAGACTCAGGGGCAATGTGATGTTATCCTCCTATAATAGACCTATGTGAAAATATCTTTTGTGCATCCTTTTATTCTATCATCTCCAAATTTATTCTTTCTCTATCATCTCTATCTAATCCTATCACAGTCAATTGAGATAAGTCTATGGTTAACAGACTCGAGCACACTGCATCATTATCCCCTTATAGTGGACCTATTCAGATTTTACTTATATTCTTAATTCTGATACTAAGCCTACAGAGTTACCCATTCTTATAGTTTTCATATTTAAAATAGTCAATAGGTATTTGTATGTAATATAATTACATTTATTCTTCTTAATTTCCAAAATAACAACTTTCCATATTTAGCAATTTATCAAAATTAGAATAGTTGAATATTGTATATCTCTAACAATTTGATATTTTTAATTTTACACTTATTTAATCACATTAACATTTATTTTTTAATAAAAAATAAGGTAAATCTTACGATTGAACCTAAGCCTTTGCTTTTTTATTATTTTTTTAACTTTTACTTGCTTTTCCTAGAAACTATGTTTTAGCAGTTTCAAAACCCATAAGAATTATTGTTCTGGGAAAAGTGGTTGTCAATATTACATGTGCCATGGTGTGAGGGATATTTCCCCAATACCCAAGCCATTATAAAGCACTACTCACATATTTTATTTTCCACATACCTCACAATATATTTTTTTATTAGATATGGTAAACCCGAGTTTTACAAGGCCCCCAAAACCACAAACATGAAATACAAAGATTTAAAAAGGCCTAACAAGGTTGAACGAGCGAAAAGAGAAAGACTAAATAGCAAAAATAAAAGTAGATGTAACAAACATGTTAATTGGGGGGACCCTCCTAGGTCTCCTCCTCAACAAAATTATCCTTAGGTGAGAAATTAGTCTTGTCTTTTGAAGCTTTTGCTCTGGTTCAATTCTTGGGACCCTCAACTTGTTCCCCCAGAAGGATCATCCTCGGGCATTTCCTACCTTTTACCTAGGGGAATGGATGCTTAGGGGGGACCCCTTTGGGGGAGTAGGGGGGATTTAGGGTCCTTAGGGTATTTTGGAATCGAGGAATGGGAAGGGGGTAGGTTATACTACACCAACACATGGGTCATGGTCTCGACTACTCGATGAAGCTCATTCCAATCTTGGATCAGTTTTGCCAAATTTAAACCCACCTGTTGGACCTTTATGTTGAAGTTTTGCAACATTATTTTGTTCTTATCATGTTCCTCTATTACAATGGCCTTGCCTTTTTTATCATGGGTGGAGGGAGAGCTGAGGGTGATGGATTTGGGTTTAGGGATGAATAGCATTTTCAAGGGGAGGTCATCTAGAGGTGAGCAGGGTAAACTATTGTGAAAAGAAAGTTTAGTGGTGGGGAGGGAGCATGTAGAAGTATCTCCCTCTAGGGGGGGCTCCAAGGAGTCATCTTTGGAGGAGGATCATTCAGGGGGGACATTTTTATTGAGTAGGGTACAGCCATGTTTCACCACTAGAAAGATAAGTCCTTGGTACAAAATCGGGTTAGCAACATTAACCTAGTGAAGAAGGACTGTGCTTTCTAGGGATTTTAGGAGAAAATATGGAAGTTTGATCTTAAAACTGATGAAATGATTGAGCAACATGAAATAGTGTGAAAAGATCAAGGAGTACTTACCTTCCAGGGTCATATACCTCATGACCTGTAAACAAACTTTGAGCCAGTATTTGGGTAAGTCGGCATGGGGAAATCTCTTTGTCTCCATTTTCACAAATTTATTAGTTTGAAAGAAACACTATAGTTACTCATATTTCTTTGATTGATCCTTGTACCTCATATTATATTAGAAATAACTAAGATTTTATTTTCAACCATAAGAAGCCTTTAACGGTTTATTCTTGTAGTGCACAGGTAAGCAATTAGTATCAGGAAGTTACTCTCAATGCACCCCATGAAATAGGATATTGTGGTTATAGGAATAGTGTAATCCTCAATAATTAGTTCTTTCATGGTAATATTCACTATTTATAACTATGCACAATATATATACAAGGCTACAACACAAACACACCTTGCCTAGTTGCACCCATTTATAGCCTTGTTTTTCATTCTATGATTAACTTATTATTAGCATTGAGCATGATATTTTTCATATTTTATATATTTTGGCTTACTGAATCTAAAAAGGGCTTCTCGATATATATCTTAATATGTTATGCCCAATGTTGCTCATCCTTTAGATTTATTTTTTCTAGCAATTCTACGCCATATGCTTATGATAATGAATAGACCAATGATCATACTTTTATAATTTCTATTTATTATAAATATGATTATACTGTTAAAATCAAGATAAATGGTACAATAGTAAAAAATATAGTGCACAAGAAAATGAGTTAATTAATGTAGAAATTACACAACCCATTTTGCACTTATATTCCTCTTTTCAAAAAATAAAACAAAAAGAGCATACTAAAAATGAATATATTCTCTCTCTTAATCTCTCAATAAGATCAAGATACAAAAAATCATTAACTAAGACACCTTATTTACCTTTTAACTTAGATCTTGCATTCCATCACATTAATCAATATAAATTACAAAAGCATAGCCCTTAAATAGAAATCTCCAATGATACAAATGGATGTGTTAGTCCCCCTCTCTTTCTATAAAAGGTAGGTGATGTGGATGCCTTTTTTTCACATTCTCCTTTAGTAATAGTTAATGATATGCAAGATTATTATAGTCTCTCTCCACCCTTTGAAGAAATGAATAATGTAATTATTTTATCTTCCTCTCTTTAATGTTATAATATGCTAATAAATGGTAGTCACAATTCCAAAGTGACATTATAGATGTACAAGGCAATGACAATGAAATATTATACAATGATTCTCAAGATAGTCATCCTCTACCCATTCAATCTAAGTTGCATGATAATATCAATTATGAATATTCTTCTTTCTCTCCTAAGTCACTAGAATATAAAAAAGAGAAATGTTATGTGTCTAATTTTATACAAGTTCAAAATGATAAGCTAAGCGATGATCCTAAAGTTTGTATCAATGTTGCCTTAGAATGCAATCCCCAACAATGTAATGATTATTTTCATGATCCTCTTATAACAATGTTTAAAATGGGAGATCAAATTAAACCCATAAGTGAGACTTTCAAAACAACTATTATTCATATTAGTCATATTGTATCCATGATGCATGTCGTTGGAGAGCTCCAAAAGCAAGTTCATAATATCACTTTACAAACTAGATAAAGTTGTGCAAATATCAAGGATAATTTTATCTAAGGACAACCCTTAAATGATTTATATATGAGCATTCATATCCAAAATATTGTGTTATTCCCACACTACCATTGTTTAATCATTGTGGAGATCCTTGTACTCATTTAACACAATATACCCTTTCTTTTGAATATTGGAGTAATGGTGGATATATATTACTCAAATATTTTCATAGAAGCCTCATAAACAATGATTTTATATTGATTCTAAATTTTACCTAGTGGATCCTTATCAAACTTTAAAAAAAATTATGAAACATTCTTATCTAATTATCATAAGCACATGGTTCCTGAGCTCACATTCGAACATACAAAAATTTTACAACAAATTCATAATGATCTCATCAAAAACTATATATTTTATCTTGAAAATACCTTGCCCTCTCTAACTTATCAACCCTTATATTTGAAAAAAATAATTTATTTTAGTAGGGGGCTCTTATCTCCACTCAAAGAAAGAGCCATGCATACAATTTACACCTCTTTTAAAAAATTCTACATGGATATATTCAAATATTCATGTGAGATAAATTTCACAATAAGAAAGGTTACTAAGTTTGAATCATCTCCATACAAGCAATCAATTATCAATATACAAAAGAATCCAAATTAAACGTCCAAAGGAAAAAAAATCCACTTCAAGTCATTCATAAGATAGACGAAGCACTCAAGATAATTCCTATCCGAGAAGAACAAATCAAAGTAATTAATAAAGGAAAGGAAAAAATTTACAAATCATCACTTAAAGTGAATAAACCTACATTCATAAAAAATCCATTACCCAGTTCGACAAATTAGAAGATCAATCACATGACATTTTACATACATTGTTGGATAAGAAGTTAATGACTCTCCCTCCTACTTACTATTATCCTCTTCATAATTGTGATGAAATAAAAGGCAATGCATTTTGCACTTATTATGGTATTAATGGACATTGGAATAATGACTGCTATGTATTACAAGAAAATATTACACAACTTTCTAATAAAGGGACTATCACATTTCATAGCAATAACATCAGTAAGAAAGATATAAACATTCAAGATAATAGAAACTCTCCAATTTGGATACCAAATCAAAAGAATCACAACACATACAATAGCTATAAAAAATTACTATCAAATGAGCAATATCAAATACAAATACCACAAGTAATTAACATAGGTGAAAACATCACTACAAAGCCATAAATACATTATCACAAGATAGCTATGAATAATGTTCAATATAGTGCACAATTCTTATTTTTGTCAAGATGGTCTATTCATTCAATAGTTTTAAAATCTAAACAACACATTTTATTCTTAAATACATCAACATTTTCAATACCAAGTATCATCACATAAGCTACTCTATCAAAGTACGACCCATATCTAATGAACATAAATAAAGTATAAATATTCCACATGAGTCTAATATAAGATCACGTAAAACTTCAATTCCACATCTCCATATATCAAGATGTTTTAAAATAGTATAAAATGATCAAACATCACTCTATAATGGTCTTATCACCATGTACATCACCACCACCCTCTACCAATAATTGATTATGCAAAGAGGACGCTCCACTCTCAACTACTTGTGATCTAGAGGGAGATCGACTCCTATGCTCATGGTCCTCAAATATAACCAATCATGCCTTTAGTGTCATATGCTCCTATTGAAACTACACATACTCCTAGAAAGCACTATTATGGCTTAGATCTATGATTGGAGCTGGAGGTGGCATATGTTATCTCATAAGCTCTACCCTCAACTGATCACACTTAATGATAAGTGCATCTCTCTCAACTACAATTTCATCATATATTACTTTCACCATAACATAGGCTAATGTTGTTATATGCTCTCCTACAATATCCATCATGTGGACCAAAATCCTACTAGGGACAACCTCACTAGGCATATCTCGTATGAGAACCTTAATGTATGTCTCTATGATGATTTGCTAATAATCATCACCCATTACAACAATCAAAAAAATGTGTTAAATCAATATCAACACTATCAAAATCAATAAAATTATATACAAAAACTCTAAAAATACACATATACTTACTCATAAGTGGAGCCTAAGGATTAGTTGTTATTTCACCACCTATATCTAATCTACCCTAACAAGAGCATCCACCACTATTAGGAATAAATTATGCCACCTAAAAATTAACTACCATTGTGTATATCCTAGTGTATAACCAACATCATCCACATTAGGTGTTTAAATAACCATATCCACATTTGTTAAGGGAATGGGGGCTAGATTTGCTAGAGTCAAATGACCCATATCACCCTTCTGCACTAGAGCCCTAATAAATAGACTCCATGTGTATGGTGTTAGAGGCACATCCTATAATATACCAAAATATATGGTCATATGCTCAAACTAAAAACACTCATAGACATTTCACCTCAACTCTGTCTTTTAACCATCTTCCAAATCTCTTATATGGTCACCATATGATATCACTTATAGTTAAATGATCCAATATCTAGTGACATTCCATCGTATTACACCTCACGACTCTATCTACCCCCACGCATCTTTCCATAAATATCTACAAATGTTCCCATCTACCACAAGTTGTCCCATAGGCTGAATAACTGTAAGGTGATCATAATCCCAATAATGAATAAGTGTAGCTAAGCCCAATCCTCTACTAAAACCCTATCAATAAAATTTATGAATGTCCCTATATGAGTGGGAAAGCATGGTGTGGCCCCAAAAATAGCTCATCACATGATCCTTAATTTCATCCATAAATTTATGTGCATCTGATAATAAATGGCAACCCCACCACCATCAAATGCAATAAACAATGCAAACAAGGTAGAAATGAATTTTTGTAAGCACAAAACATCTGTTAACACAATATTTAATAGCAAGATGGTGGTATCATTGGGGGAATAATTTCCCCCCACAAGCATGTCCTATCGTATATAAATGGGTCTAAGTAATGTGGGTTGGCCCACTAACACCCTATAATGTCACTCATCATTCAACAATTTGTAATTGCATAATCCACCACACATACTCCAAGGTGAGAGTCATATTCCCTAGTGGAAACCAAATGGTACACATGTTGTAGTCTCATTGCTTCATTATGGCAATCATCATGTGCATATCATATGGCATTATCTCTAACAACCCAACATACCTAAGACCATTTGATTTTAAGGTAGATATATTTCCATATTTCAATGGTATAACTCAAACAATATCCATCATCTGACCATGATGGAACTCTTCTATCTTGTATATCACCCTACAACCACAAGTTCAAAAAATTCAATATTAACAACCTCATATACAAATTCAATCAACTAAATTCAAAGCATAAAATGCTAACCAGATAACATTTTCTCCATGGACAACATTGTGATCCTCTAGATAGATCTGCATCTAGGTTTAATGCTACCTAGATAGGTATGTAGATAATTCTATGATAAGATAGATAGATTCATCAACAAGTCTATGTTAGCATAGGATAGGTCTAGTGTGGTCTAGATAGTACCAGCCCAGAGAGGACATGACTGGGAAAACCCAAAAAATCATTTAAAATAAATGAAAATGCATAATTTTTCAAAATTTACACAAGTCAAGATTTGAGTTTTTTAACTTACCAAGGGTAGTGCATCTTCCAAATGTAAATTAGATATGACCTACTCAAACCAAGTCAGCCCTGTAAATATCCTTTTTGGTATCATGTCTCTCTCATAGCTCAAAATTATGAAGTTTCAATGTTCAAATGAAGTACAATTTCTTTTTCATCGAATCTATTTATATGAGTTGACTTTTTCTTTTTAAAAAATCCAAACCTGTATAATTAATTCTCCAAACTTGTGCATGCAATATCTTGAGGAAAACATATCTAAATCAATCCTCATGAGTTGTATTGTAATACACACAACATGTTCTTCCACATGTTACTATTTTATCATGTCAATCAACCTTTTCAAAAAATCTAAATATCACGCTTGCTTTTCTACACACTTTTGCATATATAATCGATCATCATACTATGATAACCAAAAATCTCAACAAATTCAATTGATATTTAATTAAAATGTATTGTAAATATTTACACCCTATTCTTTTGATATGATGTACTTGATTCTCTCATGCCTCATACTAAAATGGGGGCATACATCAAGTACCACAGAATATATCTCAACACATTATACATGATTCATAATGGTTTAAACTGGTCACATGCTAAAGGTTTATGATATGTTGAAAAAATACAAATGACAAATAATTGGGGCACATTACACACATATACACTCAAAATTAGATAAAATACATAATGTATAGATGTAAATAATGTAAAAAGAGATTCAAGGTACAATTTTTCAAAACGTTCAAAGTAATTCAGAAAGCAAAGATATGATAGATATTATCACATCAATACATGTCATATGGATCATATGACATACATATGCACTCACCTCTCAAAGATTAAAAGCACAAAATTATACACAATTGAATGAATATTGCATGGGCATGTTCAAAACAATTACGATAAAAATATTACATATTGCAAATACATTTACAATTGAGTATATAGATTCACAACATTATATATCATTAGCACATATTCAAAGGGGGAATTATACTCAATCATGTTCATAATTAATCAAATTATAATAATGAAAATTTTTCAAAATTCAAAGTTTCAAAGTACAAAGATTAAAAAAAATTAATTTTAGAGAGCAAATTATTCACTTTCAATGAGCAAAAAAACAATTTTAAGGGTAAAAAATTTATTCTATTAAAAATCTATGAGAAATGTAGTTATGTTGGGGGCATGTATATTCTTAATTCTCTTTTGATCATTGTTTTCAATTGTGTGATTTGAATCTCTATGGGTGGTGTATGTTTGAGTCTAGTGACACTCAACAACAATGGCATAAGTTCTAGTAAACCTAGCATGGTTCCACCTTTTTGTGGGACTAGTGTTGACATCGTGAATTATACCCTCTGAAGGGAGGCTCAGCTCTCTTCCTCCATGCGACATAATAGAGACACCCCTCTTGTTGTGGGTTGCAAACATTAGGGATGAATCTCTAGATTAGGGGATAGCTCCCCTTGATGCACCTTGAGGCCCTGGATTTCCTATTGCTAACAATGGGGGGGATGAAAAGGGAGAGAAATATTGAAATCAGAACCTAAACTAATGCAGTGATGCACTAAAATGTTTGGTCTACTCAAATTTGACATACACTTTACACTAAAGAGAAGCAAGCATACACTTCATTCAAATGAGAACCTTTCATGCATCAATGTTTCAACAAGGGATATTATGGAGATACATGGAGGAAGAACTACCAAAGGTGTTCTAAGACACACTATGGATATCCTGTTCACATGCACCTATACTCTGAGCTAGACACTTCTTGCTGACCCGCAAGAGAAGAACTCACAATACATTAATATGTTGGCATAAACTTATGAAAACATGAAAAGGAAAATGACTTAACATAAGATAAAACCATAGACATATGTAAAAGTGCAAGCTCAAATGGAGGTAAAAATGCTTCTTTTGATTCAAGGTGAATTCATTCAAGGCTTCGCCATACAATGCTAAGAGATCCTTTATCAAAAGAGAAGTTACAAATATATAGAGAGATGGAAACAAGATGCCCACAAATCAAGGGATAGAAACCCATGTTGTATTAAACACTTCTGTAGAGACCACAAACCCATCTTGATGTCGTATTCTTCCAATTGCATATGGGAGAGCCATGTTGTAAATGTCCAATTCGCTGCCCTTATTGTCTTGGAATTGCAAAAGCATGGGATACTCCTTCTAGCAATTGATAAAGCCATCCCCAAGTTGTGTTGACTGGACCATGCTCTCTTCAATGGTAGGTGCACCTAGTTGTGCATTAATGGTGAATCATGAAAACATGTGTTGTTGTCCTCTATAGTTTAAAAACCAATCCTTTTATTGGTTTTTGGTAGAGACTATTTCACCTAAGTTCATTTATTCTTCTTGCTAATGACACATGTGCCACTTACCTTGGTCTGGTTCATCCTTGGGTCTACGCTTTGACTTGTCACACTACTTGAAACATTTTGAGTCTTTACTTTATTATGTTACGTGGCCGCATTCTGGGTTACCTGCCTTGCTTTCTTTACTTTGTTATTTCCCTTTGCCTTGGCTTTTTCCTTTTTGTCTTTAACCATTTGGATTCTCAGGTGCTTGTTATTTTTTATGCCTTTGGGCTTTTGGTAATACGAATTTCTTCTAACAAAAACTCTGAAGGAATTCCTTCAGACATTTTGTTTGAAGGAATTCTTTCTTTTGATTACTTCTTATCCTGAAGGGCATATGCCCTTTAGGCCTTTTGTCTTCCTCCTCTTTTACTTAAAGTGCCCTCTGCAAAGACACTCCCATCCAAAAGATCCCTCTACAAGGGTAAGTTCCCTTCAAAAACTCTAAAAATGACCCTTCAGAAAAGTGAAAAGAGTCCTCTTTCTTGACCAAGTGCCCTCCGCAAAGACACTTACCCATCAGACTTTCTGCGATCTTCAAATTTATATGGACAAAATGTCTAAAGGAATTCCTACAGATATTTTATCCAAAGGAATTTGACCTTGGCTTGCCTTCTTCAGTTTTCCTTCAAATAAAATGTCTGAAGGAAAACTCCTTCCACTTGTCACTTTTCCTGAAGGGAAAGTTCCCTTCGAGCTTCTTTTCTTTACGCTTTTGCTTAAATTAACTACCTTTTGTAAGGGTAATTTGAGCCAAAAGGGCCCTTCAAAACTTTTGTATTGGTCCTCATGCTGATGAAAATCCCTCTACAAGGTCCATTCTACCTTCAAACATATCCTTCAGAAGTTTTGTAAAGGTATGTTTCATCTTTGAAGTGCCTCCCATAAGGGCACATACCCTTTAGGGAAATTACAAATGACCCTATAGAATGCCTAGGTGCCATCCATAGAAAAACACTTGCCTTAAGAAGCGTCTAAGACCAATCTGGGCTCTTCCGAAGGACTTACTCAAAAATATTTGAAGTAAAGACGTCTCAAAACCTAATTGCTTCTTCCTTACCCGTTCGAGTTTGTGAATGAATCCAACTCATGAAAGATCATAAGTCAAGTAATCCCACAGACCTGAATTGAACTGCTCTGACCCTTATCAGGTTTCTCTTCAGCTTCAACTTATAAAATCATAAGACAAGTCCCCTTGTAACATCAAAATGAACTGCTTTGACCCTTTAAGGTTTTTTAACTACTTTTACTCATGAAAATTGGCAAGTAAATTACTTTGTAAAACTTGACTTGCACTAGAACTGGCCATAGACCCCTTCGGATTTGTCAAGTCCTCCTGCTTATTACTTGTAAAGCTTACAATTAATGTTGTTTTGAGAACTTGATTTGCTCTATGAGTGCTGGAAAATACCAATGCTTGATGAGACAATACTTAAACCTGCACAAAAGCAACTTTTTCCTTGATTTTTGAAAGGTTAAGACCTGCTCTAAGGGCAAAAGGTCATGAAGAACAAGGTTTCAAGGGAAAAAAGAGGGGGGGTGCCCATTTTGGCATGAAAGATTCACAAAATGGTCAACAACTAGTAGATGGGGTAATTTTTTCTCATTATCTAGAGTTGTAATAATGCATCTTTACAACTCATGATCTTAATTAGTTATATCTAAAAGTTGAGACTTGATCACTCTCAACTTGTTAAACAGTTCAACATAGGCAACTACATTCTCTAACTACTTTAACAAGGGGGCACGTCTTTTCCAATATCTTATTAAGAAAATATGTTCATGGGTATAATGACACTTAATGGCATATTTACCTTCACTTAACCATTTGATATATTGTTATTTTCCCTATCTAGGAAATGAACAAGACAGAAATCATCATTTTCTACACTTATCACAACACAAACATTCTCCACAAGAAGCATAATGCATTGTGTATAAAAGTGTACTCTATCCTTGATGTATACCTTTACAACTTAAAATTCAAAGGTTTAAGGTTCCATGTGTGGAGACTAATTAATCCATGTGTTATTGTAGATTCTATCGTAATGGAGCTGGCACAATCAACATCTCTAGTCAAAAAGATAAAGTGTGTCATACACACTCAGGTTCTTGTTCTTTCCTTTACTCTAGAAATTTCATTACTAGAATAAAGTTGGGATAAATGTAGACACCCAAATTTGGTGCAAGCCTATAATGTATGTCATTTATTGAACCTTTGTACACATAGACTATTGACATTGAATAAGGCATCTATTGGCATGTTTTACTTTAATCTTTCTCTATCTTGATTTGTGAATTTGTCTATTGGTCATTTATCTTGACATTTTGTCATGGGGATCCTTAGTTTTGGTCGTTTGTCCTTCTAGATAATCGGTGGTAACTGATATTAAATCATTGTCCATTTAGCATGGACTTCTCTAAGTGTAACTTTCAAAACTTCTTTCGAGTGATATTTCATTTTATTTTTATTTTTTACTACTGGGTCTAATCTTGGGTCAAAATTTTCACACCAATAGGTCTAAAAGTAATAAAACAAAACATGTATGAGTACAAGGATTCTCTAAGGCATTAAGGATGGTTCTTCTCATTCATGTTCTAAATGTAGGTCTACTAAAGCAATATCAAAGGTTAAATCTTCATCTGCATATTCATGCCAAGGGTAAAATAGGATAAAAAGCATATATACTTGCATTCATGATTCCCCACACACACACGTAAGTATGAAAACTAAATTTGAGTTTGATCCCTATATATTATTAAAAAAATGTAGTGTAGTGCTTGTTTTTAAACAAGGATTGACCAAGGGCAGTCTAATGCAATCTTTTTGCCTGACCCCCCTCCAATTTAATTCTAATTTGATTTATGTACAATAAAGTAGGGATTTGTTTTTTCATGTATTTTTCAAAATATTACATATATAAATGTGCACCCATGGCCCTAATTAATGCATGTGTATGTGGGTAAATAATCAATTTTGTGTTATAGCTAGTCGAGACAAGTCCATAGTCAAGAGACTCAGGTTCACTATGTCATTGTCCTCCTAAAACAGACTTGTCAAAAAATATCTTATACTTATGTTTATGTTATACCATCTCCAAATTTATTATTTATTTGTATATTTCTATCTAAATTCTATCATAGTCAATAGGGACAAGTCCATAGATAACATACTCAAGCACACTACAACATTGTCTACTTATAACGGATATGTCTAGATTTTACTTTTGTTCTTGATTATGATATTGAGCTTGCATAGTCACCTCTTCTTATGATTTTCATAATTAAAATATTCAATGGGTATCCTATGCAATCCAAGTACATTTATTCTTATTACTTTCCTAAAATAACAACATTCCATATTTAGCAATTCGTTGAATATTGTATATCTTTAGCATTTTTATATTTTCAAGTTTTACAAATGTCTAATCACATAAACATTTTTTAAATAAAAAATAAGGTAAAAACCTTGGACATTGAATTTTATTGTTGTCTCCCATTCTAAAATATTTCACAAACTTCCCAATGATGAAAACACATACATATCAAAGCCTTTCGCCTGAATGCACAATGAATTATGTGGGAAGTTGTAGAGTAGTAGGGATTCTTCTCTTTTTGCTTAATCTCATTTTACCCCTTGTATTATGTCTTGATTTATCCTTGGATTATTTATTCTTCTTGTTTTTTTGTCCCTTGGGTTATCTCTTGATTATGTCCATTTCGCTAAAAAATGATTAAACACAAATATAAAAAAATATTTTCCTTTGTCTTTGTTGATTACATAGCTACACATTATTACATATCATGATTATCTACCTACTGCTATAGGTTTACATATAAATTTTCTACACACGTGTTTATCATGGTGTTATTTTATCTATATGCAAGATATATAGGTTACATATGAATATGGACTTAAAGTTGCTTTACAGCTTCATTGTCCCCACATTGGGGGCATTTTTCAATGGGTTTCAAGTTCTATCATTCTTATTTTCCATTATCATATTCAAATTTATAATTAAGTATACATGCCTTACTTTATCTTATATCTTATTTACTTTGTTACAATGATACATTGTGTTACTTCACATGTTTGGTGTGTTATGTGTTCTATGTCTTGTTCGACGATTGCTTAAATCGATATAATTGTGTCCACTTGTGAGTGTTTGTGTGTGTTATTTTGAATATTTCATTCATTTTATTTATATAGGATTCTATAATTTTTTATATTTTTTAATTTATATGTGATTAAATTATATGTTTTTATTGATTACTTTGCTTCATTTGATTGGATTCACTTACTCTATGTGGTTACAATATTGTGTGTGTTTACATAGTTTGACTCTACTATGTGATATTATATGTTTGGCGTCATGATATATATCATGCACACGCTTACTCATGGTGTATTATGATTAGTGCATACATTTCCATGGTTTTTATGATGCATCTATTGAGGCATACTATTGATGTGCTTCATTATTATATCTTATCCATATTAGGGCATATCATTATATTGGGGTATATTACTTGTCCCTTTTTATTTGTTATATTGGGGTATATCACTTTTCACTCTTCATTTTTTATGTGAGGCATATCATTTTACCTTCTATTTACATTATCTTACTTGTATTGCTTCTACTTAGACATATTAGTATTGGGTTATTTATGATCTTTGCTAATGACATATTTCTACGAATTATGTAACTGTGTTTATAAATTGTCTTTCAATATTATTACAAATTTCATTTTTATCTATGTTACACATGGTTCCCATAATCCTTTTATTTTGAGATGAGTGATATGGAGGAATATCCCTCACCTCAAAAGCGGGGCATACAATAAGATTATTTTATCTTTGGTTATAAATTTCAAGTTGTTACAAGATATCAAGAGGTTACAAAGTTATGTCAAGGTTATAAAGAGGCTCTAGACATTTATTTCTTTAATTGGGAAGTATATTACAGCACTTAATGAATTCATTAGGATCCCAAGTTTCAGAGGTTTCATGACATGGCTAGGGAAATTGAGGCCTGTGACAGTTTCAGAGATGGAGAATGGTTCACATAACACTAGGAGTATTCACTTCTTTTGCTCATTTTTAGTTTTTCATTTTATTTTATTTATTTTATTTGGAAATATTACTATAAATTTATCAAGACATCATCTACTTATAAACATCCACATTTTATTGTAGGTATAATTGAGCTGTTGAAATTAGAGTATTCATAAATCCTTAGTGGCAGTCAAAATATTCATGTTGTTAGCAAGGAGACAAAGTTTTTTATTTTGTATATTATTAGAGATAGACTTTTATATAAGGTAATATTTAACCTCATGTTGAATTTCAATTTAGTTCATATTTGGAGATAACTTTGAGCATAACTAACAAGTATTAAGGTGACTCTAGAACAAACAATATCTATTAATTTAATGTATATGCACACGCACACACATTAAAGTGGGACATTATGTAGACACCTTTTTTTGGAACAAGCTTTGTAGTTGAATTTTTTTATCATGTTTTTATATATTTTGATCAATAATGTAAATTAGACTCTTATTGGTGTATTTACCTTTACATTGGATCCTTTAATGTCTTTCGTTATCATCATTTACTCATATACACCTTCAAATATGTTTTTTCTTTGCCTCATATTACTCACCATTACTTTTTAAAAATCCTAGTTTGAATTTGAAATTCCTATATATGAACTTGTAACCTAATACCTTTTCATCAATTTCACTAAGCTATCAAGTAAAGGAGCTCTCATATTTATCATATCTTACAATGCCCTTATTTTACTCTCTATCTAAACACAAGAAAGATATTGAATTAGTTAAAGAGCATATAATCTCTCCCCAGTTGAGTCTTACCTCTTATATCATAGGGACAAGGGATGGTATTATCACATACATTAATTTATTAATGGCATGCATGAGTGTTGATTGTAAATCTTAAAATTAAAATTTGTCATAAACCAAGGAAGGGGCTAACTAAAGGAGGCCCCTTGAACAAAAACCAAATTTTTTATGTATTAGCAAGTGTGGATTTGAGCTCAAGTATAGGAAACTAAATATTTACATCTACATGATTTAATTATATTATTGGATAGATTTTTATGGGCATCATTCATTGACAAAGGGTTTCAAAAAATTTGAGACCTTTTGAACCTGCATAACCACTATCTAGACATTATTTTCATTGTTTTGGGATTGTCACTATCAAAGGGGTGTGATAATAGTCATGTTACTGTCAAAATAGTTCTATTTCTATCACTATCTTATATCATTGTCTAATTTCTAAATGCTTCTTTATATTTTTCCAATGTGTCATTTTCCAGTACTTACAGCTTCCATCATAACTTAGGTAAGTTATACATCATATACGCATCTCAAAACCCCCTTATTAATAATCAATTTTTCTAGGTAATTTCATTCATCTTATCCCTTGTTTACCCTAAATAGTAAGGTAGGTCTTTATTTACTATATTTAGATTAAATCTACTTTACCCCCACTTTTATGTGGGTGGTGAAATGTTTTTAGAACTTGTGCCCCCTCCACATAAAACACAAGGAAATATGTGTAAGCATGTATAATTTACCCTTAGAATATTCAATATTTGATACTTTCATAGAAATGGATAATACAGTTGGGATATTTTGTGCAGTAAATCGTAGAACTTGTAAGAAAAACCTTGCAACATATGCTAGATTAAAGGTTGTTATTGAACTTGTTAAACCTCTCAAAAAGGTTATTCTTTTAATCATTATCTCGAGAAGACTATGTATATAAATTATATTATGAAGGTTATTTATCTATATATTATTCATGTAACAAAGTTTACCATGTGGCTAAACATTTTCATTTTCCTTGTCATCCCTTCAATACAACAAAGAGGAATATTGATGGAAAATTTGGGTTTGGAGAAGAAAATAAAGAACAAATGAATGGGATGATTCAAAAAAGTAAAAGGTTTTTCCATAAATAGGTAGAGAGCCACCATTGGCCATTATTTACTTCAATCTATTGTGACATCATCCAATTATACCGAATGAGGGTTTAGGAAAATTTTCATGTAGTTTCATCATCACATATAAGGATGAGGAGATTGAAACCCTTGTTACATTTACACTGCATGATAACTATGCAGGGTCTAATCCTAACATGTAAGATACATAGTTATAACTCCTTTAAGGTTTCCTGACCCAACTATTTATATCCCTTATATTTTACATGTGTGTTATGGTGAATTAGGTCAAGAGAGGAAGAAAACATCAATTCAAACATTTTCCCTCTAATTCAGAAGAGTGCAAGCATATAGCTATATAACATTAGGAGATGAACGTGTAGAAAAAAAACCCATAACCTAGAAATGTGTGCATTACATGTTCAACATTATAGAAAAAAATCATCAATCACAGTATAAGGACTAATTTGACATCTAAAACCACCATACACATATTCATTAGTATCTGAGCATATGCCAAATTTATCCTTTATTAGTGAGTAGTCTAACTTTCAAATAGAGCTTATTTATGCCTTCTAGACCATTACTACACTCTTAGGGCCCCAATATTTTGCACAAGTGTTATTGTTTCATAAATTTCACTTTTCATATTATTCATTATTTGTCAGATAAATTTAACTAATGCTTCTTTACTAATTTTGGAACTTAGGGCATGTCTAATTTACTATTTTTGACTAATATATTCTAGATATTCCTTATGTCATAGTTCTATATATTTTGCATAGTGTATTTCCCATTATACATAATTCAGTTAAAATATTTTGGTGAATCACTTTGAATGCATGTATCTTTTGAGGATTAACCTTATAATTTCATGACTATTTTTCTTTTTTAGATTTGATTTCAAATTTGCATCTTATTTTCGCATATTTTGATCAAACCCTAGATCCTAATCACCTCTTTCTACTTTTAGATTATAGACATATTTTAGAATTTGGTGCATACACCTAAGTGCTTTGACCACCTACATCTTTTAATATTTTTCTAGGGTTTTGATCCTTCATTTAAAATATTATTTATTTTTAATTTGTTATTTATTTTGGGTTTCATACAAACCCTTTCCTTGCTTTTACCTTGTTATTATGTTTCCATTGGCTTGAATCATGATGACTATATTTATCCTTGGTTTTCTTTCCCTTAGGGGATCATGTTTGGGTTTGTGTTTCTTATTTTATCTCATGGGTAAATTATATTTACATGTTATATTCATTTATGAAAAATCATGGGGGTATCTTGATTGATCTCATGGTTGTTATACAAATGCTTATCATAGTAACTATCTTTCATTCCTCTTATTTATCATAACATACTAGCTAATGGATGGAAACATGATAGGGTTACTTATATTGCTTATGTAATGATTAATTAGATTTTTATATATTTACTTCCCATCCTCTTAGAAATGGGTGTATTATTATTGATTGTATGATGATTTGTTATGAGGTATACATTGTAATAGTATTGAGAGGTAGGATACATAATGTCATTATCCTTCCTCCTATGTCTCTAAGTTAACCAAAATACCCATCCTCAAGTCTCAAATACCCCCCCTCCTCCTTATAGGATTTATATTTTAAGTACCTAAACCTTATGATCCTGTAGACCGATTAAAAAATACTCAAGCCAAGATCTCCATCCTATAATTGATTATGAAATCATATGTTTATAAATAAATATTGCATGATGCCTTATATGATGTTATTCTATCAAGTAATATTGAGCCCACTTATTTTTCCTCTCTTGGTAAAACTTTAAAAAATAATGAATATCTCATATCTTTTGAATTTGAGGATCTACCTTCTAAGGACATTATGGATCAAAACCTTCCATTATACATTCAAGATAAAATCAATTGTTCAGGAGTCAAGAGGGTTCTCATGGATAATAATTTGAGGTTTAAAATATGTAGCAAGGCCTTCTTTAATGCATTTAGAACTGACTAATTGTATCATACACCATCAAATATAATAATGAAAGGATTTGATAATGAAGCATAAAGCCCCTTAGGAAAAAATGTATTTAACATAACCATTGGGCCAAAAAATATAGTTATAAAATGTCAAGTAGTATCTAATAAAGTTATTGTAGTCATCTAAAATGTCACTTGAGTGACAAGAGTGTTACTTGAGACCACCCATCCCTAGCTTATCCCTAGGCCTATCTTACGGCCTACTTAGACACTTATCCATCTTTCATGTGGGACAAACACATCTTTAGATAGCTCAAAATTAGTCTCAGGCCCTTCTTTAGACATTCAAGCCCCTAGTGCCTAAGGTTCTACCACCTAGACATTACCACCATAACTGGACACTAGCACCACAATGCTAGTATCCTAATTGGGTGTTATTATACTTTTCCCTCTTTTTAGCTCTAACAGATATATTTCAAATTCATAATACACCTAGGGTTCGCCTAGAACTATTTAAAACCTCACACAATAACCATATATATATATATATATATATATATGATTTTTTTCCCTTTATTCACAATATGAAAATCAAATGCAAATACAACAAATAAGCTCAGAACATGTTATGAAAAATCAAGGTTATTAACCCTTATTCTAACCTACATCTACATACAATCATCTATAGCCCTCATAATCTCAGAATACATGGATTTCTAGTCTCAAGCCTCACTCAAAGCACTCAAACCAACATTCATACTAGCTTCACTTCTACTTACAACAACACTTAGATGGGGAGAACTACATCAAGTTTGATCCCTCCTTGAAGTATCAATATGTAGGCAACTCTCATCACAACGGGGTGTTGAAGAATCTAGGCTATCCAACTAACACCACATGTTTACTAATTGTGTTAATAAAATGACCTAGTCACATGGAGGTCTAGGGTTTGCATACAAAATTAGCCAAAATAGGTCACAGACGATCAAACAAGGTTTGTCCACATAGGAACAGACTTGGTAGACATAGATACATGTGTTCCCAAAGGTATAGATTAATTCATATACATAGGACATTAGCACCAAAAGTGGACACTAGTGCCACATCACTACTAACAAGGTAGGGCACTATTGTCTAGGAAGGTTTCTCACACCTAGATCCTATTTATGACACTCAGACCAAATCTTGTACAAGTGTTTGGCTTCTAGATCCTTCATCTTAGGTAGTTTATACCTAAGTATTCATTTATGCCATTCATTTCTATTATTAGAAATATCATATTATCTTAGTTCTTTTATAAATTAGTGGTTGTATTTATTGCATATTTTATAGCTTGATTTACACTTTAACAACCTATGGCTTAAACTCCATAACCCTTAAAAGTTAAATCATTTAGTGAACCCAACTTACTTCAAGCACATTGTTTCAAACCATAATGCACCATTAGGGTTTCCATTCTTATTTTCAAAATATACTTAGTTTGCATCCTTTCATCATGATTATCAAGACGGATGTCATTTTCAATTTTTTTGTACAAAATCTTATGGTTTGTCTTGCATGCCTATTACCCACCATTTTTAGAAAGATGCACATGTATGTCACTCCTATCATGGATCATGCTAGAACTCAACTTATTTTACACATTGGTCCAGCTCACCTTGACCTCCCGTTATATGGAGATCATTATTACATGGCTCACTTGGAGTTACCTCTGGTTACTACTGATTAACATAAAGCTCAAAAGACTCCTTTTGTTTGGCCTCCACCTAGACCAGCTGATTACATTTATTTACATCCCACCTCTACTACTCGCTCTTGGAAAATAGTAGACCCCATAGTTCAAGTTGTTACTAGACAGAACAAGATGCCTCCTCATCCTATATAGGAATAGTGTAATCCCACCATCCCTCCTCATCCCCAAAACACTATAATGAGACCTAGGGAAAGCATTTGATATTGTGGATAAATTGAGAAATACACCAGCTAAGATTTCTATATTAAAATTACTCCAAAAGGTAACCATTTTCAAAGATATTCTTTTTCAAACACTCAATCATACATCTTTGCCTCGTGACATAAAGCTAGATTATTTTGATTCTATGATGAATACTATCAAGGACATTGAGGATGTTATATCTTTTACCAATGAGGAGTTGACCTCACAATCATTTATTAATTAGAATCTACCACTCTTCATTCAAGTACAAATCAAGACCACTATTATTAAATGAGTTCTAATTGATAGTGGTTTAGGACTTAACATATAAAACCTCACATTTCTATAGACTATGTTGGTTGATATAGCATCCATTCAGAAGACATACAAGAACATTAGAGGTTTTGATGACATTCCTAGATAGGCATTGGGTTCTATTACATTGGATATTATGGTTGGGCCAAAAACCCTACCTACATAGTTTTAGGTGATGCATAATCATCTGCACTATGACCTATTACTTGGGAAACCTTGGATACATGTTATACAGGTCATACCTTCTACCTTGCATAGATGCATCAAATTTTTACATGATGGATACTTATACAATTGTCCAGTAGATAATCAACCATTAAGATATTATAGAGTCATCGAGCATGCTACCGTAAGTACATCTTTAGATGGGACACCTCATGTTCTCATAGAGTCCCCACCTCCCAAGATTCTGATCGAAGAGATGCATACATACGAGGTTAGGAAATCTAGCACCCATATTCCTATACCCATTCTATATCCTCATATAACACAGCTACCTTTACCCATGATGGAGGAGGATCCTCCCACATTATAGTTATCCCCACCCATAATGGATGATGGGATTCTCATAACATAATTACCATTAATTGTTAATGCAAAAGAAGTATATATCTAAAATTCTAATACAGATTCCTAAGACACCACAGAGGATGATCTAACACCCATTGACATTGATGATTAATTATGTGGATTGACCTTCACATTAGTTGGCCCTAGAGAGTATAAATATGATTCTAAGGCACTCATAAAGTTTCCCACATAGGCAACACCACTAGTTCATAGTCCTACAACTGCAGGCCCAACCATATAGTTATAGTTAGAGGCATATTCCTCTATATACACAATACATATGGTTACATATATAGATATTGACCTAGCTATATGGATTTAGGAAGGGAGTTCATAGGATAGACCACATCATTTTCTACAAATATTCTACAAGGATTAATGGCATTACCCACAGTTCATCATAGATATGTTAGCAAATTATCATAGCATGATGGTAGACCCTTTTTTATTTTCACAGGCTTATAGGACATGATACAGATACATGTTCAAAATTATAATAGAAGTTAGATAAGTTCAAGACTCAAGGCACTATTTAGATTACATAGCCTCCATCTCCACCAATATAGGCACCATGATGAAATCATCATTTACACAAATATTCATAGAATGATCCATTAACTATCTTATTTTTTATCTAGGACTGATACATCCCACATGTTACCATAGATGAGGATTTGGATCCCAACACTTGTGCATTGGCATTCTTATAACACATAAGACATTAGTAGAGTGAGTTAAAACATGTTATACATTATTGAGATTCCATAAGACATCTCATACTACCAATTGCATGTGACCCAAAGGTGGCCAACACATTATTCTTCATCATGAGAACATGCACTCATATATAGGTTACACTTGGCAACACATGGTTATAGGCAATGGATGCCATAATTGATTACACATATAGATGCTTGACTTTTAGTCATGAGGGACACATAGTTCACATTTTAAATGATGGTTTAGATGAGAATCATAAATTTTGTATGGATACCTCATGTTCCAATGTGGTTTACCCTGGGACTACATGAGAGGCTTCTTACACAGTAGAACAACATGAATTTGGATGCATAGGGTCTAGACTAATGCCAAGGATAAGGCTATGCTTATACAAACAACATGGTACAATGATCATGATGATGATTTATTTGAGTTTGGGCAGATTCAGTATTTGACATTGGATGACCTCCCACTAGATCTATCATTCAATTATCCACATCCCATGCATGTGCTCTTAGGTATATACAGACATTATACTTCATTTATAAATTATCTAATTTATTTCTAGCATTTTCTTATACATGGTTTCATTTTTTTTTGCTCCTCGTATATAGTTTCATTTTCATGTTGCTTGTATATAACTTATACTCAAAAAATAGAAAAATAATATAATATGTCAAAAACATAAAAACATTAAAATATTTGCTCAAAAAATACAAATTATAGCTTATATGCATTTCCATGTTTACATTTCTTATACTTTTTAGGTACTACATATGCTATCTATGTTAGTGTAGTTAGTTTTATCATACATACATGCTTCACTTTTTATTTTTGAGTACTCACAGATGCTTATAAGACCTAGGTCCACCACACAAACCTAGATTTACTACTATCTACCACTAGTGGCACATGCATAGATACTCAGATTCCTCATTTGACACATTTACCTATTTGGGGCATCCTCTACCAGTTTCGATTTCTAGGTTACATCTTTCTATACTCTATATCACATATTTAGAATTTTTATATCTTAATATAGATCATTTTATACTGCACATATTTTTACCAACTACTATTAATCTAGACTCAGTTATGTACATCTTTGATCTTATATAGATTTATAATACATGTTCATGCATACTTTCATTTCTAGATTTACTAGTTTAGACTTGCTTGTGTTTTTATCCTTTTACATCTACTTAAGGGCATTTATATATGCCATTATTCCATGGCTCTACACCACTTCCTTTCATTATATGTATGCTTTGGACTTGTGTCAGTGTCCTTGTGTCTGCCTTCTTGATTGTGTATGCGAACATTTGAACATGTCCTTCCATGTGGCTCCATGCCAACTTGCTTATTATTTATGTATGTAGACATTTGAACATGTCTTTGTATGTCTTAATTTCTTAGATTTAGTGACATGTACCCATGTCCCTTATATTATGTCTCCTTGGCCTACTTTTTTGCCTCATGTGTGTTGTATGTATGCTTTCATGTATGCATTATGGCCATGACATTTATCATTTGCTTGTTACACACTCCATTATTAGATGGCATGAGGGACCTCATGCATGTCCCCCTCCTCCTTGGGTGCCTTAATGGACACCATGCCCCATCCCACTAGGTAATTAATCAGTTTATTGCTTAGATTTATTGTTCATACACATGCTTACATTATTATATCTTACTTGACAACCTTGTGAATGCTAGATCTAACATACAACATACATTAACAACTTATGCTTAGATTATCTTACATTTTGATGTCATGTATACACATTATATCAGTTTATTACACAAATATCATATATGCTCAGTCTAACACATATCATGTATAGCTTTTTATTTTGAGGATAGTTCTTGCATAGGTTTAACAATTCCCCTCAAAAGAATGGGAATTCATAGAGGTTTGTCACAGAGATCAGGCCATTTGAATACACTTAAAATATAGTTTCCAACATGCAAGCATATAATATAGAGCTTAGTTTTAGGAAAACATGGTGGAAAATAGTCAGACAGAGATAATAATCAGTTTGGCAAAAAAATAACATAGTTAGACACTAGCACCACAATGTTATTATTCAAGGTATGGCACTACTGTTTAGTAGCCTTAAAAATGGGAGATTCTAGAATTACCAAAAAGGTACAATAGTTAAACTCTATATTTACATAAATTCAATTATAAATTATCAATTTTTGCTCAATTTTACACAAAATCATACCAAATTACTTAGATTGGGGGTATCACATGCGACATGATCACTCTTATTTTGATTTCAAATACATAGATATGGATTATTACAACTCAAACTAGAATCCATATACTTAGATATCAGATTTGGGGGCATGTGTGCATCACATTTTTTCTATATGCTCATTTATACATTAGTTGATAAGATGGAATGATGAACTCCATGTAATTATTTATGTTGTACACACTAGACATCTTGTTTCATTTATGCACTAGATTGATTCCTTACTCCATCTATAGTGGTTAGCATTATCGTGTAGTCCTTGAGCTACATACTCGAGGGCCCGAGAGGCCCTAAGCCAATTTTCATTCCAAATTTCTTGAGTGCCCAAGAGGCCCTAGGATGATTTTCATTCTAGAGTTCCCAAGTGGTTGTAGAGCCATTATATATAGTTTCAATTATAATCATACAACTTCAGTTACAATCATACAACTTTAGTTACATTGCATAATTCAGTTATAGATGCATCTACTACACATGGGTAGGCAATGATGTAGTCATAGTCTACTTGAGTTCTTTAGCCACCTACATAAGAGGGTTGGACAAGCCATCAATCCAATCCAAGCTATTAACAGGTCATGATCTATCGATTAGGGGTGCACAATGATGGAGTCAAAAACATGATTAAGTTCTTGAGCCACCCACACATGGGGATTGAGTAAGCCATCAACTCAATCCTAGCTATTCACTGATTTGATCATCATCTACACACACACACACATAAGATGTCACCAAGTTTATGCATTGGTTTGCATACCTAGTGAGGTCTATTCATTCATTTCCTCTCTCTTATCTCTTTACTCAAAAAATATTTATTTTTGATATCTCTTAAGTGAGGACTAGTTATATGCATGTTTCACATACTCAAATCAAGATTCACAGGATTTGTCTCTTAGGTAAGTCCACATATGTTTCTTTTCCTTTATCCTAGTCATTTCAATTATTTACATTTCTATAATAAAGAGGGGCAAATGCAGTCGTCTAAAATGTCACTTGAGCATCAAGAGTGTTACTTGAGACCACCTATCCCTAGCTTAGCCCTATACCTATCTTAGGGCCTAATTGGACACTTATCTAGCTTTTGTGCTAGACACACACATCCCTACATAGCTCAAAATTAGTCTTAGAGCCTTCCTGAGACATCCAAGCCACTAGTGCCTCAGGTTCTACCACTTGGACATTAGTGCCATAACTGGACACTCACACCCTAATGTCAATGTCTTAGTTGGGAACTATTGTCCTTTTCCCTCTTTTTATCTCCAATAGATATCTTTCCAATTCCTAAGATACCGAGGGTCAGCCTAGACCTTTTTCAAACCCCACACAAGCACCATATCAGTATATATACAAGAATTTTAGCCCTTTATCCACTAGGTGAAAATCAAATGCAAATACACACAAACAAGCTTAGAAAAAGTTATGCACAATCAAGGTTATTAGTCCCTATTCTTCCATAATTATACATACAATCATCTATAACCCTCCTAATCTTATATTACATAGATTTCCAATCTCAAGCCTCACTCAAAACACTCAAACCAGTATTCATACTAGCTTCACTTGCACTTGCACTAACACTTAGGTTGGGAAAACTACATTGAGCTTGATCCCTCCTTAGAGTATTGGTATGTAGGCAACTCTCATCATAGTAGGGTGTTGAGGATGTCCAACCTACCCAACTAACACATGTTTACTACTTGTGCAAATCAAATGCCCTAGCCACATGGAGGTTTAGGGTTTGCATACAAAATTAGCCAAAACAAGTCATAAATAGTGAAGTAGGGTTTTTCCACACAAGAATTGGCTTGGCAAACTCATACATAGGTGCTCCCAAAAGTATAGATCAATTCCTGCATAGAGGACATTAGCACCAAAGGTGAACACTAGCACTATAACACTATTATCCAAGGTAAGGCACTATTATTTAGGAGGGTTTATGACACCAGGATCCTATTTACAACACTCATACCAAATCTTCTACTAGTTTTTAGCTTTTAGATCCTTCATCTAAGGTAGTTTATAGCTGAGTATTAATTTTTGTCATTCATTTCTATATTAGAAATACCATATTAGCTCAGTTTTTTCATAAATTTGTGGTTGTATTTTTTATACCCTAATGTACTATACTTAGACCCTTTAACAACATAGGGCTTAAACTCCATAACCCTTAAAATTTATATCAGTTACCTATAATATTTTACTTGGTCAAACATATATTCATTCTATGAATTATGTCCCCTCTACATTACATATGTTCTTATAATTTTTACACAAGGGTTACATTTGCACATGTCCTACGAACATTGTCCCCTTCTGGTCTACATAATTGTGGAACACATAGAAGTTATTATCCCAAATATTATGATGCCTCATTCGAATACCATAACATCTCACCAACCCATTCTTATGGAAAAAATGCAAACATATGATGTGGTTAAAACTATTAAGGTTGATGAGGTTAATTGTGCTCGTGACATTAAATTTTAAGATGATTGCAAACCTAATAGCACCAATGAACATTTACCAAAAGTTAGATTTGCACCATGTGGTCTTAGAGAGTATGATGATGGTGTGAATACATTTGGTATTAACCAATTATATTGTAGTCCCCATGATTATGGGCAACATTTCCCATCTTCCATGCACAATGACACACCACCTCTCATGTATAAAAGAAAGCAATCTATTGCAAACACTTGTTCTAAATACTAATCAATCAACATAATATAGTGGGCCCCCACTATTTCACTTTAAAAAATCTTTGTGGGAACCAGATATGTAAAACCCAAAGGTGTCAAAGATAGAAATGTGGAGAAAGATGAATTTAATCATAAAGAGCCAATAAATTTAGTTCCTAATCAATCTAAAATTGGTAATGACTACATCAAAGAAACAAAAAAAAAATAAGTGTCATTTCAAATGGAGCATCAAATTCTTAATGCATGTAATCAAGATCATGCTTTAAGATTTCAATTTTTAAATCCTCGTACGTTACTATTTAGTGCATATCATCAAAATAAATTTTATAATATATTTTCTCATAGCTTAACACAAACTAATCTTGTTATTTCTTCACAATTTCATACACACATATATAATGGTGAGAACTCTTATTATTAAGGACTCAATAATCTCACACAATACTCACTTAATGTTATATTTGTGCTTCGTTAAAATAACACATTAAATACAACAAACTACAACTCATTACAAACTATAATAATGTACATGTTAAACTAAGATTACTCTAGCATTTCCTCCTCTAGTACGGGCATGGGGAGAAGAACCACATCTTAATAATTCTTTATTAAAAGAGGCAAGCCTTTTATTTTAACACACCTACTTTAAGGCTTGTATAAAATAAATCACATTAATAGGAGGAAACTAAAACATCAAAACCACATATTTTACAACAACTTATTTTATGAAAATAGTTCTTGGACCAAGTATAAATCCCTTAAGTTACCTCATAACCCTCATAAAGGTGTAGCTATTGAGTTGAATTCTTGAGTTCCTGGATTCCACCTCCCCAAACTCTCAAATTCACAAACTCCTGAGCTATTTATGCAACCATTCATGGTAAGCTTCATCTACACTAGAGCTCTTCCTATCTTCAAAGTGTGGGATTCTTAAAATATGAGGTATTCTTTAATAAACTCATCACCATTGTTAGTAATCGATGCATCTTGAAGTTCAATATCTCTTCCCCCACAAGATTGTCTCATTCATTAGATGTCAAGTTCTCCTAAAAATGCATCCATTACAATGATAATTTTTTTCAAATTTAATGATGACTAACACATAATTATTTTATTTGAAAAATGACATTGACCTAAATTGGGAAAACTAATATATTCACTTTATACCAAACTTTTAATAGAATGACACTCTAAATGATATGACAAATAGAGCATTAATTGAATAATAAACATGAGTACCTAAAATAGAATACTAAGTTTCTAATACCTATATACTTAGACCATTTAATTAACTTAATCCTATAACTTAACAAACCACACACTATGTAATAATAAATTTAAAATCTAACAATAAATAAAGACTATAAATCATTATCCTATCATCATATTTGAGAGCTTGTGGATAATTTGTACATGTCAAATCTGACATGGATAAACACCTAAGATGTTTGATAATCCTCATGCGATGAACATACGCATGAGACATGAGGTTGGAATATAGTGAATTGATAGAGCATGTTATGTAAAATGAATGAACATGGAGATTAGATTGTGCACAACAAAGTATCGATAACAGATAATGGATAAAAGCTTGATGATAGAGGTGGCATTGGTTACACAAATGGATGTAGGTGCTAATAAGGAGGAAAGACATGGATAGCTAGACTCTACCATCAATAGGTTTGGTACTTATATTTTATTCACGTATTTGTTTACTTTAAATTTGATCTACTTAATGCAATATGGCATACAATTTCTCTAATTCTCGAAAAACTTACGTACATCTGTAGGTGTATGATGGTATGGTGATGGTAGAGATCTAATAAATACTTTTCAATCAAGATCTTAAGACCTAACAAAGGTAGAGTATGGGGAAATGATGAAGCCAACAAAAGATGCATAGGATCATAAACTTACTTGAACAATTAGTGATCATTAACTTTTGTAAATCCAACTCAGTGCATAATCTATTTGGTACATTCTTGCACAAAAAATGGCAGAGACAAGTACATATTAACTTAAACTCTCAAAATATAAGAAATACACACTTATAGAGGGGTCCCATGTTTGGGGCTATTGCTTCTATAAGTTTGGGTAGAGTGGTCCCATATACAATGACAAGTTAAAAAACTAGTTATAAAATATATGCACCTTAAAAAATGGAGTAACTATTGTTTAGAAAGAAGTTTTTGAGGGGTGGGAAGTTGTAGGGGGCTGGAGATTTATATGGTTACTCCTATTTTTTTGTTTGCCAACTGTTTATTTATATCCAATCAATTTTTTATTTTATTTTTCAACATTTTTTTTAATAAAATACTCTAAATTTTCCTTAGTAACATGTATTACACTAAATTTTAAAAATCATGGGACAACTAATAATGGAAAGGACTCCTATAATTTCTCAGAAGAACCCCCTTAAAAATAAATATCTTGCCCGAACATGAGATCCCTACCTTACAAAACAAATTCTAAAATAAATAAGTAGTTTTTAAACTACAAACTATTTTTCACTCTCACAACTATCATCCACATGGCAAAATATGATTATTGTTACCACTCCAAACAAGATTATCTCTACATCACATGAATGAGACTAGACTGCTCTAATTCTAATAATAGATATTCTTAAAGCTTAACACAAACTAATATTCCTTATTATATCTTCACAAACTCGTACACACAAATATAATAGGGAAAACTCTTATTATCAAGGAGTCAATAATCCCACAAAATAACCACTCATTGTTATATTATTGCTTTGTTAAACAACACACTAAATACAAAAAACTATAACTCATCACAAACTATAATAATAAATGTACTAAACTAAGATTATTCTAACATTTTATAACATTACATCTTATGAAAAATAGATTAAATAATAGTATGCACATGCACTTGCATTTTATGACCACGAGATACCCAAAAATGAATCAAATAATAGTCCTTTATACATTCATGCATTCTTTTCACATTATTCGATCACACATGGCATTATGATTGACAGTGGTTCTTGTAGAAATATTATTACTATGTCATTCTTATCTTTTCAAGACTAAAATAAATGAGATTGACTTAGCATGACGATGGTACTTTGTAGTTACAATAACTTTTTATGCACACCACTTGGCGGTAGTAAACTATTAGTTATATTCAGTCCTCAGACCCTTATAGTTTGTTTTTATGTCATTATGGATAGATGATAGTATAATATATTATTTAGATGCACATGGCTCAATCAAATGAGAGTGATACCTTATATACTACACCATCGTTTCAAGTTTTTTCATGATAATGAAGTATGTAACATTCACAATACACATTTAGAGCTTCTTATCCCACCTCTGACATCACATGTGTGATCATCTAGTGTGCTTTGTGAGGATCGAATCATCAAATCATGTGTGATAATTTCCACTATCTTATCACCATAAGTTTATATTCCTAATATATTTGTGTCTATGTCACCACCACCATATATTATAAGAGCTTCATGATATTTGTCTCTTACAGTTGCATGTTTGAGTCCTACATGTCATACCCATCCAAGTCCAAATATTTATTTATAACCTCTTACTATGGATCATATCCAAGCATCTATTTTATTAAGAGATATTATTATTAATGCTTCTATAGAGGTTTTAACATCTCTTATAGTTTGATCTCCACGTGTCTCTCCTAGGGATGATGATTTCACTTATTTCATATCTCATGACTAATTTTTTGATACCTTAAGTGACACATTTAATTCTGATCCTCCAAATTAAGACATAATATATCAAAGCATTAGTTATCCATGTTAATCAGCCTTTTGTGCTTCATTGATATATTATTATTATACTATAGTTTATTCGCTGCACATAACTTCTTTCTTCTATATGTCATATCCTTCACGTGTTTTTCTCCATCGAGTTTTATTGCATCTTTCTAGTCATTTTAGATTTGACACTTTTTCACTTGCATTCTATTTTGTCTCAACATTATTATAGCCACTTGATTTCGTTACTTTTTGTGTTGCATTGGCCCTTTCCCTTTTGATTTTTTATCCTATTTGAAACACTTCTACATATTTCTCGATGATGACAACAAATATATAGATAACTTCCCTCCTAGCATACATTGAGTTCTAATGGAAGTTATTGGTTGTTTGGAATCTTCCTCTTCTTCTTCCCGATTTTTAATTCTCTTGGATTTCTTATTTACATTTTTTTCTTGATTTTCCCATGGGCTTCTATTTTATATTTGATTAAGCTCAGCTTACTTATATTATTTGCACCCCTTAGCTTGTTTGTTTGAATTTTTTTCTCAATTTTGCCCTTTGCCTTGTATTTTTATTCATTTGAGTTTCATAATGATTCTCCTTGTATGTACCCCTTTCACTTATTCTTCTATAAAATTACAAAATTCCAAAACATTATAAAATACAAAAATTGAAAATCTATGTATTGATGGATACATATTATGTTTGTATGCTTGTACTAGAGATTTTTCACATTCACATTTTATGCACATGCTTCTCATGGTATTTATTTTAGTGGGTGAGATGCAAGATATACATGTTACACATGATTATGGGATTTCAAATGCTATGAAGCTACTTTCTTGGCCACATCCTAGCGTGGCATGATTGTAATGGTGTTATGCCCTACTTTGGGGGCATCTCTATACATCAAATTTTACAGTCATATATTTCATCCTTTCTATTTCTCTTATTGAGCCATTTTACATTGCTTATATCATATCTTGATAGTACCTACATCTTGAATGTTACATGGATATATAGATTACCTCGTTACATTACGGTTTTTACATTTTTATTTTTTGTGTATGCCTATGTTTGGTCGATTAATTGCACATGTATGTTTGTGTGAATTTTAACATGTTTTTTTGTTGTGTCCTCAGTCCATAGAGGATCCTCTTATTTTCATTTCATGTTGTTGTGTCTTGTGCATTGTATGTCCTTATGTGATGACTTCTTATATGCAATTACATACTTGTGTATGATTTACACATTATACTATGTGATATTTAATAATTGTTGTCATGATCTATATCATGCATATACTATGTTGATTTCCATGATCTATATCATGCACATAAACATTTTTGAGATTAAAATGCTTGGTTACCACATTGCCATGCTCCTTATCATACATCTATGGGAGCACACTGTTATTCTATGTTACTCATTGATATATCTAGCCTTAATAGGGGTAACTTTTCTTCATCATGGGTATACTATTTTTTCCTACCTTATTTCACCATCTGGGGCATCATACCCTTCCATGTCTCCTTTAATTATTACTATGATAAATATTTTACACATACAAAGCATTCATTGGGGCATAATATTTCCCCCCGTCTATTTAATCCTTATATAAGGATGCACACTTTCTTATTTGAGCATTACATGATGTTATCTATACTACATGGTTATATATGGACATATTAGCTGTCATATCTCCTATTGTTACTATAGTGGGGCATGTTATTGCTTACATCCCTTTTACTATTTCATCCTCATGTGAGGATGTACCCCTTTTTATTGAAATTTACATGATGCAAGTTTATGATGGTTACATGTGATTTATACATATTTTCATGCAATTTCAACACTTTGGCTATATACATTTATAACACATGATGGATTTAAGTCCTCCTTATGAGATGAGTATTTACACAATAGTTTTTCCTAATCATTCACCTCAAAATGGGGCATATATCCAGATATTTGATACAAATTTTCAAAATTGAGCGAAAGTATTGAATAAACATGATTGAGTGAACACAAGTGAACTGGGAACACTATAATTGGTCCATTTGTCAATTTCCTTGATCAAGAAGTGGATTAGGTTACCAAAACTCATGGATAAATACTAGCCATGTTTGGGATATGTCTAAAAAGTTTTTATCAAAGTAGAGTTTCCTCTTACAATTTATGGTTTAAATACCACCAGTTGTAATCATTCCTATGCTCCCCTTTCAATTCAAAATTTTCAAATTATAACTTTTTCACATTGATACGACATTGAATACTTTTTGTAGTTTCCCATTATTTTTAGCTATTCCCACCTCTCAAAAGATACAATAAATTTGTGTGGATGGAGCCTATCTCAAATGTCATTCAATTAATCCTTCCTTTCTTAGGTGAGTCAAAGTGAATGCTTCAGTTTATCATTTTTATACTTTGATTCACACATGCATTCACTCACATACAAACATCAAATTAAGAGCATATGTAACCTAATTTTGGTACAAGTCCATTTTCCTTAGCATCTTTTACATGTTTTTACATACTTGGTCCATTTGTGTATAGTTCCTTATTTTTATTACACTTACTACCCAATAATAATCTATCTCTAACCTTCTACCTTCTAGATGTCTTCAACATTGATCCATTTCAGCTCTTAAGATGTATGACTATATTCTAAGCTACTTACACCATTTGTAGACATATGTCTCTCTTGGGATATATTCAGCAGTTACAGGTTTACTACTAAATTTTCCTTGTATGGATTTAATAGGCTACCAAATCTATCCCTTGTGTTTTTGTGGGTCTTTATGTCTTGGCCCAATTTCCCACACCTTTATTTTATACATCATTACTTTCCATGGTTTTCCATTATGTGTGTCATGCCCTATAGATTCATATATACAAATCATTCCTACTCATTTACCAAGTAAGAAACAGACAAAGAACCTTCCATAATTTAGAGACTTCAATCAATCAAAATCCTTTGCTAAAATTGAGAAGGACCCCACACGTTGATCCATACTTGGCCATTCTTTACTTTGAGTTATTATGACATCATCCACTTGAACCAAATGAGGGTTTAGGAAAATATTCATGTAGTTTCATCATTAATTATATGGAAGAGGAGGTTGAAACCCTTACTCAAGATTTGATTTACACTACACAAACACTACATGGGGTCGAATTCTAGTATTGAGATACATATATGTGACTCCCTTTAGGTTTTCTAACCCAAATATTTTTATATTTTCTATTTTTCATGTGCATTAAGGTGAATTATGACAAGAGTAAAAAGACATCAATTTAAACATTTGTCTTACCAATTCAGGAGAGCACAAGCATGCAAATATATGACATTAGGAAGTGAATTTGCATAGAAGAATACAAAACCCATAAAGGTGCATGATATATATTTGGGACTACATAAAAAAATTCATTAGGGATAGTACATGGACCAATTTGGTGGTTGAATGTGCCCTAGATAGATTTGTTGGTACTTAAGTAGGTGCCAAATTTGTCCTTTAACAATGAGTCGTCCAGATTTCACACATAGTTGATTTATACCTTCCATACCATTATTGCACTCTAAATATCCAAAGATTCTAACATGAGTGATTGTTTCATAACTTTCACATTTCATATTGTTCATTGTTTGTCAAATCAATTCATTTATGCTTTTTACCATTTTCAATGCTTAAGGCAAGTCTAATTTATTACTTTTGATTGTTATATTATGGATATTCCCATATCATAGTTTTATGTCTTTTGCATAGTGTATTTACTATTGTGCATAATTTAGTTAAAACACTAACATGCACATGCATAATGAAATTAATTACATTAACTATTCTTTCTTATAAAATTCTTACATCTTTATTACCCCCCATTTGCATATTTATAATATTATTTTACATATTATTTTACCCCCCCCCCCACACACACACACATATTAATGAATATGAATCCCTTACTTTATTTCAAGGTGTAAAAAGTTTCATAATGTAGATAATATTGTTAGATGTTTGGAGAAAGAAGAGGTGATAGAAAGAGAACAACAAGATATGAAGTTTTAAAAAGAAGCAACGAGTGAGGAAGTTAAAACTAGGATGGTAGAGGTAGAAATAGGTAAATTTAAGATTTCTAATTTTTAAATACTAACCCCAAACCATAAAAAATAAAGAAGAAATGAGAGGAAGAAGAATGTAGTGGGAAAGACTCCGTGAGAAAGCTCAATGACTTATTGGAGTAGGCACCCAAAGAACAATTCTTGAAATGTTTTCATGATGGAGAGGGAAGGATCCTTCACTATGTCAAAGAAGGTACTCTCTTGCAATGTTAAGGACATGGATTCCCCTAACAAAAGGCACCTAGGCATGTGATTGTCAGCTTCAAAAAGACTAGACATTATGTTTTTGCAATAAATAGAGTTAACATAGTTGGAGTAGCAAGATATTTTACACAAATACTAGAAGTCTTGGTAGGGTTACTCAAGTGGGAAAATGGGGCCTCAAGAGGACTTTGTATTTTATGGAAGCCATTGAAAATCAAAGGAGCATTGGAAAATAAGGGTCCCATTTGGATGGATTTTTATTTTGAAGCTTCAAGAAAAATATCTCTGGAATGATATTGAATGTACATGGTCTTAACAATCCAATTAGGAAGAGGAAAAACTAGGAATTTAGAATCAAGCTCAAATAAAGGAACTTTAATTGGAGGATGATTTAATACCATTCTATGTAAAAGGTGTGATGATATAAAGGAAACATAGTTAGAGAAAGATTTTATATAATTTGTTCTCTATAACTCTTCGATGGATTTATAGCCAAATAATAATTATTTTGCTTGGACAAATAGGCTAAAAGGAATTTATAATATGATAGAGAGATTGAATATATTACTTATCTCTCATAAGTGGTTCAAAAAAAAAGGGGGGGGTTACAAAAACCTCAAATCTAAATTTATTTGGTTCAAACCACATCCCCATAAGGGTTGAGGTTCATATAGATGATGTTATTGAAAAGTGTCTATTCAAATTTGAGTTCACATGCCTTAAATATTATACCCCTTTGATCCTAATGAATCAATGGTATTAAAATTGTACGGCTCTAAAATTTACAAATATGTATGAGTTCCCTAAAAAACTAAACCATAAAAAATTGTGTTTGAATGACAAAAACACTAATTTATTTGAGAACATCTTCAAAGGAAATATAATCTTGGAAAATGGACTAGAAAATTTTCACTTTCAAAATTAGTTATCTCAAATGACAGATGAAAGGCTAGAGAAGGAAACATAGCTTTTAAAAAAGCTAGACGAGGTACTTATTTTACGGAAGAGATAATTTAGAAGCATAATGAAAAACTGTCATAGACCTAGGAATGAGATTTTTTTTTTTTTTTTAAAAATCCACCAATCCATGGTAGGAAGAAGAAAAATTAACAAATTTAACATAATTACTTTTAAGATGGGGAACATTTTGTCATAGCCAAAATAGATTAAAGAAGAAGTGATGGGTTTCTTCAAGGAACTTATTTCAACAAAGAATGGGGGGCAAGAGAAAAAAATTGAAAATTTTCTAAGAATCCATTCCACATGTAATTTATAAATATCATAATGATGTTCTCATGATGTTAATCCTTGAAGAGGAGGTGAGAGGTGTCTTGAACCTAATGTAGGGAGATAAGGTCCCAAGACCGAATGTGTTTTTAACAAGTTTTTTCCAAATTTTATTGGACATTTTTGGGACTGAGTTAATAGGAGTTCTAAATAAATACAAAAAAATGTATGAAATTTTTACAACATATCAATTGTATGTTTATTTATTTAATTCAAAATAAGACAAATTCACACACCTTTATGAATTTTAGGCTGATGTCTTTGTGTAATATTGTCTACAAAATATTTTGAAAAGCTATAACAAAAGACTCAAATTTTTACTACCTAAGATAATATACCTTAAATAAGAGGGTTTTGTAAAATTCCACTAAATTTTGGATGGGATTATCATGACCCATGAGTTTCTTCAGTCACTCAAAGTTAGAAAAGTGAAGTGTATAATTCTAAAATTGGATATTACAGAAGACCTGTCACCAAGTTAATTAGATTTTCCTTAGAATGACCATGAGAACATTTGGTTTCTTTGAGGATTGGATTACTTGGGTGATGAGCTATGTTATTAGATAATTCTTTTCAATCTTGGTTAATGGTAGCCTTTTAGGGTTATTCTAAAATTCTTGGGGTATTAGACAAGGTGACCCCCTTTCTCTATATCCTTTCATAATCATGGATAACTATTTGAGATGGGCCTTGAAATAAAAAAAAACAATTATATATTTTAAAACATCTCTAATATATCTCCCAAACACCCATATTTAATTGTTACACCCTTAACCTTTGGCATGTCTAGGGATAAGTGTGGCCGACTTGTGTCTTACATAACTCTTATATTATCTTGTCACATTTCTCTATGTTCTTGGTAAGGTCAGCATATGGAATAATCATGGCTAAGTAGATTATATATAAGAGGTAGTTGTTAATATTTAATAATCATATTATGAATTTTGATCTTATTGCATTGTTGTGGAGGTCACCCCCTCAAAGTGGCTCAATTATATTTTATCAAACATTCTACTCTTTTGTCGATTATTATTATGGATCTATATATTATGCTCTTATTTTTATGATATAATATTCTATTTTGCAAACATCTAAGTAATTTAATTACAAGTGGTATTAGAGATTAGATTTGGACAAGTTTCTACAGTGGTTTTTTTCTTCAAATATGGTGTTGTGTGTCTGTTATGAGATGAAGGATTGAAAAAACATATCTTGTGATCTGAAAAAAATTAGATTTTTTTGTCACTATAAGATTATTTGAAGTGATTTTTTGAAGAAAAAGTATGGAAATTTTAAAACCTTATGCAAATTACCAGTCATTGGATTCCTCTCTACAAGATGATCATGATGGTATATTTTGTCAATTCACTTTTTAGACCAATTTTTTTCACCCATTGCACACATTATCAGTCATTAAATTCATCTTGGTGAGGCAACCGCAATAGTCTCATCTATAGATACACTTTTTTTTTAGGGTTAAAACCCTCCTCAGGTTTGTGCATGGTTGGTCCCAACACTTTTGAACATTGAAAAAGGAAAGAAACTCCTAAAAATCCTCACAAGAATGACATGGAATCTAGAACTTCTGATCAGTGTATGTTGGAGATAGTTCAACAAATTCAGTCGGAGTTACATGGCATGGTGCAAAAAGATGATTTCTATGCAGTTAAAGGGGACATCATAGGGATGAGAGGGGAAATAAATATCTCGGATCAATTGTAACAAATAATTGGGTAATTATCTAACTTTATAGCTCAGTATTTGTATTATAACCCTCCACCACTCCAGTTTGGTTCTCGTCCTGCAAACAATCACAATGTCAATTTGGGTCTAAAGTCGATGTTGCCAAAAGTGGACTTGCACAAGTTTGATGGTAATAATCACTCACATAGATCACTAAAATTTAAAATTTATTTGATCTACATAAAAATCCATGTTATAAAAAGGTAGTCATGGCATCTTTGTATCTATAACTTGAGCAATACATTTGGTATCAAAGCTTCTACCTAGGTTTCAATCATGGAGCTGGTGGCTATGTTGACATTTCAATATTCATCTAGGGCTTGTACATGTGGGTATCCTAATGTATAAATGTAAATCCAACCTAGATTCTAGGATTTAGAAGCATGATGGGATGTTATGATCCTAATATGTAGATTTCACAATGCCTCAAGGTTTTGGTGTAACAATATTGATGGTTGTGTGCTCAAAAGAAAAAGAAGGGTCTCTAGATTTCCTAGTATATATTTTATAATGAGTTGAAGCTCCACTATTGCAACAATATCTCATAAAACTACTTTATCTATCCAGCCAAATTATGCCAAACAGGGATTGTAAAGGATTATATTCATCAATTTCAAAATTGTTCCTTATGTGTGGTGGACATCATTAAAGAAAATCTGACTAACTTATTTTTGGATGGCCTCAAATATAAAATCCAATTACAATTTTGCATGTTTAGTCCTAGTTTAGTATTTAAATCCATCCCAAGGGCACACGTGGTAGAAGAAAAAGAGTTGATCAAATGAAGACCTTTCACTAATGTTCATGAACGCACTTTCTCAACACCATCACTTCCTCAACCTAGCAAATTGACCCCTCAATAAATTAAGGATAAGTGTGCAAAGGTTTGTGTTATGTTTGTGATAATAAATGGATTAAATGACATCATTGTGCTAAAAATAATTTATTTTACATTGAAATCACCAATGAGGATGACAAAAATGATGAGGCCTCAAGTGTAGGTTTGGATGAACCTAAGAATGAATCTAAGATTCTCAACCTACTATTTCTTGTCATGAACTTTCAAGTATTACTACTCATCAAACTCTTAAGGTGGTGGGTTTCCTTGATAAATAAAAAGTGATTATGTTGATTGACTCTAGGAGTATGCATAACTTCATCAACAGTAAGTTGGATACTCATTTGAACTGTTTCATTTACCCAGCTCCAGAATTTTTGTTCATGATTATAGATGGTGGTGTCGTCAACTATTTTAAAAAATGCCATAGTATTAAGCTTGTTATTTGAGACTCATGTTAGATTATCCTATGTTTACTATTCTCATGGGAGGGGCTAACATTATTTTAGGAGTGCAATGGCTCACCACTTTGGGCACTATTGAGATAAATTTCTAGGAAATATTAATGTGTTTATGTTCAAAAGGTAGGAAATTTGAACTACATATATTATGGGATAAATATTTACAAGTGGTTAGTTCCCATCAAATGATGAAGATTATCAAAAAAGGTGCTAACGGATTTGTAGTGCACTTGTTTTCCATAGAGGTTCAACCAACCAAGGAGTCTATCCATCCTAATTTAAAAATGGTGTTGGATGGCCATTATGTTACTTTTGGTGACATGCTAAAAATACTCCCACTAAGTTGAGTGCATGACCATGCCATCATATTACTTCTTGGAAGTACACCACCCAATATCAGACCCTACTGGTATCCCTATGCCTAGAAGAGTGAAATTGAAATTATTATACAAGAGATTTTGGAGGTAGGAATCATCCAACACAACCAAAGTGAATATTCCTCCCTGGTGGTCATGGTGTGAAATAAGGATGACACTTGGAGGATGTGCCCATGATAGATAATTTAACAAGTACACCATCAAAGACAACTTTCCTATTATAGTAATTGATGATTTGCTAAATAAATTACATGGTGTTGTTTATTTTACCAAGTTAGATCTTTGTTATAGATATCATTAGATTCGAAAACGTAAAAAGGACATACCTAAAACAATGTTCATAACTCACGAAGGCCATTATGAGTTTATGGTCATGCCTTTTGGCCTCATAAATGCACCATCTATATTTCAAAGATCAATGACTACTATTGTCTGACCATTTTTGAGAAATTTTATGTTGGTGTTTTTTTATGACATCCTTATTTATAACAAAAAATGGGAAGACCATTTGAAGCATGTGAAGCAGGTACTCTTGTATCTAGAACAACATCAACTTTATGCCAAACCTTCCAAATGTGCTTTTGGCATCTGAGAGGTGGATTACCTGAGTCATATTGTTTTACATGGAGTGAAAGTTGATCCTAATTATATCCAAGAGATGATGGAGTGGTAAGTTCCCAAGACCCTTAAGAACCTCTAGGGATTTATGGGGCTAACTGGTTACTATCGTAGGTTTGTCAAAAATTATGGTAACATCACAACCCAACTCACATCTTTATTGAAGAAAGACTCTTTCTAGTGGACTGATACATCTATGTGCACCAGTCTAATTTTGGATACTCCTAATTTTTTTAAAACTTTTGTTGTGGAATGTGATGCATCAGGATATGGCATGGGGGATGTATTCATGCAAGAAAGCAGCCCACTTGCATTTGAGAGTTGCTAATTAAAGGTAAATAATAGGCTAAAGCTAATATATGAGAAAGAGATGATGATTATTTTGCATACATTCAAGCAATACAAACCTTATTTGATGGGTCATCACCTTTAGGTAAAGACTGATCATGATAGCCTCAAACATTTTTTAAATCAATGATTATCTTTTGAAGAATAAAAAAATGGGTGATTAAAATGTAGGATATGATTTTGATAGTCTATAAGAAAGAAAGATATAATGTGCTGTCAGATGCATTATCTCAAAGGGATGAATTATTTGAGGAACTATTATGCATAATGACCATTTGGCAAGCAAATTGGCTATATGAAGCAAGATCAAAATGGGATAATGATAGTGCTACCCATGAGATTCAAAATCTTCAGTAGGGTTTTCAGGGATTTAAAAATTTTACATGGAAGGGGAATGCATTATAGTATAAAGATAGATTATACCTCTATAAGAATTATCTCCTCACAAATAAAATCCTTTAGGAACTTCATGCATCTCCAATAGGAGGTCACTCGGGATTTTTTAAGACATCATATAATCAAGCATGATTTGTTTTGGGAAGGAATCAAGGGGGATGTCCATAAATATGTGGTTGAATGCATGGTATGTTGACAGAAAAAATGTGAAACCATTAAGACCCCAAGTCTTTTACAGCCTTTATCCATCCCTAGCTAACATTGGAAGAAGGTTTTTATGGATTTCATTATCGAGTTACCATGATCTAAACATAAAATTTTTATCATGATAGTCATGTATCGACTCGCAAAGTATGCTCGACTCATCAAATATGCTCATTTGTGTTCCTTGTCACAACAATTTGTTTCTAGTATAATAGTTTATGCTTTTCTCAATATAGTTCAAAAGTTGCATGGTACTCCAAAGATAATTATAAGTGATCGAGATCCCATATTTACTAGTAGTTTTTGAACTGAATTATTTTCATGTTTGGGCACCTAGTTGGTTCATAGCTCATTCTATCATGCTTAATATGATAGATAAATAGAGGTAGTGAACAAATGTCTAAAAGGGTATATTTGATGTTTTGTTTGTGACAAACATGATAAATAGGTTCATTAGCTGTCACTTATTGAATGGTGGTATAATACTTCTATTCATAGTTCATCCAAATGTCTCCCTTTATGGCCTTGTATAAATATCACCCCCCCATCCATCACTTCAACCTTCGAGGTCCATCCCAAGGTTCGAGTTGTTGAGAAATACATTCACCATCAATAGGATGTGCTTACCAATTTATAAGAAAATTTAGCCATGGCACATAATCGAATGAAGCAACAAGTGGATTAGCACCACATAGAGTGGCATTTTAACATAGGTGATTGTGTCTTTGTAAGATTAAAATCATATAAGAATATACTTTTTAAGTAACAAAGAAAGGATAAAAAGTTATCTCCTAAGTATTATGGCCCTTATTAGATCTTACAGAAACTTGGTAGTGTGACCTATAAGCTAGAATTCCCCCAGTCCACTCACATAAATTTGATATTCCATGCATCTTGCCTAATAAAGGTAATTGAACACAAAGTTTCTATTCAAAATGAGTTACCTGAATTAGATGAGGAAGGTAGGATTATTCTAGAGCTTGAAGAGATCCTTCAAATGCGTGTTAAACAACTACAAACCAAAGTGATTAAGGAGTATTTTATCAAATGGAAGAATCTGCATTGTGAAGATGCAACTTGGGAGGATGAAGCATTCTAGAAGTAACATATGGGGTTGATTCAACATTGAGGATAATGTTGTTCTGAATGAGAGAGGCATTTTATTCGCTTAACCTATGGTGTGTCTAGGGATGTGTGTGGCCAACTTGTGGCTTACATACCTCTTATATTATCTTGTCACATTTCTCTATGTTCTTAGTAATATTAGCCTATGGAATAACCATGGCTAAGTAGAGTATATATAGGAGGCAATGGTTAGTATTTGATCATCATATTGTCAATTTTACTCTTATTTTATTATCATGGAGGTTTCCCCCTCGAAGTGGCTCTGTTATATTTATCAAGCATTATGCTCTTCTGTCAATTATCATTATGGATCTATATATTATGCTCTTATTTCTACGATATAATATTATATTGTGTAAACATCTAAGTAACTTCATTATAATAATGCATAGATAACACAATCTTATTTGGATATCTTTGATTTAGGAAGACAAAGAGTTTCAAAGAGGTCCCAAGAATTATGAAGTGGAATTAGGTGAAAAGTCTTGAAAAATCAAAATGATGTTCCTTCAATAGTCATAAAATAAGTATATCAAGAGAGGTTTATTTCCCTGGTGTTTCTATGGGACATCTCCCAATTAAATATATGAGAGTCCTGCTTCTCACTTGACCCAAAAAGTTAAAATTTGGGAAAAAATGGTGGCCATCTTATAATAAAGGCTTGTTTCATGGAAAGAGAAATGGATAAGTTTAATTAGTAGGATTGCCTTAACAAAGGTTATCCTTCAAGGAATCCTGACACACATATTCTCTGATATAGGCACCAAAATGAGACCTTGATAAGATAACTAAAATTATAAGGACTTTCATTTGGAAAGGTAGGGCAAAAGAAAATTAAATCCACCTCACCTAATAGACCAAAGTTTGTAGGTAGAAAAAGGCAGGAGGTTGTGGCATTAGATATCTACAACTATATAATGAAACCCTCAGGGCGAAATTGGCTTGACAGATCCGTGATGAATGGGACTAACCTTGGAACTTAATACTTCAAGGTAAATATCTAGATTTAGTGACTCCCTAGAGACTTTTAACAACTTCAAAACTACCTAGATAATGGTTTGGGATGACAAATTAGAGGGCTAAAAGAAGAAATAAGGGAAATGAAGAAAAGACTCGAGGAAGAAGTAAAGGAGGTAGAGGAGAATGTAAATGTTAAAGAACAAATTATTGTTAGCATAAAGGAAAAAAAATCAAGGCTTAACTACCGACTCACATGTTAACATGCAACACACTTGGTAGGGTTTATGCATTGCTTTTGAATGAAAATGGTGTAAATTCCAAATTGAATGGATTGCTTCAGATCTTTTATTTGATGTAAGTAGGTGATTTTTATTTTGTCAAACTTTATTCTCTTCCTTGGATTTGGGAAATATATTTCTTTGTGTGTTTTACTTGCACAACTTTACTTGGCGCTTCCACATGGATTGGATCACCAACCCCTATGTGGGTGATGTGATGTTATGAGCATTCATCTATTTCATCTAAAATGAAGGTAGTACATGTAAAGGATGCCTCTCATATCCTATTATATAACAATGAGACTATTTATGGTTGAATGGGGACAATGCTACTTGATGTAAGTAGGTGATTTTTATTTTGTCAAACTTTATTCTCTTCCTTGGATTTGGGAAATATATTTCTTTGTGAGTTTTACTTGCACAACTTTACTTTGAGCTACCACATGGATTGGATCACCAACCCCTATGTGGGTGATGTGATGTTATGAGCATTCATCTAAAATGAAGGTAGTACATGTAAAGGATGCCTCCCATATCCTATTATATAACAGTGAGAATATTTATGGTTGAATGGGGATAATACTAGACCCTTTAAAATTATTGTTAGCCTGAGGACCTTGAATTCCCTTTTGAGATTATTATGAGGTTTAAAGAACTCCAATAAAAGGTAATTGAGTATTTTGAGGAATTTCATAAATAAATATGAATGGAACATACATAATTTGTTGTGATTCTTGGGTTGAACTCTCAGTTTCCTCAAAGCAAAAAGAACCACATTCCACTTTTAGTTACAAAGCTGCAATTTCAAGTGTGGAAGTTTATAACGATGCAATAAAAATATTGTGTGTTACATGGCTTGGGATCTAATTCCATTCTCTTATTTTATGGTAACCTATTCCTAATTGGAGGGGTAAAATTCATGTTAATGCTAAAAAGGAATTAGAAAGATGGAAGGAGATGAAAGTAGCCGTAGGTTATCACTCAACAACTGATTATCCCTATATCAATCCCCATGATTTTTCACAATTTATGATCTGGATATGAGCCTTTCCCCCATTGGTTAAGGTTCCTTTTTTAGTGGACATTGGGGTTTTGGTTTACCTAATTTGGAAATGGATTTTCAAGGTTTTTGTTTCCTCTAAATAGATGTTGCAGAAGACTTGATGTATGCTACAAAAGATAGGTTTTTGTTGCCCATTTTGTTATATGGCTGCAAAAGTGGTTTGTTAAAAACATAGTTTTAAGTTTCTATTTAAGATTGTTGTAAAGTCCTTTCTTTTGTATAAATAAGAGTATGGAAGTTGAAATATGCAAACTTCAATACCTTACATCTTATTTTTAAAGTATTTTATGGGTGGAGACTCTATATTTACCAATTAAAAAATGATAGAAAGAAGCTATGAAGAGATGAAATTAAATATGTTATTATTGGACATGTAATTTTTAGAATATCCTTTGATGGGAAATTACTTGGATCTCTTTGATGTGAAAAAATTATAATTGCATTACAAGAGGTTCATGGTAGTGAACATGGACAAAACTTTAGTGGAAATTTGTGTCTCATAAGTTGCTCATAATGGGTTATTATTGGAATACAATGGGACGTGATTGTTATGAATATGCTAATGCAAATTTCCATATAAATAATAACCTTGTACATGATCCATTTCAAGAGTTACGATCCATAGTGTCACCATGGCCATTCTCCATATGGGGATTTTATTTAGTTGTAAAAAATAATGCTCCTTCTTCAGAAGGTCATAATTTCATTATCACAATGACTGAATCTTTTACGAAGTGGGTAGAATCACCCTCAAACCCCCACACTAGGGGTGGTTGTTAGGCTATACAATCTATAAGGGGTGTAAATCATGCAAAGTACACAACACATTTCAAACATGTTCATATTTCAAGAATAAGATATTTAAAAAGTTTTTTTATAAATACAAGATCGACTGTACATTGTATACTCCTTACTACCCATAAGGAAATAGTCGATCAAAAGCTTTTAATAAGACTATTTTCAAAATTTTATAAAAAATGTTAATAAACATGGTAGTGATTGGCATAATTAGATGCACCTAACTTAATGGGCATATAAATCAAGTGTCAGAACATCTACAAGGGAAACTCCTTATTCATTAGTATATGGGCATAAGCAATATTGCACCTTGAGCTTGAGATTCCATCTTTGAGAGTGTCGCTAAAAGTAATTATTGATGACAATGGCTATAAAGAAAAGCGACTACATTAGTTAGAATTGGTAGATGAAAAGAGAATTAATGTTACTAAGTACTTGAGAGTTTACCAAAAATCATCTTAATGAGGCTTATAATAGGAAGATTAGATTAAGATAATTCAATGTTAGTGATAAAGTGTTGAAAAAAAATTAAAAAAATACCAACACAGACAAAGAACATAATGGAAAATTCATTCCTAATTGGCTTAGCTTGTTTGTAATCACATAAAAATTTAGATAGGGGGCATATCACCTCATTATATTAGAAAGAAAACCATTGAAGCATCTAATTAATATTATACGCACTTATGGCGATTTTATATTTGAGCCTTATTTCTTATCTTGTTACTATATGATTGATTATATTTATCATTATCCTTTTGTGACTTATTGCTCAATTTGCTTTAGTTGTTTGCACATTTTATCTCTTCTATTAGGCTATAGTTAACACTTTTTGTTTCTCATTCATTCATTAATTATTTTTTATCTTTTATTTTTAGGAATTTATTGCTCATGTTACTTTGTAATTCTTTCATAATTGATTTTCCTTTTGAGCCCTTATGCTTTAAGTTTTTCTTAATTTGATTTATGTTTGGCCATATGCCGATGACACTTGTCACAAATTCTATTTATTTGCCATGATCCATATCATACAATTTTTTCCCCATTTTCCCCAAGTTGCTATGATTTATATCATGCATCTATTGGGGGCAATAACCCATTTTTGTGCTTTATATTGTTTATATCTTAGGCCCACATGAAGTACCTCTTATTGCTCTTACATTATTTATATTTAGCATTGATATGGGGCATACTATCCTTTATGTTATATTTTTTGCATTACACTTGTGTGGGATACATTATTTATAATATATATATATATATACACTTCTAATATGACATATTTCTATGTTATACATAATTGGTTTTATATTTCATCTTACATGTGATGCACATAATTCATTTCTTTTTAGATATGTGCTTCAATAGTTCCCACATCTCAAGAGGGGAACATAAATTCCACACACTTTACCCAGACTCTAGAAATTCAACACAACTTTCTCTATTATAGAAGGGGAATTCAAATTTTACACACTCATAAACATACCTAGGATGCACCATCTATTCCCATCATGAGATATATTCATTATATTATTTATCATTATTTTTAGTATTACTTTGAATATTATTTTAGCATGATTTTTGTTGTTAAAAATTGTAAATAAAAATGCATGTATGATTTAGCATAGATTTAGAGGCATGTGATTTCATAGTGGCATCATTACATCTTTAGTCAAATTAGGGATATCATTTTTAGTGTTCTAGATATTAGTAGATTATTGTTATTGGCACAAACCGTGCATGTATAAAAAAAGAAATAATGTTATTGTAGGATTCATAGGTATATCGGAGTTTGCTTTAGGAGCTTCAAAGGTCAAAAAAATGTACCCATACCAACTCTATTTTAGTTTTATGTGTTTGCACACACATCAAAGTGGAGCATTATGTAGACATCTAAAAATGATCCCGAGGTATTTATTAGTCATTAAATTGAATGATTATAAGGTAAAAATATATTTGTTGGTTATTGGTCTAAATTAGGTGTTGTTGACATTTTTTAATCTTTAATCATCGTATCCTCATTTTTTCTCTCCTATTTCTATGGTGTTGTGTGTGGTCCCAGTCCATTAGGGTGTCCCTTTGTCTTATAGTTCTCTTAGGTTCATTTTTTGACCATTTGATGTTAGTTTGTGTGCCATTAGGGTCTAAATTTGAATGTGAAACATCTATAAATACACATGCATCTCAGTACATTTAAGTGCCTAAAGATCCTTTGAAAAAACATCTAACATTTATCATTTGTTATGACTCTATTAAGTATTTGCAAACATTATAGATAAATCAACCAAACATTTAGGAAACATTCATTGTATCACTAAAGTTCATATTAGTCACACATTATAGTGCATTGGTTTCCCTCATCGATGAATTACTACAATTATTGGAGTGTTTTTTTTAATATTGTACGCCATTGAGTGATAACAAATATCAAGGAAACTCAACTATTCCTCAGTGTAATGCATGTCCAAAACACATAATTTTCTTTATAATTTTCAAGGCGAACTATGAAATTAGGGGAAAGAGAAGAATTGCATTATCTTGGTGATTGGCACAAAATTTTAGAAAATATAAACAATTTGTAGAACCATACCCACTTCTGGTACTTGTTATGACATTAATATGCACCCTTGGAGAGAGTTCTTTAAGCTCCCTCCGACTAAGCCATAATATGGGAGCAACCTCAAGCTGTGGGTAACCTATGATGGGGTTGAGCCTCTGGATAAGGCTGAATTCCTTCTAATGAATCACCTAAACTAATGTTGTCACAAGGAAAAGAGTTAGATAAGGGGAAAAGGGCTCCTAAGAAAGTTGACCAGGTGATGCACCAAATAAAAAGGGGAGACTCCCATAAGCTTGAACCTACACTAGATCTACAAAAGACAATGCTAGCTCACACAACCTCACAATCTAGCTTAGTGCATAAGTGTTTCATGAACTAGGTTCAAGCAAAACACTAATCCAAACCTGTAAAAAACTTGAAAGCACCCTAAAAGAGGTCAAAAAGGAGGATAATGGATATGGAAGAATCTCCTTCACAAGGTCATCATGCACAACTCACTTAACACATATCCAAGGCAAGAGATAGGTAAATAAAGTCTTTTATTGTATTAAGAGGTTTTTACAAATGTTTGATAGGATTTAGCCTAATCAATAGAAAAATATCTTGAAATATCTCAAAGAGTCCCCTGATACTCCCAAAAATGAGCATCCTTTTATAAATGAGAAAGAATGGGTAATATAAAGGGAGAAGAGAGAAGAGGGAGCATGTTCACCAAGAACAATCAATGAGCTATCACCTTTCTTGAATGCTCCACCACACTTTTGATCAAATCAGAGCTAATACATCATAGGCAATATAGCTTTCATTTGTCCCAATAGTCTCTGAATCTTCTCATTGGTTGATTAATACACTAAATGACAAGAGTTTGCCGAAGGTGATGAGTCATGATCCTGCTATAAAGAAAAACACTTAGAGACCCTAAAAATATATTAGATGCTCCAACTACTTTATCCAATCCCCAAATCTATTTGCTTTTATTTTCCATGCTATCTCCCACTTGCTTCACTGTGAGGATAAAGTCCTCATACCCATGGACCTGACAGAGCCATGATCATGTCTACTTTAAGTGGTGATAAGTACCTGCTTTGTTAAGGATATAGCCATGTCGACAGACAAGACACTTCTCCATAACCATATATATGCCCCTACTACAAAATCTAAGCATAGGTTTACTATAGATGAAAACCAATCCCATTTATTGGTTTTCATATAACTATAATATTGATGAAAACCTACAGGCTACATAGCTTCATTCTTGAACTATATTAGGTCAAAATAGACCTATTCTACCTCCATGGAGCTCTAATGGTGACACTCAATCCCTAAAATATCCATTCTAATTTAACCTGGATCATCTTCAAACTTGGCTCCTATGCATTTGCTTGGCTAGGTCAAAAATAACTTTGTCAACCTCCACCAGAAGTTTCTTGAGCTCGCCTTTGTTCATTGGCCATCGACTTATTGATTTAGGACTTATCAAATTTAGACACTTGGCATCCTCACGCTTGATCTGAGATCTATTGATTTGTTGACCTTGCTCACACCATTGATCTTTTTCTATACGAATGAATGCGAGCCATAGATCTTTTACCAATTTAACATGCTTAAGACACTTGTCACCCATGCTTTTGATTTTAAGATCTATTGACCTTTTGACCCACCACTCATTGTCAATCTTCAATTGCATGATTAAATGTGCACCATAGATCTATTTGGGCCCACTAACTTTGTCAGTCATTGCATGCCATTAGATCTTTTATTTGATCAAACATCGATAATTGATCTTGTTCTAGGAACTTTTTGACTTATTGACTGCCTGTGCATTGTTAGATCTCTATTCAGGTACCCATGATCGTACCACTTGTCAATCATGCATTCATATTTGGAGCATCTAAATTCAAATGGCTATTTGTCAAGGCCCAAATTTGATGTCTGCACGAACATCTCAATCTGCTTATTCAACTTTGAACACTTGTAACTTGAGATAGATAACTCATCAAGTAATGAAATTTGCAGAGAATGTTCAAGGCGTGAAGAAACTCATGTCCATGTAATCCTTTGGCTCTGAGAGGCCTCGTAAGTGAAATTATGAAGTGTGTAACCAAACTGACCTGTCTATTTTTGCATGACATTTGATGATGGTTTGGCTCTCTTATGTTTGTGCAAGTCATTTTATCATTCACTTAATCAGGAAATGGCTCAACTAATCTATCAAGGCAAAAGGTTGGCATGTGGGACAAATTTGGCCAACATCTTTGGTAACTCACTAGGAAGCATGCCTGCTATGCTTGAGAACCCAAACTAGTTACCTTGTCTGATCCATTGGGCATGGAGTCATAAGTCTTTGCTCTTAGCTGACATGAAATGATGCAAGGTTGCCCCTCTGGATAACTTCCTCTTGAAACAACAAGGGCAAAAAGAAACAAAACAAAACAAATTGCCCAAGGTACTTTGGAAAATGAAACACACAATAGGAAAAGAAACTAACCTAAACAAAGCAAGGGCAATTAACCTACTAAACAAATGTACACACATACACTTATTGAAGGGAAAATGGAACAAAAAGGAAATGTGTATAGGGCACTTAGAGGAAAGCATAAAACCTACCTACCCTAAACTAACCAATCAAAATGAAACCTATACAAAACCATTGACTGGTTGTACAAAATAGTTTCCCTTTCTCACTAATCTAATATGCTTTACATGCTTAAGGGTAGCCAACCAAAGATGGAGCGGATATTTAACATATTGGTAATACACTTCTCCAAGGAACAAAAATAAACTTACCTACCCAATCTAATTGATTGATCATACAAGTATCTTAGAGTGGATAGGTAAGCTGATCTTGCTCTTTTTGACACTCAAATTTGTGCTCTGAATTAAGCACAACCTGTGATGGCTCCTCCTTATCATCTTCCAACCGAGCTAGGTACCTGATAAGACATCTTCTTGTCAATATAAATGTTGAGTAATTAGATTTTACTTGGCTTTTACATTTTGTTGCTTCATCATTATGCTCCTTAGGCACAATCAGATCATAGTCTCCTTGGAGAGGAACATAGCCTGCTCCCAAGATCTCAAACAATTTCCTCCAAATCCCTTTCACTTGTTGATGTATGCAAGCTGATCTTGAGTTGATTAGGATCTTCTCCTTAAAGCACATGTTCATATTGAAAGCTTTGTTCACCCTCAAGGTCCTCCTCCATCACACAAAGTGGTAGCTCATCAAACTACATTACCTGAGCACTCAAGATGTCTTCCTCATCAACCTCACTCAAGATTTCATCTTGCTTTTCAGCTATAAATGAGGGTTGATTTGACCATCCAAGGTCTAAAAAGACACATTTGTCTTGCTCAAGGTCTGATTTACCTTCCCTTAGCTCCAAACCATCAGGGCTACCCTCATTTGGCAACTCATCCTGAAGTGAATCAACCTCTGGTCTCTAGCCTTGATCCTCTTCTTTATCCATGTAGAATGGACCTTCAATAGTCCATTCAAGGTCTACTCTATTTTTAATTTGAGGATTGTCCTCATTAGGATCTAGTTCATTAGTGTCAAAGCCATGCCAAGAAGGCTAGTCCAAACTTGATTCTTCCCCTTCTGAATGAAGTGGGTTGCCTATTATGATCTCCTCATCATAGACACTTGCATTCTTCAAGCTCACCTATGACTGCAAACTCCTCCTTTATCCTTTGTTAAATAGGTTATTTTTCCAAGAGGGAGATGGTGGGAGGGTGAAGAAGTTCACCTTGCTTGCAGCTTAAGAGAGTGTCCTTCCAACTAGGGACTTTGAAGGCTCTTTTAGGTGGCTCTTGAACTGGTGCTTGGGTTGATTTAACTAGTACATCTTCCTTCTAGAAACCTTTCTGAATTGACTTGCATGAGGGGAATGTGTAAGACACAACCACCTCTTCTTGATTTTGACTCTCTTCCTCCTTCCTCATCTTTAGCTCCAATTCTTTGATTTGTCTATCTATATTTTCTTGGAAACGCCCCTCTTTAAGGTGGTCAATGGCCTCATAAGGAACACAAGAGAGTTGGTATGAGATACAAGAGGATTCTTGAGGAAGATAAGTGGAATCTTGGATATCAATAATAGGTTGCTCCACAACAGTCTCCTTTATTTGAAGGCTCTCTTGGATTGAGTTCCAAGAAGGGAAGGTTTGAGGAACACATGAAGGACTTGGGACACTTGGAATGGTCTCTTGGGGAATAATGGGTGGCATATATGAGAGCTGAGGTGGTGTAGATGAAGACAGACAAGGTTGATGGAGTTGAACCTGCTATTTTTCAAGGATTTTTAGCTTATCCTCGATGCTTTGAATGTAACCACTTACATCCATCATCCCACTTGAGAGGTTTTTCTAATTTGCTCCCTCAATAGGTGCCCATTCTTCCTTCATTATCTATAATGCATCTCTTATGCCATGAATAATGTGATTGGGGATATCTTGACCATATCCCTCTATGTATTAAGGTCTATTATGTACTTTTCATAGCCTAATAGCATTTGCCTCCAACTTGAAATGGATCAGTTTGAGGAGTAACTAGGGACATTTTGAGCCTGAGAAGGCTAATGCACTAAATCTTGAGAACCACTTAGGGTGAAGCCATAAACATTATTAATCTGATATGAAGGATGTTGAGGTAGAGAATAAACATATTGCTCAAAAGAGTGATGATACATACCGAATAATGATGATTAGGCACTTGGGTTGCTTAAACTAGATGATAGATGCTCAGAGTCACCATTGATGTTTGCACACATGCCTCCAAAGCCTGATTGGACGAAGAGAACATCAAAAATCTTCACCATTAAACAATGTAGTAAGTCCCACCAGACATGCCAAACTCTGTTGTGACATTAATCTACACCCTTGGAGAGATTTCTTCATGCTCCCTCTGACTAAACCATAATATGGGAACAACCCCAAGCTATGGGTAACCTATGACAGGGCTAAACCTCCAGAGAAGGTTGGCTTCCTTCTGATGGATCACTTAAACTAATTTTGTCATAAGGAAAAGTGTTAGAAAAGGGGAAAAGGGATCTCAAGAAAGTTAACTAGGTGATGCACCAAATAAAAAGGGAAGACTCCCATAAACTTGAACCCACACTAGATCTACAGAAGACAATGCTAGCTCACACAACCTCACAATCTAGCTCAATGCATAAGTGTTTCATGGACTAGGTTCAGGTAGAACACTAATTTAGACCTGCAAACAACTTGAAAACACCCTAAAAGAGGTCAAAAAGGAGGATAATGGATATGGAAGAATCTCCTTCACAAGGCCATCATACACAACTCACTCAACACAAATCCAAGGTAAGATATAGGTAAATAAAGACTTTTATTGCATCAAGGGGTAGTTATTACAAATTCTTAACAGGGTTTTGGCCTAATCAAGAGATGAATATCTTGCAATATCTTAGAGTCCCCTAATACTCCAAAAAATGAGCATCCTTTTACAATTGATAAAGAATGGGTAATATAGAGAAAGGGAGAAGAGAGAAGAGGGAGCACATGCACCAAAAACAATCAATGAGCTGCCACCTTTCTTGAATGGTCCACCACACTTTTGATAAAATCAGAGCTAATACATCATATACAAGATAGCTTTCATTTGTCTCAATAGTCTCTAAATCTTCTCATTGGTTGAGCAATACACTAGAGGACAAGAGTTTGCTGAAGGTGATGAGTCATGATCCTGTTACGAAGGAAAACCCTTAGAGACCCTAAAAATTTATTAAATGCTCCAACTATTTTTTCCAATCCCCAAATCTCTTTGCTTTGATCTTCCATGCCATCTACCACTTGCTTCATTGTGAGGACAAAGTCCTCATGCCCATGGACCTGATAGAGCCATGATCATGTCTGCTTTGAGTGGTGGTAAGCACCTACATTATCGAGGATATAGCCATGTCGACAGACAAGACACTTCTCCATAACCATATATCTGCCCCTACTGCAAAATCTGAGCATAGGTCTACTATAGATGAAAAATAATCCCTTTTATTGATTTTCATATAGCTATAATATCAATGAAAACCTACAAGTTGCATAACTTCATTCTTTAACTATATTAGGTCTAAACAAACCTATTCTACCTCCATGGAGCTCTAATGGTGATGCTCGATCCTTGAAATATCCATTTTGATTCAACCTGGATCATCTTTGAACTCGGCTCTTATGCATTCACTTACCTAGGTCAAAAACAACTTCATCGACCTCCACCGAAATTTTCCTGGGCTCACCTTTGTTCATTGGTCATCGACTTATTGATTCAGGTCTTATCAAATTTAGACACTTGGTGGCCTCGTGCTTAATCTGAGCTCCATTAACTTTTTGACATTGCTCATACCATTGATCTTTCTCTGTATGAATGAACATGAGCCATAGATCTTTGACCAATTTAACACGCTTAAGACACTTGTCACTCACTCATTTGCTTTTAAGATCTACCGACCTTTTGATCCACCACTTGTCGTTGATCTTTGATCACATGATTAAACACACACCGTAGATCTGTTTGGGCCCATTGACTTTGTCAGTTATTGTGTGCCATTAGATCTTTGATCTGATCGAATGCTGATCGTTGATCTTGTTTCAGGCACTATTTGACTTATTGATTGCCTACACATCGTTATATATTTGTTCAGGTACCCAAGATCTTGTCACTTGTCAACCACACGTTCATCCTTGGAGCAACTATTTGTTGAGCCCCAAATTTGACGTTTGCGTGAACGTCTCAATCTGCTTGTTCAACTTTGAATGCATGTAACTTGAGTTAGACAACTCATCAAGTTGTGAATTTTGCAAAGAATGTTCAAGGCATGAAGAACCTCATGTTAGTGTAATCCTTTGGCTCTAAGAGGCCTCCTAAGTGAACTTATGAAGTGTGCAACTAGATTGACCTATCCATTTTTGCATGATGTTTTATGAAGGTCTGACTCTTATATGCTTGTGCAAGTCATTTTATCATTCACTCAATTAAGAAACTACTCCATTGATCTATCCACGCAAAAGCTTGGCATGTGGGCCAAATTTGGCCAATAGTACTCAAAAACAAAACTTGATAGTTCGAACAAAGTTCTCTCTTTAGCCCGAGTTTTCAAGGTTCCCTCTCTTTTCAAAATAGGGGCAAAGATGTTGATTTGTGGGATTAGAAGACCACCAGGGTCTTGTTTGGGCTACCAGTAGTTCCAATGATACTCTATGGATGCAAAGTTTGGGCCAACAATATGTCAAGGTTAAAATGGAGGCAATTTGAGAGATTCATAAACATCTAATGACAAGCACCTTTAAAATTAAAGTGTCGGTTCTGTATGAGATAATTCTAGCAAAACTAGGGGCTTTCCCAATAGAAACTGTAGCTATGATACATATTCTAGGGTATATAAAGAAAGTAGAGGACATGGAAGCAAATAGGTAGCCAAAGGCAACAAGAAAAGAAGAGCTCAACAAGCGAAAGAGGACATGGATGAAACAAAACAAAATTTGGATGGAAAAGTGGGATATTAACATACATGAATGCCCATAGACCAATCAAGAGATAAAGAGTTGTGTGAGGGAAAAGTTTAAAATAAACACGTGGACAAAGTAGATAGGGAGGAAAAAGTAGTACTGCATGACCAAGTTTAACCCCACTTATGAGCATGACCAAAAAACCTACATAGGAGCAAAAATTAAATGGAGAATGAAGATGCTCATAGCCCAATTGAGAAGTGGGTCATATCAACTTGGATGTGAGACAGGTAGGTGGAAGATCCCAAAAAAAAAGTGGGAGAAGAGGAGTGACATTATCTCTTGGAATGCTCCGCCTATGACGACATCCGATCTAAATACTTGGACAACCTACATGAAGTATCTACATTCAATATTTTGATGTTGAGAACATTGATAGAAACAAAGAATTTTTTATCAATATCTACAGTAGGAAAGCAAACTTTCAAGAGCAAAACATCAGCAAGTTTGTGAACTAAGATCCAACTCCTCAAATCTACTCTATTTTTCCAATGTTTTCTCCACTTCTTCAAAATATATTTTTGTTAGTTGGAAATCCCATAAACTATTTTTGATCTCGTTGACGCTATTAAAATATTTATCTACCCTACCACAAACCCTCATTTCCGATGTCCTACATCGACGATTGTCTCCTAGTCTGGGAATATTCAAAATTAATTAAATATAATTTAGACACTCAGGGTGGTACAGACCAAATTTAATATAAATACATCTTTCTCATGAATTGTTATTGCGTTGGGTTTGAGTGAATTGAAAGCGGGACGAGGGTTGTATATGAAAAATGGCACATTTGGAGGGAAGCAGCAGCTCAGGTGCATCTGCATCTGTAGATGAATTAACAGTAGTGGTGAAATGGAGTGGCAGAGAATACAGAGTGCGCGTGTGTGGGGACGACAGCGTGGGGGAGCTGAAGAGGCGCATATGTGAGGTCACCAACGTCCTCCCAAAGCGACAGAAGCTTCTTTGTCCTCTCAAATTGAATGATGCCACTCTCTTCTCCACTCTCTCGCTAAAATCCTCCCTTAAAATCACCATGATGGGGTAAGCTCTTCACTTCTCTTCTCTTTCTCTCTGTACTAGACACAAGTTCAGAGTTGCTACGAAGGTCAACTTGGTTTTTTCTTTCTTTGATTCGAACGCCTTCTATTCTTCAAGCAAATAAAACATAACAACTTAATGGAAGACGAAATGCTTATTTGCTAGGAAAATTGTGCTGTAAAGAAGGTGGAGGAAGTGGTTAGTGTATAAAATGCGAATAATCTGATCAAATTAATTTGGGCCCTATATAGGTTTGCTATTAGAGGTACTTTAATGGTAAATTGGCTTTGAATTCTTATCGTTTGGGTCTACTTTTAAGAGTACATCAATTTTGAAGCGATTACGAATCCTTTGAAGTATATGCTTATTGTTAATGGTAGATGTCATCCTTTAACTTTGGGGGGTTATGCTTTTGTTTATCATTCATGTTACTTATGAGTTTCATTTTTTTATGTAGATTTTTTGATCTCTAAGAAAAGTCTTGTTGGCAATGAAGATGTTAATGTCAATGTATTACCAAATTCCTTTTTGTTTTGACCGTCAAGAATCTGGTTCATTGTTTTTTAGATTGTGTTTTTCTTGTTGCACAAGAGTTCTATTATAGTAATGCGACTATCCTAGTGACGGTGATTCAAGCTCTTTATGGTAAATCTTGAATTTAACCATAACAAGAAAAACCAACTACTACTCGACGAATCTCACTTCCCCTGATCTGAGATGGGAGAGGTCTGCGTGCAAGGGAAACTGCATGGCTTACCTTGCACATTAAATTTCCCATGATCGGGCTGAGTTAATAGAAATCAATATAAAAATAGGCTTTAAAGATGTGGTTGATGGGTTATTTGGCTTGTTCAGCTTGTTGTTGTAATCTTTGTCTTTGCTTATGGGCTTGTCGTTCCAAAAACGCCCCAGCTGTCTCGCAGTGAACATCGAGGGCTTGGAACTGTGGGACTAGGAGGTGAACGTGTGGTGTGGATTGCCAGTCAACACTGTTCTGGTTTGAAGCTGCAAGGTCTGGTTGCATAACACAGGGGGTCATCCTAGCTGATTCTGACTAGGTAGTGTCATCAAATGGCGAGAATGACAGAAATAAGAGAAGAAGAAGACACACTACAGGTCAAATCTACTAGAGAACAGGCTAGAAAGGGGATGGGCTAGGACAAAGCAAGAAAGAATGGGAAGAGTGAGCTCATGCTCAGAGTAGTGTGTGCTTCTTTGAAACTAATCTAAGTACTGAAAAGTAATTGCAGGAAAAGAAACAAGCAAGTTCACACACAAGCAAGCTAACTAATGAAACAAAAGCTCTTAGCTCCCTAATCAAATGATGAAATAGAAACATGCATACTGTGAGATTAAGTTAACAATAGGTTGGTTCAATCCATACAAGCAACACCTACTTTGATTTTGAAATTGACAAAAAGAGTAAGAAACATGCACCTGTCTTTTTATTTTATTTATATTTATATAGCAAGCCCAAAGTGAAAGCGTTGCAATTTAGCTCAAAACAACTCTATACTCCTCTTAACGATCTATATATCAAGATAAAGATACGGAATGAATGGTAGAGATACTTCAGCTGAAGATAAATTGTATCTCAACTAACTACAACTCAAATTGGCAAGTCTAAGCTAGCATGACACACTATATACTGAAAAGTAAGATGTAAATAATGATAATACAGCATATGATGCACAGGAACAGAAAGCAAATTGATCAAACAGGCCACAAGATGAAAACATACAAGATGAAAAAAGCCAAAAGTAATGAAAACGTGAAAATTCATGCAAGAAAACCTAAAAAATGAAGCCAGAACTACGAAAGCATCTCAAATGGACTTAAAAGTGATGAAAGATGCTAAAGCAATGTGAAACCAAATATAAGAGAGCGTAAGACAGCTGAATCCAACTTGAAATGGTCAAGAAACATGCTGGAAACACTCAAAACAGCAAGAAATTAACAATTTGTTAAAATTGTCAATCAATGTTGCTCAAATTCGCAAGAACAATGGACAGCAATGTAAAAGTAATGATGGAAGCTGAGACAAGATAGGAATGACATGGATTGACTGATTATAATGACAAGAACAGCTAAGAATGAACGGAAAATAAGATATATAGAAGCAAGCAAAACCTGTAAAAGGTTGTCAAACTTGTAGGACAGCAAGAAACAAGGTACAAGAGGTATGTGGAGTGATTGAAATTGGAAAGACAGATATATGAACGAGTAGAATGTAGCTATGAACTTGCAAGGAGAAAAGGGGCGTATAACAACAAAGTGTATCAAGAATGAAGCAATCAGGCAAGAACACAGTGAAGGACATGTGTCAAACAGTTGGCGAGCAAGCTATTTAAAATCGAAGCTATTCAAACTATAGGCAAACACCCTCAGATGAAAAGAGAATGTCATATGAGGTGTTTTAGGAGTTTAAGACAATCACTATAGACAAGTGGTGGCCAAATCTCCAGTTTCCTTTTAAGATCCTGTTGAACACAACTATCTATTGAGAGGAGGGGTGAATTAGTAGATTAGCTAAAACTAGTTCTTTTAGACCTTATAGAGGAAATACAAATTCATATGCAAGTCAAAGAAGAAATGTAGAGATTACACATACACACAAAACACATTACTCATGATTTTTACGTGGAAAATCCAAAGGGCAAAACCATGGTGAAAATGGCTGCTAGAATCTACTGTTCTAATCCAGCGTCACTGTTAAATGCCTCACTGGCTAACCTCACTGGTTACATTCAAGAGCATCCACTCTATGGAAGCACCCACTCCTTAAGGAGACACCAATCCCCTAACTGAGCACCAACTCAATTTTCTGATGGCACCAACCAATCATAACTATGAAGCTACAACTTCAAAATACAAGATGGATTCACAAATGAATCCATATCAATTTCTTTGTTACAAGTCTAATCTGTAATTGCTCGCTCTTTGTTCAATCTCTGCACATTCTCTGTGTGCTCTTTCTTCCTCTTTACCTCACTCTCTGTTGCTCTGTCTTTCACTCTGTGTCTCCATACATTTCAAAGTGACACTCTTCGAGTTGCTCTACAACACTCTCGATTGCAACAACAATAGCCACATCACAATGAATAAGATGTCGTGTATGGACATTGAGTTTTAGGGTTTCATTTATGCAACGTGTTCACACTTTAGCTCCTCTTGACTGACGCCTGCTATCTGTTCACATTCAATGCTACTTTGACAGATGCAAATCCCCGTGTCTCGATTCATACATTACACTTTAATGCTCAGATCTCTTTTCTATCTTTGACGTCTGCTGGATTCTGGTCATAACTGCGCTGTTTCCTTTTTGTGTCTTGGTTCATGCATCATGTCGTAATGTTCTGGTGTCTTTACTATGTTTGGCAGTTGCTGGATTTATCTCTTAAATGCACAACCTCCTTAATCGATGATTGATTGGTTGGATCGATCAATCTCGAGCTCTGTGCAATCATTTACAGGTTTTGTCTGTACCTTAAATTGTTCGTTGAGAATATATTAAATGTGGGCCTTTTATTTCTTTCTTCACGCCAAGTCTTAACCATCGAGCTCCTCTTTGCATCTCGCTATTTCCTATATATCAGGATCGCTTTCGCTCCTTTTGATTTATTCGAATATGCTCGATCTATAACTTTAATCAGACGTTAATCTCCGGCAAATTTGACTATATCTCGCTTGTCATGGCATTCATGAGAGCTTTCGCTCCGATAGATCTTACCGGACTTGCTTGGTCTTTAACTTTGCCACTGTGCATTAACCTTCGAGCACCTTTAGGGCTTTGGATTCATTCGCTCCGTTGGATCTTCTTAATCCTGACTTGCGTGTGTCATTGGATCATCAAAGATGCTTGTTCTTTATGTTGACTAGATCATTAACCTTCAACATGTTGACTTCATCTCGCTTCTTTCAACGTCTTTGAGATGCTTCCTCTTCGTTGATCTCTTTAGACTTGCTCGAACTTTAACATGTCCCCTTTGGGACAATTTTCATGGACTTTTTGTCCGGGTCCCCTTTGGGACAATTTTTATGGACTTTTTGTTCGGGCCCCGTTCGGGACAATTGTTTAGGACACATATCCTTCGGGGCTTTGCAAATGTACCCTTTAGCTTTTTTGTAAAGGTCCACATACCCTTCGGCTTTTTGAAAAGATCCCTTCGGGCTTCTTGCAATGGTCCACTTGCCCTTCGGAACTTTTGCAACGGTCCACTTACCTTTCAGACTTTTTGAAAAGATCCCTTCGGAACTTTTGCAATGGTCCACTTACCCTTCGGACTTCTTGAAAAGATCCCTTCAGCATTTTTGGAACGGTCCACTTACCCTTCGGACTTCTTGAAAAGATCCCTTCGGCTTTTTGAAACGGTCCACTACCCTTCGGCTTTCTTGCAGGTGTCTACATGCCCTTCGGAACAATTTTTGTGGGCTTTTTGTCCTTAAGATTTGTCCTTGCCAATCTTTCCGAAAGAATTGTCTTTGTCAAATTTTCCGAAAGATTTGACCAATTCGGGTTCTCAGTGCTTAACTTATAAGATTGAAAGAAGTAAAGTCATTTGATAAACCCGATCAACTTCATTAGACCCATTCGGGTTCTTGACGTTGCTCAACTTATAAACATGAAGGAAGTAAAGTCATTTTAGAAACCCGATTAACTCACCTAGACCCATTCGGGTTCTTCACATTGCTTGACTTATAAAGATGAAAGCAGTTAAGTCATTTCGGAAACCAGATCAACTCTGCTAGACCCATTCGGGTTCTTGAGACTGCTTAGCTTATGAAATTGAACGAAGCAAAGTTGTTCTTGAAACCCGATTTACACTCTCTTGACCCAGTCGGGTTTTTGACACGGCTTTACTTATGAGGCTTTATAAGTAAAAGCGAATGAAGTACATGGACTTGACAAACCCGAATCATTATGTCTTTGTCATTAATGTTTTGCCTATTTGACATCAATGACAATCTTACAGACAATCTCCTTATACACCATGATACTCAAATTGCCAACAGATCCATGAATAGCACTTCAAACATCTAACAAAATAGGCTGAAACAAACTATAACAAACAATGCAAATGTTATAAACAACGATGTGAGGATTGTAGGCAAGTTTAAGGTTGATGCTATGAAGGGGCTTAACCTGAACCTTGCAAAATCCGAATCAGACAAGCATAAGACAGCTAGAACAGAGAGATGTGAAAATAAATAAAGTAAATTAAGCATTCAAAAATCTCTAAACTAATTTAATGCTTAACCGAGGACTGAAAATGAATAAAATAACACCAAGGGAGAGTGCAATGGGTGAAGCTTAGCACCCCCAAATCGTGACCTCAGATGCGGCTATGTCACATATTGGTCTCGAGAGACTCACTAAGCCAAGGAGGTCAAGCTCCAAGTAACTATCTAAGCCTATAGAACCTAGTCTATGGCACGGAAACAACATAACAAAGGCTGTATGTTGCAAGAGTACAAAGAATGGGTTGTTCTTATGTTTTTTTGATCCTTCAAAACATGAAACATATGTGTATAAATAGGCCAAGGAGAGGCATTTGGGATTGCTGGGCAAAAATGGACAGACATGGAATGGAAAATGAAGCGCCAAGGGCGAGAAAACCGTCTCATGTTCACATTCTGATCCTTGGTTTACCTCTTGCTGGCAACAATTATGCAACCACCACTTTGCATAGTGGTGGTTACACAACTAACACTTGCCTAAAGTGGCAGTTTTGCAGCTAGTGAAGGTGAAACAAGTGAAAAATAATCGACATGAAACTGGAAAGGCCAAGACACTAATATAAGGTTAGATCTAGCTCAAAGAGGCATTGAATGTTGAATTGGGCATGCAAATCAGCCAAACAGGGTTGAACAAGGCGACATAACACATTTATAAAATTAGAGGTCTATATGACATCAGTGGATGCAAATATTTCACTGCGATGATTTTGGGTGCTTAAAGGGTCCTCATCAAAAGTAGCGTTACACCTAGACTTCCATATGAAATTGATAGCAATCGACTTAATTGTGCCATGAGATTTTGTGGCTTTTTGTTAGCATCTCAATAGGCAGAGTGCATAAATGCTATCTCCCTTTAGGTTGAGGAAGTGTAGCGAGCTAAAACAAATCATGTTAAGAATTAAAACTAGACGGGTTAGGAATGAAGTGCAGGGAATGATGAACAACATAGTGAATCTCATGTTGAAATCTATCTTAGTAGAGATACGTTCCGTTGAGGTAGGAACTCAATGGATGAATTGGGGTGATCCAAATCTAATCAATTCTAACCACCTATCACATCCTCCTAGAGTTGCATATGCTCGAAATTATCTAGGATGGAGTATGCTTAAAGACCTTGCCAAGACTTGAGCTCTCATTTGTTTAGAGAGATATGAGGGGTTTAAAATAAGTGACCCCAAGGAGAGGGTCTTTCTAAGGTGGGTAACACTGAATAAGTAATTGAATTCAACCTGAAATTGTGAGCAAAAAGTCATTGCAGAAAGACATCTTCAAAAGACATGATCAACAATTTCCTTTCTACAAAAAAGGATGCATAAACAATATTTGTAGCATCGAACTTATGAAGTCTTGTCTTGACATCACACCCTTGGTGGAGCGTTAATCACCCCAAAACTTTGTTTTTGAAAGAAGATTATGATTTCCAAATGGACTGGGACCTCTTTTACCAACACACTTTCGGATCCCTCATCCCCTACCTCTAGTTCAATTGTGGGGCAGGAGTTGCAGTGTGCCTTACCGAGTTGTTTCGATCTTTTGTCACATAATTGTAGAATGTCTTCTCAATTCGAAAACATTGTTATCAATATCTCCAAAAAGGTCTTGACCCTAGGAACTGCATTTTAAAAAGACAACTTCCAGGAACTATTCTACAAAGGTTTTGAGAAGCATGTCGGTCTGCTCTATTCAGATCCCTCAAATAATAAAACACCTTTTGGCCAATATTTTGATGACAAACATAGGCAAGAGGCCAATCTGAGCTATTGGAGAGTGAAACATTTAAATAGGTTTATAAAGTTAGATCCCAAGCATCTCATGTCTCTTCAAAGTGCCACTAAAGAAAGTTTGACACTATTTACCAAGCAGCTTACACTCTTATAAGTGGAGTTGAACTTGAAAGCGTGAACACCTTAGCATTACTAATGATGTCTCTAAGCTGAAAGGGGTGTATGGTATCCTGAATATGCTAAGTGATTTGGATTCGATGGCAAAATAAAGTTTGACATGGAGAATCACTCCCTACACTATTTTAATTACCCATTTTCTAGCAAGGGCGACACCTTAGCTATTATATTGGCAGTTCCCGCCTCCCTTGATCACTTGGCAAAATGCATATATCCTATATGCCATATTGGAATACATTTCACCCCACCTTGTCTTCCCTGAAGAAAGCTCATGAGCACCTTCTATAGAATTCAATAGGCCCTTTGAGAGGGAAAAAGGTAAGAGGAATAGTAGTTGTGTCTTGTTGCCACGATTTTATCAACGTTTATCCTTCTTGGCAAGCTAGAGATTGAGAATACTCCAAGTTGACCTTTTTTTCAAGCCTAGCGATTATCCATTTCCATTGATCAGCAATGGAAAGCTGAATCCCAAAAAGGGACGCCCAATAAGGAAAACCCCTGTTTTTTAATTCAGATAATATTGAGACTCATCTTGACCATAAGCGAAACCTTCAGTTTATTCTCATTTAGTTGCTATGTACAAATCTATTGAACTCCTCAATTGGAAATCCTGCATACCATTCAACATTATGTTGTGTGTTGTGTATGTGTACACGCAAACATAATTGTTCCATATTATTCCTCATATAGGACACAAAGTATAATAGTATGAAAAGGAACATAATAAATAGTTTCTCCTTTGTTGCTTGACTAGGCAATAGTCCAACCTAAGCACTTACTAGTTAATTAAAATGCCACATGTAGTATGATTAGCCCCCAACCGTTATTTTTCAATTATTACATGCAAGTTGCTATCAAGCAACTCTAAGGTAGTCGTTATGACATTATCCATAGCTTTGAGATGCATGTTGACAATTGAACTAGTCAACATCGACTTGGGAAAAATATTAGAAAAGCCATGGAAAATCCCAAATTGTTTATATTTACGTCAATGCTATCAATGATTATTTCTCTTGGCTAGGGAATCTCCATGAAAAATGAAGCTAGGGACCACCAGTTGGCAAAAACGAATTAGAAATGAGTGGCCAAACCTTATTTTTTTTAATTGGAATAATATGCATCGTATATTACAGAAAATAAACAAAAGATATACATTAGAGGAGCAATAGGATTACAAGGAAAATCTCCTCATATAAAAGGAAGGCAAACAGCACTTGAGTCTAATCTCCAGTGGGAAAAGAATCAACATCTTTACGAGACCACCCAAGGCCAAGTCCTGTTTGAATATCTTCAATTTCATTAAACTGGGTGGGTAAGTTTCCTCCTGAAAAGATGCCTTACACCTAGTCTTCCACAATAATGTAATAGCAGGTGCTGTATCGTTTGCCAAAGAGGTTTGCAGGTATTCTGGATCATCCAAGGGTCACCCAAGAGAGGGCACAATCAACAGAAAGTTTAATTCAGCCTAAAACCTTATCCATTTTTTTTTTTGTGGCAGAACAGTTTCAGAGGACGTGGTCAATTGACTTCACCCTCTCGCAATTATTGCAGGAAAAGTCAGAAATACCAATATATGGATTCTAGATTGACTCACAAACCTTGATGAATCAGTAACCATCCCAAAACCTTGTGTTTGAAAGCAACAATCACATATAAGGTGCAAGTGGGAAACCATAGTGGATCAATCTGTGCCAATGTGATCCAAACGTTTCCCACTGACACTGACTTTTGCGGAAGCTTGTGAAAAGAGACTTGCCATGACCATGTGGGAGAACTTACTAAATTGCAAGTAGTCCAACATATTCAAGATGGAAGTCACATCAGTCCTATATGAGGCTTTATCAAAATCTATCTTAAGAAATAGAGCCTTTTGACCATACGTGAACATTCAATGCCTTCCCAAGCTGTGATCAGGTTATATCAAGAATGAATCTGCCCTTGATACGCCCAGCACACTCTCTTATGATGATCCAAGCCACAAACAACTTGATTCTCCTAGCAACTGTTTCTTCCAAAATCTTTGAAGAGACATTGAGAAGTGTGATAACTATTTCCCTTTTAGAGCCTTTAGGTATGAGTTCGATGATACCTGCATTGACCAATTCGCTCATGATTCCTCTTTTGATGGATTCTTGACACATTTTTGAGACAGTTTGGTCCAACAAAATGCTGCATTTTTGTATATAAATCCACTGGGAGATCATTTGGACCTGGGGACTTCTTTTTGTAAATATTTTTCATAGCTGCTTCGAGCTCTTTCATTTATAAGTCTCTAGATAGATACAATCTCTCAAAGCTTTCAACCTTTTGGGGAACCCCTTACTTGACAAGGTCCACATAATTGATACACAAAGAATTAGTAGGTGCTTCTTTGAGTTTTTGAAAGGGTCTATTTCCAAGCTATGTCTAGTGTGCTTGAGTTTGGGGTGAACTTGTTGGTCCCTTCATTTCCTAGTTCTTGCAACCATTCCATCCCAACATTTAAGAAACTTTTTCCTATGTTGAATGGATGCCTCCCACCAAAGGATGCACCGTTTATCCCTGATCAGAGTAGGGATTGGTCTCCAAATCCTAGCCACAACTGTCTTACATTCTCCTGATTCATGCAGGGAGATATTTACTTTGAAGGAAGGATATGGATAACCTTGCACAACAGCCCCTAAAACCTTGTGTAGAAACATGATATTGGACTGATCCATAGCTATCCTTAAGCATTGAATGTTAGCATTTGAGAAAAACATGGAAGTAGATGAGCTAACTCTGACAATCCTTGCTTGTATTCAATTGTTTCCTGCTCGATGGCTAGACCAAGTATACCACTAGCCAATTCAAAGTTCTTTTGGCCCTAAGCAATGTCGAGGAGCCCAGAATCTGTTTGCAGTCATTCCAAGCTTGTCTTTAACCTCTTCTAGGAAGAGCACACCTGTACGGAGAATGATCATGACTGATAGGACAATTGTTTGCCTGCTGCATTTAGGTGCTCCTCTGACATTCGAGGTCAGTTTGTTTATATTCGTGGGGAAACCTCATCAAGCCACGGATCAAGGACTGCAGACAGAATTTTAATGCTAACATCATTTGGTTGAGAATGTCCAAGTGAGTGCTGCTTGTCTGACATTGTACTTTTCTAGGCTTTATTAAGATCAGAGTTTGAGTTTTCTCCTCCTTTGGGGTTAACCTTCAAAGGTGGCATGTGAGTTGAACTACCTGCTATGTCTTTTGAACTATTTGGAGCCCTTAAGATTGGATACCAAGTTACTTCCAACCTTATCAACATTAGGAGCAACACTGTGCATTTTTGTTGGGAACCCATTTCTCTTCCACCACAGAGTCAGCAGCATTACTCTGGTTTTACACCTATTTGTTCTTTTGGCCTGTTTTTGTTTCCAAACCCTGAGAATATTCTGCAGATTTTGAGTTCACTCTCATGGTTTTATTTTCTCAGGACTGGTTTGAGAATTTGGGCCTGAGTATGCAAATTCTTGCTCAGACAATGGTGACTCTTTAATCAGGTAAGCGACAGAATGACAATGAAAACAGCAATTGGGAAGGTTAAGCTATAAAATCTTTCGGATGTGAGCAGCCCCATGATACCAAAGTTGAATCTCCAAGGCCAGCTGCCTCAAAATATCCACTAAACAGATTTGGAATTTGGGTGTAAAGAATACAAACTCGTGTTACCACCAACAAGGAACCTACCAAATGACCGTACAATCTTTTGTATTTGAGCACGAAAATGTTCTTGCAAGCGCGGGAACTCCATCCACAGCGGGTATTTGTGGTGCAAAACTTACTCTAAATTGAATCTTCTGAACAATGGCTGAATACATGCAATGTCACCAGCACACTGAGACTCTGTTCCGGTAGGCCCCTTGATCTGCTTCCTCCTTGTCTAACAGTACACAAATACAACCTGTACCCAGCCCCTAGGAAGACTCCACCTTCCAGCCAAGAGGAGCCTAGTCATAAGTATACCACTTATAGAGGTGTTTTTTAAAAGGGATTCTTCAGAGAAATTTGAAAATAACAGCCCACTTTTTGGGGCACTCAAAAACAAGTTTAATTTCTTCATCATTTTTGAAAACCATATTAAATTATCCTAGTAATGATATTGAGTATTAAGATAGATGGTTTGATATTATTATTAGATCCTTACAATTAAGATTGTTTTCTTATTGCTTATTGGTGAAATTCCAAACCATTAGTGAGATTTTACTTATAATGATTTAATAATCACAATAAATTACTTATATAAAATGATTTAAAGAAGGTATGATGTTTTAATAATTCTATTGAATTATTTGACATAACAGTGATTTAAAAAAAAAAAAAGATTAGGTCTAACAGTTGAAACGCTAAATCTAAATAAATCTTCCAGAAGTACCAGTATTCCTTTGGCTTCAAGCACTTTAGGTATACAGAGGCACAACTAGGCTATTTTGATGATATTTGGTTTTAGTTTCAATATATATATTTTATTTTTGTAATCACTTTTATAATCATTAGATTATGAATAATGACACAAACATTTGATGTACATTTATTTTGTCCTTAATATAAACTATTTATGTTTGGTTTGTTGAGCAAATTTTATGTTTGAACTATGCATCGTTTAATTTTGATGATTATATATACAATAAATCTCTCTCTTATGTAACCTCTCCCACTCTGATTTCTCGTCACGTTGTTGTTGCTGTCACGTTTCCTCATTTCTCGTTTCTTGCAACATAGATTCTGAGGGACAAGAGTGTCCATCCACCCCATAATTGTAAGTGACATTGCCTTTCAAAGTGGAAAACCCCTTGCTATTTGGCTGGTTGGCCCTTGCGCTCAATGGTGAGCTGTTTGAAATAAAAAGGCTTATTCTGCGAGCCGTGCACCTCAATTCTTGTTTGGACATTAATTTGAACCCTAGTAGCTGGGAAAACCCTAATAGCAGCCTTTTTGAGATCAGCATTGGAGAGAGGTCCCAGGCTGAGAGCCCATTAAATCCACCTCTGCCAGCGTCAGTGCTTGCACTAAGGGCTTCATCAGCTGGATACTTTATTGATTCCAGCTTTTCAACTTGAATCTCCATGCTTCAGCTTGGGAATCCATGGACAGGTGATGGTTCCTTAACTGGTATATTTTCAGCACGAGTGTCCGAGAGCAAAGCATTGCGAGGAGCTGAGTTACCCATTAAAGGTGCAATCTGGAATTATTTGTTGGCCAAATTACAAACCAGGCATGATCAGATTAGAAACTCTGCTCGCCCTTGAAAGAAACCCTCAAAGAATGAAAGAATCATATGGACGTCTCGTGAATGATTTGAGGAAAGAAGAAAAACCCTCAAAATAGTTGTGTTGAAAAAAAAAGCTTGTAAGAGGACTTTAATATCAAAGCAAAAAGTGAAACTCTGTTCACAGCTTGACAGAAAGTATAATAAGAACTCGAAAACCTAAAACCAATCCCTTTTGACAGGCTTTTAAGGTGGACGGTTCTTGAGAAGCACAAAAAACCATTTTATGGAGCTTGAAGTGGCTTGAAACAGGAAATGATCAATTCTTATAGCTGCAAATATCCTTTATTGCACAAATTAACTGAAACCCAACCCTGAGCATGGTCTGAAAAAGCCTTGGAAATGCAGGGACAAGCCACAAGGAGGAGGCATGGACAGAAATTGCAGGAAAAATTGAAAATTCTTTCCCTCAGTCCTGTAAAATGGAGAGGAAGCAAGATATCAATGCATGGGGCGATTTCTGGAAATTCAGAGGCCCCAGGGGATGAGTTTCACAAAAATATTCCATAGTTGTCATGGTTAACATTTTTATTCTTGATTCTAAGAAACTTTTTGCATTCTAATACCTTTTACTGAGGAGTTTTGATTCTGCTTGAGTGAAGATTGTGTCTCTTTTGCAATAATATTTTACTCCAAGCAGGGCTAATAGGCAATACAATAATTTTAAGATTTATTTGCTTAAACTAAGACACGGTTTATGTCCAGTCTCTATTAGCAGGAAAAAAATGAACGTCAGAGATTGGCCAGGTCCAAACCTCCTTTATCGTCCATTCTAAGATATTTTACATGATAAACTTGTTTTACTTCTCCTAATATGTTATAATCTGCATAAATAAAGATAATTTTCCATATAGTGAAAGTGCAGTGTATGGAATTGTTTCAATGGACAGAAGCATTTAGTTTAAATGCATCTGATTTTTTAGTCCAGACTCGACCTGAAACATGCATGTGATGTAATTATCCTAACACTGATTTTCCAGCACCGTGGAAGATGAAATTATTTTAGACCCAGTGGATGCCCCAGAGATAATCGACGACTTTGAGCTGGGACAGGATGATGCCGCTGAAATAAAGGACAAGGAAGTAAACAAGCAAAAATTGAGACGCCGCATAGAGCAATACAAGGTGAGAAGTTGTTCGTTTTAGGTTCCATGCAAGGCACAAGTGATCTTGAAGCAATCTGGTCTCCAATTCTTTTCCTGCTATGAGATTTTAAAAAGGTTTTGGGAGTGAATTTTTGTTTCACTATGTTTCTTTGAAAAAATTATTGGTTTTCAGTTTAGGGAATGCTTATGACGACTAGTTGTTTTATGAATATAATTAATGGACCTGCATGAAAATTCAATAATTGAAGCTTTTTGATAGATCTAAAAAGTACTTATAACCATTAAAAGTTGCATGTTAATACATTTGGGAGTTGGAACTCAGGTGTTAATTGTATGTGCTACCTTAATGCATCTTTCCACTTCAATTGCTGGTATGTTTGATGCCAAGCGTTGATTTTGTGAACGTGTTTTATGAATCTTCACATATCAAAAAAATTAAGTTCTCTTTAGATACTCATTTAATTTGGTTAATCAGAAACTGCTTCTTGCTTTACCATTGTGCCACGAGGATCTAAGCTACAATGCAAGATTGGGCATCTTATAATTTTGACATTAGCAGTATTCAATATGGTTTTGAAATATTCAATTTTGTAGCTTTTTATTGTTCTTTTACTTCCCAAGTGTTGAAACAAGTTGGGTTCGTATATGTATATCTGGAAATACACATTAGTCAGAGCATGAATTTATCCCATTGCACACCTGTATAATTATTAATTCCTTATAAAATCAATTTGTTAGATAGCTTTCTTGGATCTTCATCAATCTGATCATTGAACTCTATTTATTAGATTCATAAAGACAGAGGAATAGAAATGCACAAATGTTTGTAAACAAAGTAGTAACATTTTCTAGCACTATACCTATTTTATTAAATTTTGTTCTAGTTTAACTAAATGGCTATTTTATATCACAGGGCAGAGTTTATGGTGCTACGAAGTTATTGTTTAATAACCACATATTGTTTTTCTATCTGTTTGGTAGTCAGGATTATGGTATTGTTGTCAACCTGGAGCTGCACCCTGAATCGAAAACGTCCATGAAATGGCCAATCCTCTATCCGGTTGAAACAATGGGATCTTCTCATGAGGGTGGGTGCTTCAATGGTGAGAAGAACCTTCAGAGAAAGCTGGTTCCTGTAAGATGTATTAATGAAGATCTCTACTCTACGTTGCAGACTATCAGGGAAAAGAGAGAAGGGAACTTGAAAGAGAAATCCTACCTAATAACGGTGATACATCAAAACGTTGATCCACTCTACTTGGCACCCTGAACACTGAATCAAACAAGGGAAAATGAAGACCTTTGATTTCAATTCATCACTATGCATCAATATTTCATGAGAAGGTTCGATTCAATGACCGAAACATGAGGGAAAATGATGGAGAGAGCTCTGATACAAGACACTTTACAGCCACCTAACATCCACTTACAGCGTCAACAAAAGACATAAAGAACATTGAACATGACCTGCCTAATATGATAAGCTAGCAACTAGGTACGAATCAGAATTTGGAAAGGGAGAGAAATTTACCACATATGCAAATTGCTGAATGAATATACACTATGCTAGCAGTTGAAATTTGAGAGTACAATCCTTCTATTGATTGAAGAGGTTACACAACTCACCAATGACAGAGTCTGGTCTTGCCAAGAGAGGGATGAAAAAAATCTAAGGCTGAAAAGCCATTAATATAGAGAATTACAAAAGCCAAAAGATTGACGTTGAAAAATAGAAGAGGAAGATCAACTTAGACTAACTTAAGACTGACTTTGCCTTTCAATAAAATATGTTTTCCCTTTGTCTTTGCATGAAGCTCTTTGGCGTTAGAGGAAGTGGATGGCTGGGTTTATTGAAACGCCCACCTCTCTTTGCATGGAAATCCACGCCAATGTCAATTGTAGCTTCTTCATGAGCTGCTGGAACGTTTGAAAGTGTGAGATGATAATATCATGTATGAAATCCAACGCTAATGTCAATTTTAGAACTCTGACTTGATCCGTTGGAAGCTGAATTGGAACATTTGAAACGTTGAGTTGGACGAAGAGATTATTCTCCTTTGCATGGAAAACTCCTAGTAGATGTGGCGTTTAACAATTAGTCAATTCTAAATTTAGAATAGTCAACTCGACGTCCTAATTTGGAACTCTGGTCGAGCTATTGGAACGTTACAAGCTTGAGACGGACGAAAGTGCTTGCATGGAAAACTATCTTGCTGAGTGAGAGATAAATTCAGGTTGAATTAATTTCCTGGCTGTCTATTTTCTGTTTTTGTTTCTGTGCATGCGTTGTTCTTGAGTTTATTCCCTCGGACTTGTCTTTGGTCTTGGATTTTTCTTCGGATCTTTTGTTAGTCCACTTTCCCGTGGACAGTTTGTCCTTCTTTGCCTTTGGACTTCGCTCTTCGAACAAAAAGTCCGAGACTTTATCCTTCTTGGGCCTTTCTCTTCCTTCGGCTTTATTTCCCTCAGTTAAATCCTCAGACTTTTTCCTGCAGGTTTTGTGTCCCTTTGAATTTCCATAGACTTTTTGCTTCCCACTTTTTCGAATTAATCCTTCGGACAAAAAGTCCGAAGGATATCCTTCCTTTGTTTTCTCTTTTGCCTTCAGACTTTTTTCCACGGTTTTTTCTTTTGTAAATTCTCTAAATTTCTTCGGACTTTTTGTTCGAAAGAAAGGACACAAGCCCTTGCGGAGGGCACTTGGTCGATGGCAAGACCTTTCCAAAGACCCGAAGGGCTTTCTACCGGTGGTTAAGACAGACAAAGGACTAATTCCTTCGGAATCCGAAGGAATTAGTCCTTTGTCTGTCTTAACCACCGGTAGAAAGCCCTTCGGGTCTTTGGAAAGGTCTTGCCATCGACCAAGTGCCCTCCGCAAGGGCTTGTGTCCTTCCAGAATGCCCTTCAAGAAAGTTGGAAAGGCCCTGTGACTGACCAAGTGCCCTCCACAAGGGATTGTGTCCTTCCTCTGCGGCTTTTCGGAAAAATTGTAGGGCACTCGAGCTTTTTGTAGGTGTCCTTATTCCTCGGACTTTATGTTTCCTTGCGGAGTTTTTGGGAGGCTGCAGGTTCATTGTTTACAAATTCTCTGAAGTATTCCTTGGGACAAAAAGTCTGAAGGAATTCTTTCGGACTTTTATCCGAAGGATATCTGTCTTCCTTTATTCTTGCCTAATTTCCCGCGGACTTATTGCAAAACTTATTCCTTTGGATTTCTTGCAGAGAACCTTTTTCGAAGGATAACATACCCTTCGGATTTTTTGAGTGTCCCTTCAAAATTTTGTAACGGTCCTTTGAACTTTTTCGAAGCTATGTGAAATCAAGTCTTCTTTGTCCGAAGGAAATCTTGTTGTAGCCAGAGCCTTTGCAAATGAGTATTTCAATTGGTCTACATCTACCCAATGTATTATTTCTTCCTTGGCTAGAGACGTGAACTTTTCGAATGGCAAGAGACAATCTGACCTGTGGAAGAATTGTCAACATTTTTGACGACTCAGCTAGCCCAACATGCCTGCTATGCTTGAGAACTTAGACCATATAGATGCTATTCGAATTCCCAAAACAATTATAAACTTGATTTCTGACTGAAAATCTCTTTTGATCATGGCTGAAGTAACCTCTTTCAAAATAAGAAGGGAAACACATGAAAGCAGGGAAACTAAGAAGCAAATGTGCAATCAAGCACTTATTGGACAAAACTGAAGCAAACTACTGTGCTTGAACAACACTTAGAGGAAAGCAAAAACAACTATGTATATAGAGTTTTGCTCTTTAATAGCAATGTTTTAGATGTATCCCATTGACTGGGATTGGAACCTTTTGGCCATCCATCTTGGCAAGTTGGAAGGCGTTATGGGATTTGCAGCTGGAAATCGTGTATGGGCCACTCCAAAGGGAATCAAACTTTGTGTGCTTTCCTAGTTTGGCTCAATCCTCATCCCACTTGAGGACCAAATCTCCTTCATTGAAGCTTTGTGAGGAAGCTCCTTTGTCAAATGTTCTTTTCACCTGTGCTTGATGACTTTCCATGGCTAGCTCTCTGATTGTCAAATTGTAGGTAACCTCATAAGGATCTCTTAAGGAATCGTGATTGTCAAATTGTAGGTAACCTTTTACTTCAACTTGAGATGCCACGACCTCTGATTGTCTTCAATAGTCCTTCGTATGATCCTTAAGAGGTTTTTGTTTGTAGATTCAGCAAGGCCATTTTCTTGTGGATAACAGTTCGATGAAGTACTGAGATAAACCCCATGTTGGACAGCGCATTCGCTGATCTTAGATCCCACAAAAGCCATTGCATTGTCAGAAATAATAGTGGAAGGAACTCCAAACCTAGTGATCAAATCTTCATAGAAATCAAGAACACTAGTTTAGTTTGCTTCTTTCAATGCAATTGCTTCTGTCCAATGTGTGAAGTAGTCCGTAGCTGTTAGAATCCACTTATGCCCTGAACTCGGAGGGTTAATGAGACCAATAAAGTCCAATCCCCACTGGACAAAACGCTAATCCACTGCAATTCGCTGAAGGGGTAGGGCTGCAAGTTTAACTTTTCCTATAAACATAGCACATTGTTTGCACTTCCTAACCCATGTATGGCAATCGCCAAATATAGTAGGCCAATAGTACCCACCTCTCATGATTTTAAGTGCTGTAGTTTTTGCGGAAAAGTTCCCTCCACCAAGTCCATCATGAAATTCTTTAAGTAATCTTTAAGTTTGGTTTGGCTCCACACACCTTAGTAACATTCCATTGATATCCTTTTTGAACAAAACGTCGTCAATGAGCAAGAATGGAATTGATTGCAATCTGAAATACCTTTTTTCTGAAGCACTTGGTGAGAAGGGTAACAACCATGTTGCAGATAGCTTACCAAATCACGAAACCAGCTGGAAGGTGAGTCGTGAACAACAACAATCTCTTCATCATTTGACACTAAAACAACTTCATTAGTTTCTTGCAAGCCCTGAGCTAAATGCTCATAAAGTCCTTTGCCTCTAACCAGCTTTGTAACATTAATTTCTACGTCATATTCCATTACTTTGGTTATCCTATCGGCTCTCTTCTCATTTATGTTTTTGTTCAGAAGAAATTCTTTGATGCTTGGATGAGCAACCATTAGACGTATTTTATTATTAGACAAGTGCCTAAATTTTTTCAGAGATCTTGTAACTGAAAGGACATGTTTTTCAACAAAAGAGTACCTTGCCTCATACTCCTGCAAGCTTTGGCTGCTCCAAATCTTCATGATTCTGCTAAATAAGAATGCCTGAAATAATGTCCACATTAGCATATGTATACAGAATAAAATCTTTCGTAAAATCTGGATTTAAAAGCATAGGAGCACTTGCTAGGGCTTTCTTAACATCTTCAAACTTTGTTATTCCCTCTTTGGACCAGCTGAAGTTCTGATTTTTTTTTAACATGGCTGTAAGTGGTTTAGCTACAATAGCGAAATCTGAAATGTATCTCCTTATAAAATTGATCTTTCCAAAGAAACTTTGCAAAGCCTTTTTGATTTTAGGCAAGGAGAGTGCAAGAATGGATTGAATCTTTTCAGAATCTATGTTTAAATCGTGCTTTGAAACATGTCCAAGAAGCTTACTTTCGTGAATTGAAAATACACACTTTTTGGGATTTAGAGATATTCCAAATTGCCTACACTTTTCAAAAACTTGCTGGAGCTGAACCATGTGATCTTCTGCATCTTTTGAAAATACTGTTATATCATCCAAATACACAAGCACAAACTTGTTAAGAAGGCTTTGGAAGGCCATATCCATGGCTCTCTGAAAGGTTGCTCCAGTTATCGACAAACCGAATGGCATCTTTCTGTATGCAAATGTCTCCCTCTTAGTTGTGAAGGTTGTCTTGAATTGGTCCTCTTCTTTGACCAAAATTTGATTGTAGCCACTATATCCATCCAATAAGGAAAACTTCTCTGAACCTGCAACAAGCTGTAAAATTTGTTCCATTGATGGCAATGGATAGTGGTCTTTAAGCGAAGCCCTGTTTAAATCACGAAAATTAACACAAATGATTCTCACCATTCTTTTTCCGTACTGGAACGAGGTTCGCCATCCAAGTTGAGTGCTTGATTGGAAATATGATAGCCGATTCTATGAGCTTGTGAAGCTCAACTTTCATCAAAGACTCAAGCTTTGGATTGATTGGCCTTTGTCTTTGTCTTACTGGTTTAGTTTCGTCTTCTAACTCAATAGTGTGTTGAGCCAAACTTAGATCAAAACTTTTGAATCATTACACTGCCATGCAAATATATCAATAAAATTTGTGCATAATTCAATGAAAGCTTTCTTTTGTGGGGGAGTGAATACCTTACCTAATTTCAAAATCTTATCATTTGCAATCTCTACATTGGCAAAGTGCTCTTCCTTTGTTGACAAGGATGGTTTCTCTTTCTTTAGCTCATCTTCACTGAAAATATTTTCAAGAGTGACCAATCCCTTAGGTAGCTTATTAGTTTTCAGTTGTACAAATTGATCACCATATTGCTGTAAGCGTTTCTACTGATTTCTTAAAGAAAACTCAGCATCTTTCTGCAAAAATCTCACAATTTGATTTTCATTTTCAAACACTTGTCAATTTTCTTGGTTATTTGGAATGGAAGGCCTTACAAGTATTTTTATGTGATTGAAAAATGTCATTTTTTATATCGGCTAGGATATCAAATTGTGCCCCAACAACAACCAACCTATCAGCATGTTTATTCCTATCTCTTGGTATTTCCTGAATATTAAAAGCCTGAAAATCTTCAAGTAAATCCTATACTCTGTTTGTAAGATTTAAGCAACATATTTTTGAATATATTCAAATCTCTTACTTGGTGGACTACAAGTTCACTATCTCCAAACACTTGCAAACAATTTTCTTTCATCTTCCTAGCCCATTGCAAACCGTGGACTAGTGCTTCATATTCAGCAACATTGTTTGAACCAAACTGAAATTTAATAGAGGAGAAATACCTTTGTTCTATGGAAGAAATTAATATCATTCTAGCTTTGGTCCCATGTTTATTTCTTGATCCATCAAAGTATAATTGCCACAAGCCTTCATTAGATTTGTCCTCTTTAACCATGGTTGAAATTGGTGCATCGTTCTCATGAAAACAATACACACCAAGACCTTTTTCAATCAGCTTGTAGGGATCATGTTCATGCAAGGTGGAAGCTCACTCATCAAGAAACAAATCTGGAACTCCATCCAAAGGCGAGTCTTTTTCTACATCACTAGTTTGTAGTATTTCATCTGAGTTGATACAATTTGCATTGACCACACTTGGCGTATAAGGCTCCATGTGAAAATGTGCAATAGGTTTTGAATGAATTGTTACCTTTGTGGCATATCTGGTCCTGAACAACAAGTAGGTCCAATCAGCGGATAAATATCTCCCAATCTTTGAGGTGAAATCTCTTGGAAGGCACATAACGAAATAAGGAGGTAGGTCCACCACTACAACATTCTGCTGAATAGTCACATTAGGATAGGCATGCAATGTCAATTTCAAATCTTTGATAATACCTACTGTTTTTGCTGGTGAACCATCCAATTGCAGTACCTTTTTAGTATTTGGCTTATAAATAAGGCCGAACTTGTCTGCAATCTGTTTGGGCATCACTGTACTGCTAGCTCCACTATCCACCATACAATTATGAACCAGAGTATCACCCACTATCAAAGAAAGATAAAAAAGGGGAGTTTTCTTTGTTTTTACCTCAGTTTTGCCCACATTTGATATCTTATCTCCTTGCTGCTCCTGTTGCTTAGTTCGCTGATCCGAATTTGTCAAGACAATACATTTTTTCTCAATCGATTTTGGTGACAATTCAAGAGTTGAAAGTTCTTGAATGAGTTTATCCTTTTGCCTTGGAATTGAAAGAGAATTCCACATGCTAATGCTGATGTTAGACTTCTTCATTTGGTCTACAATACTGAATTGAGATGGACTAACTTTTGATTGCGCTTTCTGTGGTACTTGTTGCTCACGAATTAGAGGTATTTGCTGCACTTTATTAACCTCTACATTCTGATTTTTTTGCGCTGTGGGGGCAACGAGTTGCTTTTTTGTACTTTGAGCAATAATACTAAGAGCACTTGAAGTATTTGCTACTGCTTGGGCTCCCTCAACAACGTTTCTTTTAGTTTTCTGATAGGTTATAGTTGCAACTTGACCATTTGAAATGTTAGTTTTAACATCCTGAGTAAAAACGACGTGATCATCTACCTGTCAATTTACATTGATAGCATCACGCTGCTCTTGAGTCACTCTTTGTGATGCCAAACTTGTATCTTGATATTGACCCCCTTGAAAAGAGAACTCTTCTTGTGTTATTTGTGGCATGGTGCTGTTTGTTGATACCAAGTTCTGGGTTGGAACATCATTGAGATTTGAGGGCTACCAGCCTGAATCTTGCACCAAATTGTTTTGAGGTGGGGTTGGAACAATGGCTTTTGAAGTGGAAGGAGCATTCGGATCAAGACCAGTATATGGTTTAGTTTGAGTTATGGCTCTTTGTGTTTGATAGGGTGGTCGATTTTATCTGAAACCCTGATAAGGAGACCTTTGATCTTTGAAGGGTTGATAGTTCTGATTTTGCTATTGATAGGGTTTATTTGATTGAAATTGCTGTCTTTTGAGCTGTACTATTTCATTTCCAAAAGATTGTAGCAAACTTTTCAACTCTCCTATCTCACTAGATTGACTAGTAGGCGCTGCAATAGGAACTTGAGGTGTTGGAATTGGAGCCAAGGATGGAATTTGAGGGGCTGATAAAGAACTTATTTCTGGGAATATGGGCATTGGAGGTCTTGGAGAAAGCTTATCTGTTTTTATAAACTATTTTCTGTCCTTATTGCAACTTCATAAGCATCTGGTAAAGTAGTACCACCCATTGACTGTATCATCACACTAATGTCAGAGTTGAGAGCTTTCAAAAAATACAAAAATGCATATTCAGGAGATGGCCTAATCAGAATCGGTATCCTGGTCCATGTCTTATGAAATCTGAGATTAAAATCGGACATGAACTCATGAGGAGCTCTTTGTATGGCAGTTAATTGCTCAACTAAAGATAAGTGATCAGATTTGTCCTCAAACTGCTTGATCAAGGCTGCACCCAATTCATCCCAGGTGGAAACGGATCTAAGTGAGAGGGTTCTATACCACTGTAATGCTTTTTTTTTGAAAGAAGCAGCTAGCAATCTGATAGCAACATTATCCTCAACAACATTATGAACTGAACAAAGATTAGCCACACCCTGGATATGCTCAATAGGGTTTGATTTTCTCTTGAGAAGAATGGAATACTTTTGAGGGCAGATACTAGAATGTCATCTAACTGTGCTAGATTTAGTGGACTTCCCTTACTGAATGGAGCAAACACTTGATTTCTCATGGCCATTTGGATGGTGGGGATTGCAGTGTCTAGAACGATAGGATAAGAGGGAGGTAAATATTCCCTTTGAGGATATGGATTTGCCCTTTTAGACCTTGCTCTTTTATAAGTTACAAATTCAAAAGGAATACTTTTACTTGATGATCTTGTGGTAACCTTTGGCATGAACAGATTCCTTGAATGATGCTATGAACTCTGCAACTAGATGTAAATGAATATCCTCCGCTGCTGCGAAAACTATGTGAAGAACTCTTTTCGTTGTTCCACCGGGCGTGCCAAAAATTGTTCTCAACCTGGAGCTACACTTTGAATCGAAGACGTGCATGAAATGGTCAATCCTCTATCCGGTTGAAACTATGGGATCTTTTCATGAGGGTGGGTGCCTCAATGGTGAGAAGAACCTTCAAAGAAGGTTGGTTCCTGTAAGATGTATCAATGAGGATCTCTACTCTATGCTGCGGACTACCATGGAAAAGGGAGAAGGAAACTTGAAAGAGAAATCCTACCTAATAACGGTGATACACCAAAACGTTGATCCACTCTACTTGGAACCCTGAAACTGAATCAAACAAGGGAATAAGAAGACCTTTGATTTCAATTGATCACTATGCATCAATATTTCATGAGAAGGTTTGATCCAATGACCGAAACATGAGGGAAAACGATGGAGAGAGGTTTGATACAAGACACTTTGCAACCACCTAACATCCACTTACAACTTCAACAAAAGACAAAGAATACTGAACATGACCTGTTTAATATGATAAGCTAGCAACTAGATACGAATCAGAATTTGGGAAGGGAGAGAAATCTACCACATATGCAAATTGCTGAATGAATATACACTATGCCAACACTTGAAATCTGAAAGTACAATCTTTTTATTGATTGAAGAGGTTACACAACTCACCAATGACAGAGTCTGGGCTTGCCAAGAGGGATGAAAAAAATCTAAGGTTGAAAAGCCATTACTATAGATAATTACAAAAGCCAAAAAATTGGCGTTGAAAAATAGAAGAGGAAGATCAACTTAGATTAACTCAAGACTGACTTTGCCGTTTAATAAAATATGTTTTCCCTTTGTCTTTGCATGAAGCTCTTTGGCGCTAGAGGAAGTGGATGGCTGGGTTTATTGAAACGCCCACCTCTCTTTGCATGGAAATCCACACCAATGTCAATTTTAGCTTCTTCATGAGCTGCTGGAACGTTTGAAAGTGTGAGATGACAATATCATGCATGAAATCCAACGCCAATGTCAATTTTAGAACTCTGACTTGATCCATTGGAAGCTGAGTTGGAATGTTTGAAACGCTGAGTTGGACGAAGAGATTATTCTCCTTTGCATGGAAAACTCCTAGTAGATGTGGCGTTTAACAATTAGTCAATTCTAAATTTAGAACAGTCAACTCGACGTCCGAATTTGGAACTCCGGTTGAGCCGTTGGAACATTACAAGCTTGAGACGGACGAAAGTGCTTGCAAGGAAAACTTTCTTGCTGAGTGAGATAAATTCAGGTTGAATTTATTTCTTGGTTGTCTATTTTCTGTTTCTGTTTCTGTGCATGCGTTGTTCTTGGGTTTATACCCGCGGACTTGTCTTTGGTCTTGGATTTTTTTTCGGATCTTTTGTTAGTCCACTTTCCCGCAGACAGTTTGTCCTTCTCTGCCTTTGGACTTTGCTCGTTGGACAAAAAGTCCAAAACTTTATCTTTCTTGGGCCTTTCTTTTCCTTCGGCTTTATTTCCCTCGGCTAAATCCTCGGACTTTTTCCCGCGGGTTTTGTGTCCTTTGAATTTCTGTGGACTTTTTGCTTCTCACTTTTCCGAATTAATCCTTCGGACAAAAAGTCCGAAGGATATCCTTCCTTTGTTTTCTCTTTTGCCTTCGGACTTTTTTCCATGGGTTTTTCCTTTGTAAATTCTCCGAATTTCTTCGAACTTTTTGTCCGAAGGAATTCCTTTGGACAAAAAGTTCGAAGGAATTAGTCCTTTGTCTTTGTCTTAACCACCGGCAGAAAGCCCTTCGGGTATTTGGAAAGGTCTTGCCACCGACCAAGTGCCCTCCGCAAGGGCTCGTGTCCTTCTAGAATGCCCTTCGGGAAAGTTGGAAAGGTCCTGTGACCGACCAAGTGCCCTCTGCAAGGGATTGTGTCCTTCCTCTGCGGTTTTTCAGAAAAATTGTAGGGCACTCGGGATTTTTGTAGGGCACCTGGGCTTTTTGTAGGTGTCCTTATTCCTCAGACTTTATGTTTTCTTGCAGACTTTTTGGGAGGCTGTGGGTTCTTTGTTTACAAATTCTCTGAAGTATTCCTGCGGACAAAAAGTCCGAAGGATATCTGTCTTCCTTTATTCTTGGCTAATTTCCTGCGGACTTATTGAAAAGCTTATTCCTTCGGATTTCCTGCAGAGAACCTTTTCCGAAGGATAACATACCCCCTTTGGATTTCTTGAGTGTCTCTTCAAAATTTTGCAACGGTCCTTTGAACTTTTCCGAAGCTATGTGAAATCAAGCCTTCTTTGTCTGAAGGAAATCCTGTTGTAGCCAAGGCCTTTGCAAATGAGTATTTCAATTGGTCTACATCTACCCAATGTATTATTTCTTCCTTGGCTAGAGACGTGAACTTTCCGAATGGCAAGAGACAATCTGACCTGTGGAAGAATTATCAACAAGTACAAGTAGTTAGGTGGTATCCTTCTATTGTTAGATGAGAATTGCAAAGTGCAAATTGACAAGTACAAATATACATGTCTCTTTTGTCAACATCATCTTGTGTTAATTGATCCGTTTTTCATGAACCAAAGGAGAAAGAGTCGAAGAAATTATATTAATGTGCATGGATGATCAAAGTAGGTCGATGGGACTAAAAAATACCACATGTTACAATAGCAGATTGGGAGTGCTAAAACAACTCCAAAAACAAAAAAATAAATAAAAAACTAAAACGAGAATTAGACTTGGGAAGAAAAACAACCTAAGAAGAGGGATGGAATGTGAACGGGTAAACCCTAGACAAACCGGTATATACAAAGCCACATAATACAAAATAATCCCTTGAAAGGAAATTCACATTGTAAGAGAGGACTGTTGATATAGTTGTGGACAAAGAGCTAAAGGGGAATGAGGCTATAGTCTGCATCAAATTCGTTTGGAGTGGTGGGTGGTGGGAATGTCTCACAGATATATCACCATCTGCCATAGCGACTAATGAAAGTGAAATATTTTTCTTTTGCAATTCTACTGCTTTCCTTGGGATTTGTTTTCTGGAATCACAAGCCCATCTTTTTGCTTCGTTTCCACATCTTATGTTTTATCTTGTAGCAACCATGATTTTGCCACTAAGCTGCTTATTCTTAGAGGGCATAGAAGTAGAGGAAGTGCTTATGTGCTTGTAAAGAAAGCAACAGTATTCTTCAAGATCAAACTGCTGTCAGAAAAGCTTATGTAGTTCAGTTTTCTAGAGTAGATCCTTTAGTAAATGATTTTGTTTTTTAGTAAATAATTGGTACCATACATCATAAGAGAGTATATCTGCCATTATTTTGATTTCGAGTGAATAAATAGGTACCAATACCATATATCATATACTTCACTATTTAAGTTATGGATCCTTTTTTGAAGTTATAAGAATGATGGGTCAATTTTTGAGAACTGGTAAGTAGGGACCTACTAATATCCGGTGTTATTTTAATATATGTTAGTAGAAGACAATGTTGAGAAGCACACAATATATTGATCTGTGCATAGATCTTATTTATGATAATGCAAAATTGGTTGCAACATGGTTACAACAGTTTTATGAGCTTATTAGTTTAGACCTTAACAAAAATTAGTTAAGTCTTATTACAATATTTAACACCCCCTCTTAATAATTAAACTAAAAATGACTCCAATTTTGTCTCGAAACTTTAAAAAAAGAATAGAACCAAGAGGTTTAGTCATTAGATTTGCCGGCTGTTCTGAAGAAGCACAAAAGTGAAGAGAAATATCACTATAACCAACCAATTGTCGAATGTAGTGATGATGAATCTCGATGTGTTTGGTGCGGGCATGAAAAACATGATTCTTTACTAACTTCGATACATTTTGATTATAACAAAATAGTGGAGTAGGTGTAGATGAAGAAAGTTGCAAATCAACTAGAATCCAATGTAGCCAAACTACTTTACAACTGGCACTGACTGTTGTTTTGTATTCTACTTCAGTGGAAGAGAGAGCAACAATATGTTGAAGCTTGCTCTACCATGAAACAACTCACTCCTGAACCAAAGGAAAACATATACTCAGTGATAGATTTCTGAGTATCAATTGATCCTCCCCAATCAGAGTTTGTATAACCAATCAATCTGAAATCTGCTGTTCTCTGATAGAGAATGCCAAAGTCAAGAGTTCCTTTGACATATCGCAAAAAATGTTTCGCTGCTGTCCAGTGTGCTAGCTTCAGTTGAGACAAAATCTGAGAAAGGTAGCTAACATCAAAACATAAATCTGGTCGAGTGGTGGTAAGATATGTCAATCTGCCCACCAACTGTCTATATAATGATTCATTGACCAGTGATGAATTATCATGAGTTGATAATTTCAGCCCTACCTCCATAGGTGTAGAAGTAGGATTACAATCCATCATTCCAAACTTTTTCAAAAGAGTAGTGACATATTTGACCTGAGCAATGAAAATGGAGTGGTCATGTTCCCAAAATTCTATACCCAAACAATAGTGTAGGAGGCCTAAGTGATATCCAAAGCAGTGCACAAATTTGATTTGACTTTCTGAATCGCTGTGTCTAAGGTCGTCAACATACACAATGAGTATCACAATGTCATTATCAGTGCTTTTGATATAGAGATTCGGATGAAATGGACTTCCTCTGAATCCAGAATCTCATAAACGCTGATCAATTTTGATGTACCAGGCTCGAGGAGCTTGCTTAAGCCCATAAAGAGACTTCACCAATTTGCAAACCAAATGATCACTACTAGGTGTTCTTGAAAGCCTTCAGGCTGCACCATGTATACTTCATCCAAATCACCATTAAGGAAAGCGCTTTTGACATTCATTTGAAACACTTTCCAACCAAACTGAGATGCGATAGAAAGAAGTAACCGAAATGTGACCATTTTTATAGCAGCAACAAAAGTCTCCTCATAGTCTATTCCCTCCTGTTGTGAAAAACCTTTTGCATCAAGACGGGCTTTGTACTTGTCCAAAGTTGCATTTGACTATGTACACCCATTTGTAGCCAATTGGCGGCTTACCTGGAGGTTAAATCCATTAATGTCCAAGTATTGTTTCTTATCAAGGCATCATAATCTGATTGCATCGTTGTCTCCCACTCAGGTTTGCCTTGTGCATCAGAATATCGCTGGGGCTCTAAAATAGTGGAAAGATTAGAAACAAGAGCAAAATACATATGCTCTTCATCATCAGTTGAATCCACAACTGACTTTCCTGGTTGTCGAGACCGTATATGAGATTGAGGAAGATCACCCCCTCGTACATCTTGTAGAGTGGTGTAATACCACTTGGGTCTCTTCTGTACCAAGGATTCCTGTTCCTACTGAACAACAGATGGAGAAGTGGTCGACTCAAGTCGACGATTCTGATAGACTAATGGAATGTTAGCCATATATTGCTGCACTGAAGATTGTGAGGGTGTCTCCAAAACATGTGGTTCCTCATATTTCAGAGGAAGTACAATACTAGATGTAGAAGCCTCTAGATTATCAAAGATAGCTTGTTGATTACAAACAAAAAATGACTGTTTCTTTTACATCAACATCCTGACTAATAATGATCTTGTTAGTAGATACATCTATTAGTCTATATGTTTTGGATTGAGTACTATAACCAACAAAGAAATATCGAGCACATTTAGAATCTAGTTTACTTCTCTGTTTTTTAGGAATGAGAGCATATGCAGCAGAACCAAAAACACAAAAATGTATTACTTCTGGTTTGATGTTGGACCAGGCTTTTTTCAGAGTGATGTTCTCCAAAGCCTTGTAGGGACTTCTGTTCAGTATGTAGATTGTTGTGTTTACAGCTTCTCCCCAGTATTTATACAACACACCTCTGCTGTGCATCATGGATCGAGCCATCTCCATGATTGTGCGATTTCGCCTTTCAACCACTCCATTCTGGTGAGGAGTGTATGGGGTTGTTAGCTGTCGATGAATTCCTTCCTTGCCGCAATAGTTCTGAAATTGCTTTGAAGTGAATTCTTCTCCATTATCGGATCGTAGGGTTTTGATCCACCGACTTGTTTGATTTTCTATCAGTGCTTTGAATTTTACAAACTCAGAAAAACAGTCAGACTTCTTGTTTAAGAAGTAGACCCACATTTTTATAGAAAAATCATCTACGAACAACAAAAAATACCTTGCACCAAGAATAGTACATGACTTCTAAAATGGCTCGCATAGATCTGCATGAACAAGATCAAGGAGCCCTTTTGCTCTCTAGGCACCTTCAGTGGGAAAAGGTTTCCGCTTTTGTTTGCCAGCGAAACAACTTGCACATATATCCTGCTTGACTTGGATAGTAGGCAATCCAAGAACCATATTCAATTTTTGAAATTTTGCCAAACACTGAAGAGTAAGATGTCCAAATCTCTCATGCCATACAACACTGGTATTATCCTCCACAATTAATGCATTCAAACTGTTAGTAGCAAGATCAACAAGTCTATACAAGCCATTTTGTTCAATGCCTAGGGCTATTACTTCATCATTTTTGATATCAAACACAATGCATTTCTTTCCTGAGAAATTTACTACAATGTGAGGGTTTTCAGTTAACTGATTGATTGATAGAAGATTTTTGTTCATCTTAGGTACATAATATTCTTGACTATGAACTTTGCAAGATTATTCAATACAATGCGTATATCTCTTATCCTTTCTACAACATGTGACCTACCATCACCCAAGGAAACTGAATCGGAAAAACTTTCTTTTGTAGTGAAATTAACATACCAGTCTTTTTGACATGTAAAATGCCTTGATGCAACGGAATCAAAAAATCAGTAACTGGTAGACCTCTCATCGGAGCATGATGCCATAAGAGCATATTCTTCCTCAGATTCAGCTTCAACTACGATCACATTTGCATGCCCTTTTGCCTTGTTATGTGTTAGATCATATAGTCCTTTTTTGCAGTCTTTCTTAATATGACCAAATTTTTGACAATAATAACATTTTACCATGAATATTGGGGAAGATGAAGACGTATACAAATGTTTTTTCCATTTCCCTTTTGATTGGACAGCAAATGCACTTTCTGATTGGCTAGAATTGGGTTCGCTGAAGTGTCTGCCTGCATTCGTTTTGCAACAAATATGAACTCCCTTGATCAAAAGTGAGAGTGTTACTCTATGTCATGAGGTGCAAAGCTTCCACGAACGATTCATAAGGTGTCAAGCTATTAAGAACAAGAGCCACCATATCATCGTCATCCACCTTTTTGTTGATGGCTGACAATTGGTCACAGAGATCTTTCATCCGTAATAAATGTTCTGACAGAGACCCATTTTCTGTGTTTTTTTGGAAAATAACAGATTTTTCAAATAAAGTACTCGACTCTTTTCCGAAGTTTGGTACTTGTTCTTGAGATTGGTCTATAGTGCACTTGCTTGTGCAGCATTTCAGACCTCTAGAATCATATCATCCGACAAAAAGTTTCAACAAAAGAAGGGCTTCTTTATGACGTTTGTCATAATCGACAAAGTTCGTTGACGGTCGTTGTTTTGTGTCAAGAATAATCTTGTCACAATCACAAAATTCTGCAATTATCAAGATTTTATGACTCCACACATTATAATTCCACCCAGTTAATTTTTGGGCTTCAGGAAGGACAAGATTCTGGATATTGGCCATTTTTCACTCCAGAAAATAATCTTGAATCAATAAAATACTAAAAAATTCTGAAAAGTTGAACTATTATTATGTTATGATTTTTTTTAAAGATCTTTCAACCACCTAGATATTTTACAAAAAGTCAGAAAATTTGTGAAAAATAAATTGTGAACTCATTGGAATTTATTGGTTTGCCCTGCTGCATCGTTTTCTTTTTTGCATCGTGTTTGTGCCCTTTCTGGTGACGTGCCCTTCCTGGTGACACATTGTTTTCTCCAAAACCCTGCCTGTGATTTGCGATGTCGACTCTGTGTTTTGTTTTTTGGTGATGTGCCATTTCGTGACCCTGCTATGATTCGACTTTGTCGTTGTGCCCTTCCACAACTGCAAACATGATTGTGTTTTCCTTTGTGCTGAACTTGACTGTTGTTAAATCCCATGTACTTCCGCAACTGCGTCGTGAACCTGGTCGTGACTGTTTTATGGTCAACAAGATTGCAATCAATGGTTGACGATTTTTGACGGGACTGTGTTTCGATGGGACTATGTTCCGTTCCAAAGCCCTTGGCCCTTTCTGTGATTACTAAAACCTCGTGCCCTTCCTTCGTCAACTGTGTTTTCTTTCCACCTTCGATGGTGATGTCTTTTTCACGGGACTGGATCCTCCTTTTCCTCTTCTGTTCGTACCTTAGAACCAAGGTTTCCTCAAACATGTAGATGCTTGTACCATTCCTTGGCTTCCACGAGCAGTGGCTATGATACCACTATTAGTAGAGGACAATGTTGAGAAGCACACGATATATTGATCCGTACATAGATCGTATTTATGATATGCAAAATTGGTTGCAACATGGTTACGACCGTTATAGGAGGTTATTAGTTTAGACCTTAACTAAAATTAGTTGAGTCTTATTACAATATTTAACAATATACATTGCTGAATTTATTGGATATATTTACTAATGGAGGAAAATAGGAAGAATGTTTTGTTTTAATTGTTCTTTTTACACCAATTTTTTGTTTTGTTTTAATTATAATTTTCTAGGTAAGTAGTATTCTCAGTTTGACCAAATGAATTTTCCTTACTAGATACCCCCTGTAATGCCCCCCTTTTCAAGCTAGTCTTTGGGAGAGACCCTTAGCCTTTTCGTTCCCAAGAGCTAAGGAATTTAGAGGCAAAAAGGGGAACATTTTTGAGCTTTAAGAGCATTTTATGGTAAAGCACAATATTATTTAATTTTGGGACTTTTTTGAGGGTCATGGTCACTTAAGACCTAAAGTGTTTTTATAAGGGAGCTTTTTATAATATTTTTTTAAAGAAAAAGGTAAACTCTCGCACCTTATTTTGGGCGCCACACTTTGAGGAGAGATATAAAAGGAAAGAAAAGACTCATTTGAAAAGGTTATGCATTTTTGGATATTGAAATTGATGATCAAGTATGTTAAGCTTGTTTACCACAACTTGAGGACGCAAACCTTCAAGTGTGACAAGGGTTTGGGGACGAAAACCTCTATTTCTACATTCAGAGTAGCTCTATTCAAGGGCTGTAATTGTGCTTGAGATTTGCATGGTTGTATGCAATTGGATCTACAAGGGTGTTTTTGAACACCATCTTCATCAATGATTGTTTCAACCCTATAGAGCTGAAAATTCGTAATTTGCAGGTCAAAGAGGTGGGCGAACTTGATTTGAGAGTTGGTTGATTAGAGAGTGGTGACCCCTCTCAAAAGGGCTAATTGGCTTCAAAACCCTCTTCTAGGGTCAAAAGGTAATTTTAATATTTTATTCCAGCATTGGCGAGTTATATGTGGATAAATTGCAGGGTTTGAAGGCCATTCCGTGCCCTAGGAATATTCAGAAAATTAATATAATATTTTGCAACTTGGGCAACTTGCTTGGGAAGGTTCAGAAGGTTGGTGGAAGGGTGAATTCATAGGATTGAATATCAGATTTATTTGCCTAATTTTTCTTAAGTGTGGCGACTCATTTGAGGAAGTTTTAAGGCTGTTTTGAAAGTGGAAATGCAGCTGTTCTTTCACACAAAAATCATAATATTTGCAGTGTTATTTTTTAGCCTCTTCGCCACTATATCTTGGCCAAGAAGGTACCTTATATTCAGATTATTATTCAGCGATTTTTGGAGCTATTTTGGAATGTGTTTTGCTTGGAATTTTTAAAAATTTTTCAGCTAGATTTTGTTGGTTTTGTGGATCAGATTTTCAGTTGATTAACAATATTATCTAAGGGTTGTTGGAAAACCCCAACTTGGTCTAATTGTCCCATTTGGGGACATTATAGTGATATCAGAGCCATATCTTGGCTATATGTGGGATTCAAGGTTTATATCAAACGATAACATGGACGATAGAAGGATTGAAAGTCTTACTCAGGCCCAGGATCGTGAAAATCAACCCCTCAAGGTGGAGGACCAGCCTTTGGTTCGTTGAGATTTAATGGAAGATTATGATGAGTACTTGACACTTGCATCACAGTACAAAAAGGGAAGGAGCTTCGAGGATTGGTTAAGTTTGAGATATGGCAAAGGGCACTATGGGCACATAGCTATACATGATGACTTGGGAAAGATAGTTCTTCCAACTTTTGATGGTGATCTAGGTATTTCGGTGAGCGCTTGGGTGGACAAGGTGAGTGAGTACCTTGATTTGAGGCCTAGGGGTAGAAGGAAAGCCTTGATTTTTGTCATCCAAAATTTGGATGGGGCTGCCCATGAATGGTGGCATCATGGATAGGAAACACAAGGGCACAACATCATTGGGACACGAGGAATTCTTTGAGAGAATTGTTGATGAGTTTGGTAAGGTGGAGCCATCAAAACCAAGATCACTAAGGGCACCAAGCAAGGGTTTCCAATTGGGTGAAAGGCAACCCTTAAAACAATTAACCGTGCCTAAATTCCAATTTTACAAGGGGCAGCCACTCCATAAGCTTGTTAAACACCAAAATTTAGTCAATCATAGGTCTCTTGTAATGGGCGATCAGCTGGAATTCAAATCAGAAAATTCAGGAAAATTGAAGGCATGTAAGGCTGAATTCGAAGGGCAGCCACCAAATGAAGAACATTTGAAAGTTTGGACACCAAAATTCAGTCAGTTGTGGGCTTATTATAATGGACAATTAGCTGGGATTAAAAACAAAAAATTCACAAAAATTAAGGGCATGTAAAATTGGAGTTGAAGGACAGCCACCAAGGAAAGGACAATCAGAAAATTGGGAGCAAAGAAATGAAAATATGAAGATAGACCAAACTGAAATTGAAGGACATTTACATTAAAAAAATAGGACAGCCAGTAGGTGTCAAGGAAAGAGGTGATTGCTACCCTATTTAGTGCTACTAGATGCCATGCTTTACGTGTGAAAGGAACCGTTAGAGGTAAAAGGGTGATCGTGTCAATCGATAATGGAGCCACTCACAACTTCATAGATGCTAAGATGGTTGCAAGACACAGGCTGCCCACCTAGGAAAATGGTGGATTTAAGGTAACTGTGGGAGATGGCTCCTCCATATCATGCATTTCCAACACCTTGGAATTAAAACTCACCATGAGTGAATATACTTTTGAAGGATCGTTCAATGTGATAGACCATGGGGAGATAGATATTGTGCTTGGAGCCCAATGGTTTCAATCCATTGGTGAGTACACTCATAATTTACAAGAATCAAAACTGAAATTTATGGCAGCCAAAAAGAAAATTGTTCTCCATGGTTTAAGCAATGGGACACCCATTGTGATGACCTCAAAAAGGATGGAACAAGCTTTCAATAAAGTGCAGATTGCATGGGCAGCTGAGTTATTTATGCATGATACAAGGTCTGATTCAAATCACTAGTTGCATCACAAGGATGTCCAAGACATCATAGATAGACACAAGGGAGTGTTTGGTGACATACCGCACGGGCTGCTTCCGGATAGAGGGTTTGAGCATATAATTGAGTTGGAGGAAGGTACAAGAGCTACCCCCTACCGCCACCCACGGATCTACAAGGATGAAATTGAGAAGGCCATCCAAGAGTTACTCGAAATGGGGCACATGAGGCCAAGCTCTAGCCCCTTTGCTTCTTCAGTAGTGCTTGTGAAGGAAAAGGATGGGACCATGAGGATGTGTATTGATTATAAATTGTTGAACAAGAAGACCATCAAGAATAGGTATCCAATACCTAGGATTGATGAACTCGTTGATGAGCTTCATGGAGCGGTTTACTTCTCCAAAATAGATTTGAAGACCGGTTATCACCAAATTCTTGTGAGGGAGGAAGATGTGCAAAAAACGGCTTTTCGTTGTCAATATGGGCATTATGAGTTTTTGGTTATGCCCTTTGGACTCACTAATGTTTCCGCTACATTTCAATTTTGTATGAATCACATTTTCAAGCAATATTTAAGGAAATTTGTGCTAGTGTTCTTTATGACATATTGATTTATAGCAAAACTTGGGAGGAACATTTGCACCATTTGGACATTGTTTTGCAAATGTTAGAGCAACAAACCCTCTTTGCAAAGAATTTGTCATGTCCCCTCTTTAGCGCGGTCTAACAAAGACATGCGAGTCAGCTTATTATGGGGTCTTGTAGGTTGACATTGTTGGATAGAGACCCAGTATGGTTATAAAGTGTTGGGGACTTGGTGTTCTGGCCGTCGCTGATCAGTTTGGAGATGTTCTTTATTTTTAGGAGGCAGTTCTTAAATTTATGGGGGTTATCCCTACTTTTTAGGAGGGTATTATCGTACCTAGGGTTGGGTCTCCATGAGATTATTCCTTGAGTTCAGTTTCAGAGGATTAGGGTTTGTTTCCTAGTTTCTAGGAGCATCCCTAGATTTTAGGGATGAGACTGCCAATAAATTTTTGATTTCGACTTCAGTCACAGATAGGTGGCAGGGTGATTTTCTGGTTTGTGGTGTCATTGGAGCATTTTGTCGCTATTTGGGGTATATTTTTAATATTTCATAAGCATTAAGTTTATAGCCATTTTGGAGTTATAAGGGGTTTTTGGCCTCATCTGGATGCGTATCCCATGGTGTAATAGCTCGTTGGAAAGGTCTTGGACTTTTCTAAATATTTCTCTCTTGACTCAGATCCTTTCGGTGAACAGATTTCTCTTTATTTGAAAAAAGGGTCATTTTTTATGTACTTGACACTTAAAAAAGGAGAAATATAACATTTTATAACTCAACGCCACATTGAGTTGCTTTTAGGGTTCGAGCTGATTGTAAAGGGGTTATAAGGAGGTCAAGACCAAAGTCTAATTCATTCTTGACATTTTATTTGGGATTTGCGCTTTGGCTCTGGAAGAGCTTTCAGCATTTGGGACGCCAAACCCCAATGCTTTGCCTGTTTGGGACGTAGCCCCCAATTTAGTGGTTGTTGATTTGCTTAGTAGCATTTGGAGATTGTTCAGTATTCCTTTTGGTGGGCGCAGTGATTGTGACAGAGTTCAACGTGGATTTGAGGGATTATTTCAGTTGAGAGGACCTTGCAGTTGTACGGTTGTACCTAGCAGCCCTTGCAGCTGTACGGCTGTACCTGGCAGCCAGCTTTCTTCCCACGTGCAGCGCATTGAGGGCTGGAATCTTGTCGCGGCTTCCTTTTGGTGTACAATTCTCCTTTAGTCTTCAAATTGGGTCTATTTATGATTGTAATTTTCCTGAAACTATTGGAAATTTGTATCTGGTTCCCTATTTGGTTTAATATCCAGAATTCTGTCTATAAGCGAATTTGTTTGGTTATATTTGGTATTTAATTTCAGAAGTTGTTCATGTTCTTGTACTTCATTATTTACTTGCTGAAAAATCATCAAAACACAAAAACAATCAAACCCTTCTGCAACTTCCGTCTATTTCAGAAAGAAAACATTCACAAACGGGAAAAATCAATTTAAAATAACAAAATTATAGCAGATCAGCCGAAGAGATCCATCAGGGATCTTTCAGAATTCGAAATGTGAGTTTGCTACTTCTGAAATTATGTATTTGGGACATGTAATCAATGTACAAGGGGTTCAAGTGGACCAACAGAGGATTCAAGCCATACTTGATTGACCACCTCCCACTATTATGACTCAATTGAGAGGGTTTCTTGGATTGTGTAGTTATTATCGGAGATTTGTGAAGGGCATTTTCCAACTTTCTGCCCCCCTTACAAATTTGACGAGGAAATATGCCTTTGTGTGGTCCCAAACCGCTTTGGAGACTTTTGAGAGACTCAAGGTGGTGATGAGTTCTTGTCCCGTGCTAGCTGTCCCAGATTTTTCAAACCCTTTCACATTGAAATGTGATGCTTTAGGAGAGGGGATAGCGGCTGTCCTAATGCAATAAGGACATCCCATTGTTTTTGAGAGTAGGAAATTCCAGGAAGGGGAAATTAATTTTTCAATTTATGATAAGAAAATGTTGGCTATTATGCATGCTTTGGCCAAATTCCATCAATACTTGATTTGTAAAAGATTCATAGTCAAAACGGATCACCATAGCCTCAAATACTTCTTCACACAATCTGATTTGAATGATAGACAACAAAAATGGGTGAGCAAATTACAATCCTATGATTTCAACATTGAATATGGGAAAGGCAAAAAAAAAAAAGGTGGCTGATGCATTGTCAAGAAGGCCCTATTTGTATTCTTTGAGTGAATTAACAGCCGATTGGAGGGCTGTAATTATAGCCGAATATGCAAAGGACAAATGGGTTACAGAGATTTTGGAAGGCAAGGTGATAGACAACAAATACAAGGTGCATGAGGAGCTGATTTTCTATAAGGGCATAATTATTTTGGCCCCTCTATCCAAGTTAAAACACCAATTATAAGGCTGCTCATGATGATACTATGGCTGGTCATCAAGGATACTTCAAGACATACAAGAGGGTGAGAGAAAGATTTGCTTGGAAGGGTTTAAGAGAGATATGTTATCCCATGTTTGGGAGTGTGGTTTGTCAAAGAAATAAATGAATGACTACATTTCCAGCCAGACTCTTGCAACCCCTTCCAATTCTCCACCAAAAATGGGAGAGCATATCTATGGACTTCATCACGGGATTACCTATATCATAAGGTAAATCTAGAATTTTTGTAGTAGTGGATAGTTTGACAAAACATGCTCATTTTTTTGCAGTTCCAACCAAGTACAATGCTCCTTATGTTAGGAAATCTATGGTTAGTACTCACATGGTGATTAATAATTTACGTATGGTAAATTATTAATGTGAGTAATATATTGTGTAATTAGTAAAATAGGTTGTTATATGGTTAAGATAATAAAACAAAGGTTTTATTAATATATGGGTGAATTGGTTGAAACCATATTCATGTATGGTTTTGCTATGGGACAAAGTTGGTTTTCTAATTTATAGGAAACACTCTTATATATATTTGTAACAATATGCTTGATGAAATATAGTGTGAAATATATTATTTTTTGTGTGAAACTTGTTTTGCTCTTTCATTTGGTACTAGAGTGGGTGTCTTTATCAAAGCGTTCTAATCATCTCATCGTGATGGAATTTTGAATGTAACCAAAGGAGCAATGTTGTACTTGCTCTTGTGTATGCATTTTCTATTAAATGAGTTTGGAATAGTTTTATTTTCTGCACTTTGTCTCCTCTATTTTGGCCGTGTATTTAGTGCTGTGCATTCATATCTCCAGCAGTCAAGAGAAGGATTTGGTTACGTATAAATTGTTGCAGAGAAAAGAAAACATTATTTTTTAGCCGGTTTGGGCGTCAAACTCAGTCAAGAACAGCTTTCAGATCATGTAATGAAATCAAACAAAATTAGTATCATTGCAAAGCTCTGGAAACAAGCTTTTCGACGCATTTAACGGTTTGCAAATCAGAGCTCTGGTTCTCAAGTTTTCAACAAATCATTGCTGGTCACTTCAACTCAAAATCAGTGGTGAGTTACTTGCCTTCCCACAACCATTTCTGATTGGCTGATTATTTTATTTTTTTTGCAAAACTATAGTTTTAGAATTTTTATTTTTCTATAGTTTTTGCTTAAATAATTGCAAATTGAGGGCAACTAATACATTTTTGGCCAAATTAATTTTTTTTTGGCATCAGTTTTTTGAGCTATTAATGTTTTTGGAATCATCATTTCCTTCCGATTCCAACGAGTGGTCACATGATAAATTTGCTCTCCATCTTGAATTTTTTTTCAATCGTTGAGCCAATTTTAATTAAATTGGGTCTTTTTACGGGAAATTGAAACCTTAAGAACTTTTGCACGGTAACTCGAAATTGAGTGCCGTTTTTTACAAAAGTGCTTGTTTTTCCATCCCCATCACATTGGTTCTATTTTTTTTTGAAAAATACCAAGTTTGTAATATATATATATATATATATATATATATATATATATATATATATATATATATATATATATATATATATATTGGCCATCCTGTGGGCATCTCGTTGTTATGGGCTTGTGTATACTTTTGTTGAAGATTTTTGCAACCCATTTGAGCCTTAGTAAGTCATCAATGCAAAAAATAAAAAACTGTATTGGATGCATTTTTGCTTGTACGCAATGTCCATCTTGTGGGGGTGAATTGTTCAAAATTCTTGAAAGTCAAATCAAACTGAGCTAGCAACATCTAACTGGAGGATACATGGAGGTTGGAGGTCTTTCAGCGACCTCTCGTCAATCACCAACGATGGGGGCGCACCAGTGATTTGGTGACATATGTACATATGTAGTGTGCTTTCAATTTTTTTTTGTGTTTACTTTTAACAGTGTGTGGTTTGTGGATACTGGAGAACAATTGTATTGGAGATCATATGACTGTAGAGAACCTCTGACTGTTGTACTTCATTGGAAGATGGTCAGCTAGGCGAATATGTTCACTAGCATTGGTGACCATGTGCAGCAAGATCCAAGACAACAAGATCCAATCAGTAGTATGTAGTATGGTATAATTTGCTTTTTAGTGTTCTTATGGAAATTTCACATTGTGGAGGGGGGACATATCTTCAATATTCCATTTCCATTCCGTGTTAAATCGGCTAAAGTCAAGGGCAGCTTCCAATGGCAGTGGCAGTTTTCTTTGTTGTTCAAGATCAAGTATCAACGATTGACAACAGTGGCTACAATTGAGAACATTGTGTTATCATAGATGTAATGTGATATCTTTTCTAGTGTGAGTTTTATTCTTCAGATTTGTGATTTATAGGTTGTTTCCTATATACTTCTCTGATGTACAAGCATAGTGGCAAACAAAAGCATCAATGTAAGTCAATTCATGGATCTCAAAAGGGTTTGTTGGAGGATCTAGAAAACCACACGAGGTGGATAGTTGAACTTGTTTTGCTCTTTCACCTTGTATGGTAGAAATCTTCTTCAAAGAGGTATTCAAGTTGCATGGATTACTTAAAAGCATCATAAGTGATAGGGACAACCGGTTTATGAGTCACTTTTGGCAAGAGGTTCTTAAGCTAACAAGTACATAATTGCTTCCAAGCACTAGTTATCACCCCCAAACGGATGGGCAAACCTAGCCCCATATCCCAATCGGGATAGTTCATTACCGACAGTTTCCAATGGAGATATATGGGATTGCCATTACTTGGACAAAAGATAGTAGATAAGAGTAAATCACACAAGTCTCTTACCTTGTGGCCAAGTCCTTTTAATTGGCCAAGCCAAAGGTCCGAATTCATAAGGATGAGGTGGTCATTGATTTCTTTAATGACGAGGAAGAGTATCACAACAAATGATACTCCAGTCAGGATGCCTAGTATGAGGAGGGCGAAGCATGAAAATGGCCTCGACAACCACCCACTAGTACATAGGTAGCCCTTGAAGAATCTCTTTCCTCAAGGGACAACCCTGCTTGATGATAGTTCAATTGATATATTTGATTTAGTGTGTGTTCCACCCATATTTGTACCATTGTAGACTAGTTTCATGCCTTTTGGTTATAGACCCGTTAGTTGGCTCCTCATCCATAGACTTGTTAGTTATGACATTAGTTGTACCATGCTCTTTACCATTAGACTTACCATTACCCTCACGATCAAGGGCCTTTAGGCACTTGATTGATAGGACAAGGAGGTTGAGGACCTTGACCAATAGGGCTTGACCAACGATGACTGTCTAGAGTTGGGCATTTATGCCCCTCCCCGTACTTAGTTGGAAGAATGAAAACCTTGACCTATAAGATGGAAACCATATTTTTTCTATACCACCATGTTTCCATTAACAAATAGAAATTTAAACATCATTTTTAGGTTGTGATATACATCAAGAAGGTTTTGTAACGGAAGCCAAGTTCCACTTTTTGGTTCATATGCTGCCAGCCTTTCTTGAATATTGGGTTCTTTGTAATATGCAACCAACATTCGCACCACTTCAACTCTTGAAGTCCACTTGAACAATTTTTTGGAGATGTCCTCCTGAATTCTTTCCCATGTAGAAGATAAAAATTATATGCTATTCTGCTTTGATCAATTTTTAATGAAACTTTGATGTTTGAATATGACGTGTAATAAAAAGGTAATTGTAGCAGGGGATTTCAATTACAGTCCATTGTGACGCAGATGGGTTGTATTATTCTGCCCAAGGAAAATCATCTGCCTGGTGGGGTTGGCATCCTAAAAACACAAAAAGACACAAATCCATCCATTTGCTGCAACAACCGCAATGCAAATGCCTAGATGGGAGAAGGAAAACCTCAACCAATGAGAATGGGAATTGTAATTTTGTATGTAAAACTCTAGGGCCTTTATGCTCTTGATTGTTAGGGCCTTTAGACACTCTTACCAATATTAGGTGTGGGTCTTCTAGGTATAGCAGGACTAATGCATCACATTAGTATGGTAAAGAGGTTCCTTGGTCACTAAAGATCATACCTTAAAGGTAGTTGGATGCATAGATGCAATATAGAAGTGAGTAATCAATGCATCAAACTACCATTAATGCTTTGTAGTCCTACTCTTACCATTTATGGATTTATCTTCTAGTCGTGCTTGACCATTTATGGCTATATGACATTAAAAATGGGTCAATGAGAACAGTGTAGGGAGAATGACAATACTTTCCAGCCTTCTCATTTAGATTGCATAGTTTGGATTAGGGGGATGGTCGACCATGGTGTTAGTGGGGACACCTAGGTTTTAATGTCGAAACCTTGTGGGTTGATGTCCCTGACACCGTCATTATACCTACTCTTAGGAGTAAGTGAAATTATAGTAAAAAGGGTTAGAGGAGACCCACAAAATATTTTAGTGGACTAGTTGGATGCCCTTCATGGGGTATTGAGAGTGAACAACCCGGGCCTAATGATGATTCCCAAGCATTATATGGGTCTTTTGAGGAGGGAGAGAATCTTTGTTCAAAGGTCGAGGTGTAGGCATCCTTTGCTTGAGCTCTTGGAGACTCAAGGGTAGGTTGGATTTTTAGTACTTGGGGTAAGGGGAATCCCCAACATGGATAATGGGAGAATTATAAATTGGGATGCTTGGGTGGTGATAACATTGGTTTTTGTTTTGAGAGATTCTGTGCTAGACGTTTGAGGTTGCCCAAATTGTTTCATGAGATAGTCTTATCGTTTAGCTTGTTCGAAAACTTCTAAGAATTTAGGGTAAAAAGACCTCAATTTGTATTGTAGTTTTGGTCTTATGGCAATAATAAAGAGTTTGAAGAGACTTTCCTCATTGATGATATGGTTTCCATTGTTTGATGGAATCATGAATATACTCATGAGCTAGTTTTGCATTGATGAAATTTCCTAGGTTATTTTCAGTAAGTTCATGGTATTGAAATTATTCGACTAGAGTATTGACTAGATCTTCTAATTTTACAATTGAGTGGGTGAATTGGTTGTACCATTATAGAACATCCCTAATTAGGGTTTTTGCTAAAAATTTGGTAGCATCACAAGAGTTTGTTTTAATCCATTCATTGTAGAGATTTCCAAAAGCTTTAAGGTGTGAGGTGGGGTTAATATGTCCCTTATAAGTGATAGTGGGAGAAAAACCTTCAATGTCCATGTATCAAATATAGGGAGCTAGAGGCTCATTTTGTAATATGGATGAAGCATTTTATTGCAGATTGGAAGTTGCAGGATACAATTCACATTACTATTTGCAAGGAGAGGAGAGGGGCATTTGTTAGATGGTCCCCAAATGATTTGTTATGGTTGATTTGCCTTTTGCATAAGTTGAGTTTGCATTTGGGAAATTTGACTATCAATTGCAGTTTGTATGTGGGGTATCTAGGCCAACACTTTGAGGAACACTTTGGTGTTGTTGTATGAGGGATTTTGACTAGGATAGTTATGAGGTGGGGCGTTGCTTGATGTCCCCATTGATGTGGAAGCTTGTGTAGGATTGAAACTAGATAATGAAGGTATCTTAGTGAGATTCCATCCTTGGAAGGGGTATAACGAAATCCATTATCTAGATCTTTGATTTTGTAGATTTTATCAAGATCTTCTTGTTTGTTGTTTTCAGTGATTTCAACCATATTGCATTGAATGGTTGGTCTAGGTTGAGATTGAGGAAGTTGCACCTTCAATGGTGTTTCATGGAGTGAATGAAGGAGCAATTGCTATAAAATGTAAAGGGGTTGAGACTTGCTAGAAAAAAATTAAGAGGTGATTTGTTTGCAAAAATAAGTGATGGGTGCAATACTAAAAAAGGAAAAATATTAAAGATGTTAATTATCAGTTATCTGTTAACTAATGTTCACTTATTAACCCCATCAATTGCTTGTAACTTCTTCATTATTAATAAAACAAATGCCACACGAGTATGTCAGTGTGCTTTCCATTTCTCTTCATTCATTCTTTCAGTCTTACCAACATTGGTATCTGAGCTGACGTTTGGGGAAGCCTTAGGAGAAGGGTATGAACAACGAAGTTGAAGAGTTTCAAACATGAAGGCATTCACATGATTTGCAAATCATGATTTACAGGCCAGGTGTAGACAATGACGATAAATTGAGGTCTTTATTTGCAGTGAAGGGGGACTAGTGCTACGACATGTGATTTGATGATTTGAAGGAAGAAAAGCTAGGAGTAGAGGTTTGCAATGAAGAACGTGATTTGCAGAGACACAAATCACCATAAATTGCCGTTCAGGAATCTGTAGACGTTTTGAAGACAAATGACAGTGAAGAGACGTTGAAGGACAAACATGAGGGTAGAAGATGCTTTACAACTTTTTGTGGGGACAAAAATGTGATGTCTAGTCATGATTTTTCATAAAGACCAGACGAAGACAAAAAACGTGAGTTGTAGAGAGGACAAGTGGATTTCTAAGGCAGGAGGAGGAACAAAAGTGTACTCACAAATCATGGACCTAAGTTGCAAACATTCTTTTGTGCAGTAAGAAAGTTGCGATTTGCAACCCTGAATATCATGGCCAATATCCAGAATTTGGTTAGGTTGGAATCGCATAAATTGACTGGCCAGAATTATAATGTCTGGAGTCACAAGATACTCACGATTGTGGAGTTTTGGGATTGCAATTAGATTATTCTCAAAAAGGAATTAAGACTTGCTACAGATTTTGTTGACTATGACAAATGTCATAAGGAGGTGCTTTCGCTGTTGAAATTCTATTTTATCAGATGATTTAACCCTGAAGGTCTGGAATGCCACTGTGGCAAGTGATCTTTGGACTAGTCTTCAAGACAAGTATCAAACTTTAGAGAAGATTTGAATCCTATACTTGAAGAATCCGTTGTTTTCCACAAAGAAGAATGACAATGGGTGATGATGACTTGGTTTCTCTTGTTCTGAACAACGTGATTCGCTACTATGAAACATGTGTGGAGGCTTTACGCTTGATGGTAGAAAGTCAAACCCTCATTGTTGGTCAGGGTAGTTCCTTTTTGCCGCAGAAGAAACATGGGTAGACGTAGACAAGTGAGTCCAATTTTGGAGAAAGAGTGCATTTGCTGAACACTCAAAAGGGAAATGGAAACGTAATCCTAATGAATCATCTTCCAACTACCAGGTAAAGTGTTATTACTGTCATGAGGTTGGGCATGTCAAAAAGGATTGTTGGATGCTCTATCCCACAACCAAAAGCCAAGGGGTCAAGCAAATGTGACAACAATTGAAGCTGAACAAAATTTTGAACAAGAGTATCTTTCATGGCATCATGCTCAAATGAAAGTGCTACTAGTTGATGGTTCTTTGATTCTGGTACATCTAGACATTTCATATGTTGTAAGGACTTGTATGTAAAATATTGCAAATACAATTTTTTTGATTTTGTTTCATTAGGTGATGGGATATCACATGTTGTAGAAGGGATAGGAGATATCCGCATAATGTTGAATAATGCTGCTAAATTCATAGTAAGGAATGTTATGTATATTCTTAGGATGAATAGAAATCTCGTCTATTAGTTACCTGAAAATCCCAACATTTATGTGAATTTATTTTGGAAGAAGTGTATTGTGTTTGATATAAAACAGGATAGGGTAGTAGCCCTAGGCATTGGGCAAGGTGGCTTGTATAGGCTTGTTGAACCTGCCACGATTGACTTCCATGCATTAGCTGTGGAGGGTAATACCGACATTTTGTCGCATGAGAGATTTGGACATCTCAACCTCAGTACTTAGCCAAACTTAGCAAAGCCAACATGGTTCTTGGTTTGTCTACTATCCAGGAAAAACAAGATACGTGTGCAGGGTGTTTCGCTGACAAGTATAAGCGGAAGCGTATTCTGACAAAAGGTGCCTAGCGTGGAAAGGGGCTCTTAGATATTGTTCATGTAGATTATTGTAAGCCATCTTGGAAATCACATACAATCCTTGGTGCAATGTATTTTCTGTTGTCGGTGGATGATTTCTCTAGGGAGATGTGGGTCTACTTCTTGAAACATAAGTTTGAGTATTTTGAAATTTGAAACATTCAAAGCATTGGTGGAAAACCTAACATGCAGACAAATCCAAACATTGGGATCCGACAATGGGGCTGAATTCCAAACATATCAAGGTCTAATGCAACAAGGTATTCAACGACACTTGACACCCCATACACTCCACAATAGAATGGGTAAGTTGAGTGGTGGAATAGAACTATCATGGAGATGGCTCAATGCATGATGCACAGTGGAGGCACGCTACACAAATACCAAGGAGTAGTGAACACGACAATGTAAATTTTAAATAAGAGTCCTTACAAAAGCTTTGTAGGATGTCACACTTGACGAAGCATGGTCTGGAATCAAACCCAAGGTGACAATTATTTGTGTTTTTGGTTCTGTTGCATATACTTTGGTTCTTGATATAAAAAGGTGTAAACTAGATTCCAAGAATACATGATTTTATTTGCTGGCTATAGTGACCAATCTAAGGCCTATAGACTTATTGATATTTCCACTAACAAGATAATTGTTAGTTGAGATGTTGATGTGAAGGAGACATAATTCTTCTTTGTTTGTAACCAACAAGCAATCACTAAGAAACCTGAATCTAGTGTTGTGGTTCCTATGAAAGATGAGTATCTATTTCATATAGTACTCCTTCACAGACTCCAGTACAACCACCCATGGCTGATATTTCCAATATATAGGGCTATCAACGATGCCAACATGCATTGGTCACCAATCTGATTGAGATTCAGCCATCAAAGGATTCATTGGTGCAACAAAGGCCTAGTTGGTTTTACTCCACTATACATGATGTGCGGGAGGATGAAATGCCTCAATCACCTGTATGGCCTTGGAGGATTGGAAAGAAAGTTGTTGATTCAGCTGAGCATGTTCATTTTGCTTTCGCTTATGATATTTTTACAATACTTACACCACAATGATACTTCAAAGCTAAACACAAATATGAATGGGATATTGCGATGCAAGTTGAAAATAATGCCTTTTGATGAAGAACCATACTTGGAAATTGGTGGAATTTTCTCCGGGTAAACAACCCATTGGATGTAAACGGGTGTAAAAAGTCAAATGCAAAACAGATGGTACTTTGGACAAGGACAAGGCTTGTCTTGTTTTGAAAGAGTTTTCATAGGAGGGAATAGACTTTGAGGAGACTTTTGCTCCTACTAGTGAAGATGGTCACATTTTGGTTACTTCTCTCCATAGCAGCCCAATTTGGTTGGTAGGTGTTTTAGATGGATATAAAGAGCGCCTCCCTGAACAGAGATTTGGATGAGGAGGTCTACATGGTGCAACCTAAAAATTTTCAGGTACGTGGTTGTGATCATTTGGTTTGTAGGTTGATTAAGTCTCTATATGGGAAGCAGGTTCCATAAGGTTGGTATATTAAGATTGATAAACATCTACAAGATTTTGGATTCAAAAGGAGTCTTTGTGATCCAAGTCTTCATGTCAAAGGTGATGGTGATGACATTGTGATAATTATTGCAATGTTGATGATCTTGCCATCATAGGTAATGGGGCCACTACAATTTGGCGAGTAAAATCAGATTTATATGTTGCTTTTGACATGACCGATCTAGGCCTTCTACACTATTACTTTGGAGTAGAATTCTAGCAACATGACCATTCCATTTTCACGGCTCAAGTCAAGTATGCCATGACTCTCTGGGAGAAGTTTAGGAAGACAAATTGCCATCTCTTTTCTACGCCTATGGAGGTCGGGATGAAGTTGTCAGCGAATGATGATTCATCACCGGTTGATGAATCACTCTAGACAATTGGTGGACAACTTGATATATCTTACGTCCACAGATCAGATCTATGTTTTTGTGTTAGCTATCTTTCTTGGTTTTTGTCTCAATCAAATATCATACATTGAACAACAAAAAAATGATATGTTATGTCAAAGGAACTCTTGAATTTGGCATCCTATATTAGAGGACAATAATTTACAGATTAACAGGTTACACAAACTGTGATTGGGGAGGCTCATTGGATACTCAAAGGTCCACCATTGGGTACGTCATTTCCTTCGGTTTAAGGGTTGTTTCATGGTAGAGCAATCTTCAACACATTGTGGCTATATCTTTTATCAAAGTAGAGTACAAGGCAATGATCAGTGCCAGTTGTGATGCAGTTTGGCTATGTCGGATTTTGATTGATTTTTAACTTCTTCATATTGTACTCACTCCACTTCACATTTTTTGTGACAATCAAGTTGTATTGAAGATGGTGAAGAATTCAGTATATCATGGTCGCAACAAACACATTGAGATTCATTATCACTACATACGATAGTTGGTTGACTTTGGTGATATTTATCTTCACTATTGTGTCTCTAAGGAGAAGGCTGCAAATCTAATGACTAAACCCCTGGGTCCCATTTTTTTGTAAAATTTTGGCACAAACTTGGAGCAAACTTTGGTTTAGCCATTAAGGGAGGGTATCAAAGATATTAATCATTAGTTATCTATTAATTAATGTTCAGTTATCAACCTTTTCAACTGTATGTAACTTCTTTATGATAAATAAAATACAGGCCACATGAGTATGTCAGTGTGCCTTCCGTTTCTCTTCATTTCTTTGTTCAATCTTACCAACAAAAAATGTGAAAATGATCCAACCATTAGTGGGATAAGATTCATGTTGGGTACACTAGAATGTTATTGGGTCTATAATGGGACACACCTACAATACATTAATCCTCTAAATAGGTAAAAGGTATAAGACCTTTCTAAATCCAACACATATAAGACGTTGGTCCAGAAAGCAGTTCAGGGCCATAGACAAGTATTGTGTGCAAAGGAGGTTGGAATGTATCCATAAGGGGAACCTCCACGTACAATCTTTAAGAGATAGGGGTTGAAGGACCCTACTAGATTCAGAGTGACGTTAGATGTTGAAGCAAGAGCTACGTAAACTAAAGGTGCCACTAGGTGGTAAGTAAGAGTTATAAGAAGGTAAAATGCCACTAGGTGGTAAGTAAGAGTTATAAGAAGGTAAAATGCCACTAGGTGGTAAGAGTTATAAGAAGGTAAAATGCCACTAGGTGGTAAAGCAAGAGCTATAAGTGATAATAATGTAAAAGATAGAAATAAAGTTACAAGCATGTACTAAATTATATTATCTAATACATGAGATACAACATCTGCAATATCAACCAAAGTACAAATGAAAGAGAGATTAGGTTAGGAATACTTACCTTTGGTTGACTTGTTGGCGCATTAATCTCCCCCTTGGCATGTAGCACTTAGTGAAAGTTGGTTGTAGGTGAAGTCAAGATGGATAGGTGAAACCATATGTAGATCAAAATTGAGGGACTACAAAGACTCGGTGAACCTTACAGGTGCAACTTCTATTCTTGACATCTTCAAGGCCTTTATGCTAACTTATCTTCCTTTGTGTAAGCTCCTCTTAGTCCTAAATCCTGTTCTTCTTCCTAAGGTGGATCTATGCATGCAAGAAAAGTGGATTGTTTATGTCTATCTTGAGAAATGACAAAAAAGAATTTTATAAATATTGATCAAACTCTTATGAGTCAAAACTTGGTTTTGGCCAATGTCATCAATCGGATTGATGATATACAAATAATTTCATTGAAAACCAAACATCGACCCGATTGATGATGTCAGCGAAAAAAGGGGTGCAATGGGAAAAAGAGGGTTAGAGGAAGCATACATAAACCAAGGAAAAATAATTTGATGTGATGGTAATATGAAGGTTGTAATAGGAAGGATAGTCCATGACGTGTCTCTCATAAAGTGCTACAAGCCGACAGATCTTGATATTGATGTATGCGTAAACCTACATTTAAGGAAATTAATACACAAGCCTTGGACAAGAAAAGTATCAATAAAGTGAAAAAGAATGTGTGTACAGGGTGGGCTTGGCTAGAGCTATCGCGTTTGCATAATCATGAGCTAGGTGCACTTAGCATGTCTTAGGTTCGTACATCTCACAATTAGACACCTACAAGCATCATGTCACCTCGAAATGTTGAAATCTTGAACTTTGGCCAAGTCTAAATTTGAATGGGGCCTTCGAAAACTATTTTCTCCATTATAACTCCTATGGATATGAAACCACCCTCAAGCATCTTGGATGGTGTAGCGAAAAAATAAACTTAAAAGTATAAAATATAAAATGTCAAGATGTAAAGTGTAAACTTATACCATATGAATCCTTTAGACCATTCCAATCACCCTATTTTACTATGTTGCACTTCGCTGACATGACTGGCCATGGCCGGTGAAACATAAACTATTCCAAAATCATATCCTTCGTCATAAGCCATGGCTGATGGCGTCGGGTTTTTAGAGTTATGATCCTAAGCCTTAAACCCCTATTTGTAGGTTAATCCTTAGGTCATTTCTCAAGAAACAAGAACCTAATTCATTTCGCCCTTGCAAATTATAGCAGGCCTACCAATGACTTTCTAAATTCTCCTTTTAGGAGAAAGACGATTTCACCCAAAGGAATACATAGGTACAAAGGACTGGAAGCATTGGAGTTGAGGATACACTACAGACCAAGATCACATTCATAGAAACAAGTATTTTCTTGAATTGCTAGGCTACATCTTCCCTTCCATAGTTTCAACCAAAGACATCGAACCTTGTGACACAAAATTTCTAGGCAAAGGGGGAGGTCATTGCCCCAACGAGTTCCCCACAAGTAAGTATACTTTTTGCTCTCCACCTTGCGTGTTTGTCATTTACATTTGTTGACATATTGCCATACTATTGTCTTGTACATTGTCCCATATTTACTTTCATTTACTTTATTGCATGCATTATTGCACATACATACTGTGTACTTGGTGGTGCCCACTTAGTACATTGCCATGTCCTTTTGAGTGTAAACTAAGAGAGGCCTTCTGCCTTTCCCAATTTCGAGGCTTATTTAGTAGTATCCCAATCTTAGTGCACAAGGAATCCACATGGAGGATAATCATATTACAATATTTTGCTTTCCAAATCCATATGGAGGGAGGGTAGCTCAAGTCATAAAGTCAAAGGAAAAACAATCTCAAAATCCAAAATGAAAATAATGGTACACCCTTTAATCTAGTTCAATGCTCAAATTCCATTGTTGGTCTTAATAAGTTTTGGAGGCCCATTGACGTTTGACATGCCGGTAGATTGGGGTAGGAGGCCCTATATACATCTTTGTATTGTCTGTCTTCTTATAAAATTTCCCAATCCTCATAGTGGATGAGCGGTTTGATGGGTCCTAAGGAACAAACAAATACTATGTGGGGTAGGCACCTCATGTACATTTAATCTTACATTGTCATCATGGGACATAATGTTTAACATCACTAGCTAAGTCGAGTCTAGTCCAAGAAAGGTGTCCAAAATCTACACATTGAAAACTCTTAGCATTGAGGAATTGATTAAGATGTCTTGTTTTGGTAAAATACTTTGCCTTGGTAGCATCCTCATCTCCATCCCACACACAAACAATCCTGCTTTTAGGTCTCCCCTAATTGGATTAATATATCTTCCTTCTTTACTTTTTCAAGTGTTATAGCATTATATCAGCATTAGAGCTCTTGGGTGTAAGATTGTAAGCTTGGGGAATACAACTGTGCTTTCCCTTTGAGTTATATACATTGATATATACAGTTACAATTGCATCTTTGGGTTGCAGGTGCTCTTTCAGCCACTTCCTTATCTTTTAGGGATCCTCTTGGCCATGTTTAGGAACCTTAACTTTCTATATGTCTATGTCATTTTGGCATGGGTAATCCAGACCCATCCTAGCATCATCTTTGAGAGCTACATCTTGCATTTAATAGAATTCACAATTGCTACCCAAAGAACACATTGCATTTGAGGTCATATTACATCACATTTTTGTTGCACTTAGACTCATTTGCATACACTAGTAGTGTGTTAGTCCATTTAGTCTTGCATCATTAGGGTTATCTTAGGCAACTTTTGATGACGAATTAAGCATTAGTTGCACCCTTGACAAGCAAACTTGGGGCATATGCATGCATCTATTCACCAGACGTGTAAGTGTATTTTTCTCTTATAACATTTCTGCATAATTTATTTCCTTCAATTATTTTTATTTATTTTGCCATAATGTTTTCATGAGGCACCGTCTCTTGCTACAATACGTGGTAGGTAACGAGGCACCATCCCCTCCACTACATTGTAGGAGAAGAAGCCCCATTCCCTGCTACTTGAAAAATGCTTTATTAACACTTTTCATGTCAAGGGACTTGTTGATATATTGCATCTCCCATCATTTATATATCGTAGGATTGGGGTGGACTCAACTAGAGCAATTGTGTTGCTAGAACCATGATTAGATGCCCTTATTATGCCTTAGGTCCCTATATTTGATACTTTAGATTGCATTTTCTCATCTAGCCTCCCTCTTGCCCCTTATTGTTTCCTTTAGCCCCATTTTGGTCTTCAGGATGCTACTGACCATTTATCCCTAACACCACTGACCATTTATAGCTGACATCATAGTCACCGCCTTCGAATTCGTCGAGCAAAAAAATCAGAACTAAAAAAATTGAGATTAATTCGTGATTAAATTCAGCATATGGAGATAAAACTATCTTATTATTTGTCAAAACCGTAAGTAATAAAAACTACTCTAAAACACTAAATTACATAAATATAAGTCATTCTAATAATATGCAAACCCTTAAATCATTCTTAACGACTTAAAAGAGATCTAAAACACAAAATAAAATGAAAGTTGGTGAATGAAGTCAATAAAAACATTCAAGAAAGAGAAAAATCAACACACTAATAGTCAACAAAAATACGATCAACTATTTATATTTATTCAGAGTAATGGAACAAATTATAATAATGCCTATGAATGTAATTTGTATAACGTAAAATAATTAATTAAAAGTTTGTATTAAATATTAAAAAAAAAGCATTTGACCATCTGTAAATTAAAATTTGCCTCGATGTAATTAAAAATGTGTAGACGAACTTTAAGGAAGACAAAACAAAGAAACCATTACTCAGCTTCGTTTTGTATTTTGCAGCTTCGTCCATGAGTCCATGCTCGTGTTTTGTAAGGTGGTGGATCATCTGCTAGTGAAACGCGTCGCAGAAAAAAGATAATGAAATTAAAAAATGTGACGTAAACCTTGAAAACACCACGCAACCCTAAAAACGCAATTTTTTTTCCGAACTTGACAAATTTGCAATGAATTCAGCGATTTTCAAGGGTTTTTTTATTAAATTGGTTTTTCAAGTTTGTCTTGAATTTCAAGACGAATTTAAACGAATTTCATGTTTTTTTTGCAGTTCGGCGAATTCTGAACTTCTACCCTCTAGTTCGCCGAATGCGGTGACACTGGTTGACACTACCAACTCATCTTCATATGCTAGCATTGCATTAGTCCGTTTAGTCTTGCATCATTAGGGTTATCTTGGGAAATTATTGACGAGGAAGTCAACATTAGTTTTACTGCCCACAATCAAAGTTGGGGCATGTGCATTCATCTCTTTAGTGGACAAATAAATCGAGGTATGTATTTTTCTCTGACAACATTTCCACATAATTTATTTCCTTCAACCATTTACTTTATTTTGCCATATGTTTTCATGAAGCACCATCTCAAGTTACTCTATGTGGCAAAAAATGCAGCCAACATCAATGCAAATGATGCCCATATTTCTCTATGTTTGCCTTCTTCAAAATATTCATGTGATTTCAAAATCCAGGCGGAGCAACCAAGGCAAAGGATTTTTAACATAAATAGCATGTCCACCTTTGTTTTAATACTTTAATGCAAAGTAGCCTCCTCTACCCTTCTAGCATTTCACTTCCATGGATCTTTTTAAATCTCCACAAGCTTGAACTTTTAATCAACGTGGGCCCTGCCATGTTAATAAAGGTCAATACTTTAGCTTAGCTCTCCATGGATTAAAAAATCCAAAATCTTAAACACTTTTAAGAAATGGTGGCATCTTGCTTAAATTAAATCTTTTGCTAACTTTAAAATGGTGGAACTTGCTAATTAAAAAAAAGGTGGGCAATTGCATGGATTTTAATCCCCGGGCTATTTTAAAATACAAGGCTGAGCTGCTGTAAACTGCCATGATGGAGAACTCAGGCTTGGCAGAAAATAGTGCAAACATTCTGGGGAGCAGCATTTTGCAACACTACATCCTTGATGATTTTGTCACAAATTTTCTAAATATGTAAACAATTTGGCTAGATTTTACAAGTAGCTTCCAGAATTAGGGTTTTTTGAAAAAACCTTAATCTTCAATAACTCCAAGGCCCTGCCTTTCAAACAAAAACCTCATTGTGATCCTATCTACTACTGGCTGGAACAGGTCTGAGAAATTTGCCCACGAGCTCTTAAATTTGCAATTTTGATTCAAACCCTAACTTGATAAACTTGGTGCCCCTGGCTCCACAATTCACTCCCACACTCAACAAATGTTTATGGGGTTAACCTATAAGCTTTGATACCATGTTGGACCGATAATAATGGCTATGATATTCTTAACCCTAACTGAGATTATTGAGAAATGATTTTCGGCTACTCTACTCCATTAACATTGCATAGCATTTATCCGCAAGCATTCGCAATATCACAAATAGAAAGAGAGAGAGAGAGACAATATATGGTGGTACAATGAGTACCTAATCAAAGACCATCACTTTATCACTTGTGTATGATAGATAGGGCACAACCACGTCTATTTATAGCCTATTCCATCATTACCCGAACACATCCCTGCGATACATACTCAAATTTCTCTCCCTTAGAAGCTCAATTAATGCAAGAACATTTGAAGCAACATCATCACCTCATAAAGGAGTATGATGAGTCACAACTAAAGATCGAGCTAGGTGTCTCCTCCTCATCCACATCAATTATTAGAATAGACCTGGAAGGATTAATGCTCTCTTGTGCATCCACAAAAAGAGTCACCTCATCAAAGATGACATTGCTGAATGATAAATTGATGCATTGCAAGATCCCATAGTCTTTAAGGCGTGGACACTTTTGAATAGCCCACCAGGATGCACTTATGATTTAGGATCAATCTTCTTTCACTTTTCATCCAAAATGTGAGCCCATGCAACAATATTGAACACTCTATAACGAACGACAAGAGGTTTTCTGCCACAACATTTCTCATATGGTGTAACATTTCTCAGTCTTAGTAGGAATCTTGTTATTATGTAATTTACATAAAAAAAACGGCCTTAGCCGAAATCTTGTCATGCATACCATTGGCCTGTAGCATACATCATGCAATCTTAACCAAGATATTGTTCTTTCTCTCAGCTACACCATTCTACTGAGGTGTATAAGCCATTGGTCGCTGCCACACAATACCATACTTGGGACAAAAGTCCTCCAAAGCATGATTCACATACTCTCCTCTATTGGATTTCGAACACTCAATAGGATGCCCAGATTGTTTTTGACCAATTCTTTCCACTTAAAGAATTTATATAATGCCAAAGAGTTAAGTTTCACACAAAAAGATCAGTTATATTTAAAGAAATCATGAATGAAAGTCAAAGTATATCTAGAACCACCAAGAGATGAATGATTCATGATACACATCAAAATCAACAAGCTCAAGAGGCTCCTCAAAATGCCATACCTTCCCTTCTCAAAGCCTTCTCGGTGATGTTTACTAAGCACATATCCTTCTCACACACTCTGGGATGGAGAAGTAAAGGGTAACCCATGGACCATCTTCTTTTGGCCCATCAATTGCACACTTTTGAAATTTAGATGTCCTATCCTCTCATGCCACAATTTTAATAGCTTCATCAACTACAACCACTCTAGCATATGACCTTGATTGCGAGAAACATCATAAAAGCCAGAAAATTTGTGGGCATTTGCTTCTTTATCAAGCACACCACTAACAACAACCTGAAATTTGTTGTTCATATCCTTCACAACAAACTTATGAGGACAAAACTCAACTTTTTTACCTTGTTAAGTCAATTCATAAACATATAGCAGATTAACACTCAAATTGTGTACATGGTAAACATCTCTAATCATGCCATGTTCAAACACACCACCAATATCACAAGTAGGAAGAGTTGAATTATATGCTATATAAACTTTCTCATCATTTGCTTTGCTAAGCGAATGCAACAAACTACCATCCTTGGCCATATGACGAGTACATCTAGAATTCCCAATAAAAAACATATGGATGTATGGGAATGAAATGCCTAAGAATTATGGGCATCAAGAACATTAATCTTTGAACTGCCTTGGCGCTTTGTGATATCCTTGACTTTTTGTTCAATATCCTTCATCTTCTTATAGCATGCAATCTCCATGTATCCAAGCTTTCCATAATAGGTACACTACTTGTGCTTCTTTTCCTTGCCCTTGTGACCACGCTTGCAATTACCAACATGAGAACCACTCTTATACTCATTGCTATCGCTTTTTGGTCTTCCCTTGGACACACTCCACTGTCTTGGTTTACCTTGGCTTTTTGTTTTGCCTTCCCATCTATCACATGAGCTTGATGCTTTAAACCAATTACACCCAATCAAGAGTTTCTCTTGTTCAAAAATCAATAGGGGACACACGGTTGCAAAAGACATGCTCTTGCCCTCCTCCCTTATCATGACCCTTTGGGGAGAAAATGTGGAGAGAAATTCATAATTTGGTGGCCTTAGATGGTCAAGGACAATCTCAAAAATTGCCCCCATCCTGCTCCTTATACTCCTTACTACACTCTTCTAATTGGCACAAAAAATCCTTCACGTGAGATAGATACTCCTCAATCTTCTTAAAAGACAAGATTCAATGCTACTAACTTTCATTTAAGCCTATAAGTTCTTGATTGATCAATTGCCCCAAATAACTTGCTTAAGACATCCATCATATCCTTAGTTGACAATGAAGCTTAGGTAAAATGTGATTCAATATGATCCCAGTTTCCTGATCCTCTTGATTATAGAATGCACTGCGATAGAGACTTTTTCATGCCCACAATCTAACCAAAAACTGCTGGTCTTTGAAGTAATGGATGACTTCCATGCATGGAAAATTTACTAGGATAACATTAGGACACACAATATTCTCCATCGTCACCACTATTAAGACCATTTCAGAAGCTTGAAAATGCTGAAAAGAACATCCCCACTGCGAAGATCTCGGAAAATGCTTTTCAATGGTTTGAAAACAAGCTCAAACGAAGTCCATATGACAAAGTTATGGCTGTTTGAAGTTAAATTACAAATCTCTCAAAGTATGTAAAATTTGAGTTAAATAAAAAAAGTTCAAATTCACATTTTGGTGGGAAATCACTTTAATGCGACGTGTCACTCCTAGATCTGTTGACTGAGCAAAATCCCCCTTCATTTATTGTGAGCTCATTATGTGACACCTGAACTGCTCTGTTGATTTTCTGCCAGCTATCCCTATGCGATTCGCTTAAAAATTGGATTGGGTGAAAATGCATGAATATAAAAAAAAATGGCCTTCAATAATACTCAGATGTGTCTACGGACTCAACCCAATTTTAGGGAAATCTTAAAATGTTGCAAATATTTTGAATTTCTAGGTCATTCATACAATTGCATGGGTCAACACGAAACCAATCACAAGGTGAGCCAATTGTTAAATTCCAACTCAAAATCCAAGTCACTTTGCCATGCCACCTACTATTTAGGCCCCACACAAGCTAACAATCATTGTGGCCAAGCGGCCACACAATATCCACGTGAGCACTAAAGGTGCGCAAGATGGTAGGCGAGGGTAATTGACCTCTCAACCTCCTCCAAGCAAACGACCTTATGCTGGGAGTGCTCGCCAAGCAGGCTAGCCCTCGTGCTCAACGCATGATGCTGGGGTTTTGTTGAACCCATGCATGAAATTTGATGCTGTCGTGCATGCCTTTGCCCCTGGTCACACGCTCAAAGCACCTCATGACCACCTGCTATGGCTGCCATTATGATTTGCCCATGGTCAGTTACTCGGCTCTCACATGACCAGCCATTGCTGCCAAGACCTATTCACCGGAGACCCATGAACCTTCCAGATTCAATTTGGAGGGGCTTAAATGGATGAATGTGGAGATGAGTTAAGCTTATTTTTTGCAAGGAATCCAAATAATACAATCAGATACGGAAAATGATGCACCTGAAGGGGACTTACTTTAGAAACCCTCTTTTACTAAACAAAAAATGTGCTGGGAGAGCTTCATGAACTCAAATCTCTTTGAAGGAGTCTGTATTGTCGCCAAATTCCACAAGGATTTTAGATCTGAAATCAGAACATGTCCATTTCCCTCGAATTTCATTGGATCTAGTTTTTTCTTCAAAAAATTGATCCTTGACAGAGAAATAAATTCTGGCATCAATATCAACACTGATACCATCCTTTGCTGGAGTAGATGTATCCAACCAACCCTCCAGGGAACTCGATCTTATGCACCGATTATATATAAATCAAAGTAGCACATTTCGCGTTAACACAATCCTGTTGGGCAATATGCCTAACTTTAGTAGGGCTGTTCAATGTTCGAAGGTTTTATTATATGATGTGGTTTGATTCTGAAAACATACAGTATATTCATGAACTGCAAGTTGACATTTATTGTCTGGATCATTCACACGGACTTTGCATTTGAAATATTCTTTTATGAACTATTTGTTAGGGCATTTGCATATTTGAAATCTTTGTTTTAATATCTGGTCTAAAAGTTATATTTCTATATTTTGTATTTAATTATTTGAAAGGTGAAGTGTTTTTTCCTATTCTGAAACTAATTTTCCAGTACTGTAGCACATATCAGCTATAGAGCGAAGGGAGGAATAATAGAAGGAAGAATGGTGTAGAGGATCTAAGTGATTACACTTTGTTCTACCATTTTAATGGGGCAGGGATGTGCCACGACATTTTGACCTTTGTTATGACCATAAGACTAGGCGAGCAGGATTTTTTCATTTCATTCTAATATGATTAATACAAAGGTTGCAATATATTTTTCTGTCATCGTACTTTAGGGAGATGATTCATTGATTTTTATTGACATGTGAGTGTTGTTCTTTCGTAGTAGCTAACGTCTCTACAGTCAATGTGGTCACTTTTCTTGGCATTACTGAGTTATTACTCGGGGGTTTAGGACTCTTCTGTCCATCTGGGAAGGTGATAGTTGTTCTAACATTCAAAAACTTGTTTGGGATTGCAGATCAAACTGCTTAACCCATGTCGTGAAGGCAAGAAACTGCTTGTGTTGGATATTGACTACACATTATTTGATCATCGATCTACAGCTGAAAATCCTGTGGAATTGATGCGTCCTTGTAAGTGAGATCAAGGGTTAATTCAGTTCATTTTACTGACAATAAAAATTATAGGTTTCATTTCATGGATTGTTTTGGCAGATCTACATGAATTTTTGACAACAGCTTATGCAGAATATGATATAATCATATGGTCTGCAACCAGGTCAGAAACGCTTTCATATATATTTCCTTGTGAACAAGTAGTATATTGGCCTGTTGAATTCTCTACATGCAAATTATATTCCATCCTTCAGCTTTTAGATAGGCTTGGGTAGGTTTGTGTTCTCTTGATTCATTTATTTGATTACATTCTGTGGCCAAAGTGCCAATCAATCATTGGTTTTTTGCCTCTAGCATGAAGTGGGTTGAGGTTAAGATGGAGCAGCTTAGGGTACTCAATAACCCTAATTACAAAATTACAGCACTTCTTGATCATCTAGCAATGATTACTGTGCAATCTGATTCACACGGTGTCTTTGATTGCAAACCTCTTGGGCTAATTTGGGCATTGTTCCCCAAGGTGATGTATATGACATTTTTATTTCATGTGATATTTGATTTTTATTAGCTTTGATCAGCTGGGATTATATAATAATGTATTGCATACTGGTGTAATTTTGCAGTACTACAATCCCAAAAACACTATCATGTTTGATGACCTTAGGCGAAACTTCGTTATGAATCCACGGAATGGGCTTGTAATAAGACCTTTTCGTAAAGCTCATTTGAATCGCAGTACTGATCAAGAATTGGTAAAACTTACACAGTATTTGCTGGCTATAGCAGAATTGGATGATCTGAACCAAATTGATCATAAAAAGTGGGAGGTATTCATTGAACAAGTAAAAAAGCCAAGGCTTGCATAAGCCATTTGGTATTTTAACCACAAAAAGTGACTGTCTTTTCCTATTGTTGGTTTATTAGATAATTTCATTATGGCAGCATCTGTCCAAATATAATTTTTTTTATCGACACTTCATATGTATAGATGCTTTATATGATATCACTTCACAATTCAGTGTTTCTATTAGATGAGCTGAGTTACTAAGCAGCATCAAGAAATTTATTTTGAGACATAGTACTGTGAGTTGATTGACCTTATTAAATATTCCTGATACCAACATTGAAGAAAGTTATTTGTTCAAGACGATAAAAATTTAAACAAAAGAATAGCTATTGTTTGGTCAAGCATTCAAGTTTACACAACGATGGCAAATGTTAAAGCATGGAAGAATTGATATAACACTTGAGTCCTCTCTAAAGCAATTGCTTGTTATAGGATCCATTCTAGTATGTTGCAACTATGGAAGATTAAATGGATAGATCTCAATGGAAAACATGGAATTGTTGTTTGGCATTTCATACTATTTTTGGAAATGATCAAAGCATTCAAATATATGCGATCCATCTTGATGTAACAAGAGTGATATATTAATACTAATCCTATACATACAGATCGTAAAAGAGGCTTGAGTTTAGAGTCTATTTATGATTTCTGAGATTGCGCAGAGTTGATTCTGAACCAGACATTGTTGATATGATTTATGAAAGTGCTTAACACTGCTTTTGTATCAGAACTAGATTATCTAACCTCCCATATATATATGCTTCACTGAAAAGACGGATAAACTATTCTTGCAATTACTCCTTTGAGGAGTGTTATATACAGGTTCCACACCTTCAATTTCAATATTTGATTGCTGTAAATAGAAAAATATAATTAGATGCTTTATCAATTGATGTTTTTTTCAGATTTTTGATACCCAAAATTGTAGGATAACTTTGCAATATTTTGATAGGCCTTGTTATTTGGCAGGGTCGTGTGGGAGCTATTTGCTTCCAAGAATCAATTTGATTGAATTTAATAATGGATGCCTAAGGTATGAATGCTAGAATACTAATGGCCACCAGTAGAGAGTCGGGCAATCGTATACCTCTGGTGATGACCAAAATATTATCTTCATCGTTTGTACCTTGATATCCTTTTCCTATTTTTAGAATTGGAAATGTGAGATCAAGGAAACAAACATGGCCTTCTGCAAACCCAGGTACACTACAATGTCTGGTAATATTATAAATGACTGCAATGGTTTAAATATGAACCTTAGTTCTTGCTGGAACTTTTTAAGTGTCGTACGTTTTTGCATAAAGAGTATTGAGTATTCTTTGCCCCTTGGCATGTGCTGTATGGGTCTATGTATTAGTTTAGCCGGAGAAATATTATGTTATGTTTAGATTAGTAAAGGGTTATGTTATAATTTAATTGAGATGAGTATAAATGAAGGGAAAACCTTTAGTTAGATATTATTTGTTATTTGATGTCTATCTAATATGAGGGTTGCTATTTGTGATCTCTTTGTAAATTTGTAGGTCTCAATACATGTTGGTTGCAAGTGCCCCCATCTTTTACATTTTGGCACTTGTAGATTGTTTTCCATTTTCTTTAAGAATGTTACAAGTGGTATCAAAGCCGCTAGATTTTTTTTGCTACTGCAAAAATGCCAAGAGGTGTTTATTCAAGAAATTAATTAAGTATTGTAACCAAAGAAGAGTTACAAGGGATTATTTGTAAAAATTACCACAAAAATTACAAAGAAGATAAAGTGTTTGGTAAAAAAAGGAAAATGGTTAAGTTCCATCATCCTCGATCCATAAAAATATATTTTTCAACCTTGATCATGACCTTCCATATGAGGTGAAGAAACATGGATCTCTTGAAATTGCAAGGATAGCCTTAGCCTAGTTTGCCAATGTATTTACATAAGATCGGAACATGGATGAATCGTTATCATGTCCAACTAATGCACATGTTTTGGAAAGACATGATAGGGGATGAATACATGAAGAAATTCAAAAATTTAGAGTCAAATGCGAAACTTATAGAAAATATAGTGCTCAATATTTACATCTCTAACATGTATGTATTCGAACTAGGGTAAGGATGTTTGACCCAAGAACTTTAGAAAACAGATATTTCTATGGCTAAGAAGACAAATTTGTGTAGAAGTTATTAAAAGAGGATTTTGAATTTTGGAAAAATGAGGTTATGTATTTGACATGAAGGTTAAGTGAAAAATTTATGAGTCTTCATAGATAAATAATCCAAGCCATCTCTCAACCCCAACACTTAATCCATCAACTTCAAATCTTTGTCATTAGTGTTCCTAGCTGTGGGGTAAGGGCCATTGTTGTAACCCTAACGTTTTTTATGTTGCTGAAGTTTATATCAATATGAGTATGAGTTTCACACCTAAACTTGGTAAATGATGACACATCTAAGAAACTTGAAGAGGAATGTGAACCGGAAAAGGAGGTCTCTATCTCGACACATCTAAAAGCTTCCAAGTGCAAGTCTTATGATATCACAACACTAAATGTTTATGAATGGTGCACAATATTGAGATTATGTTAGTTGATTATAACCTTAGGGATAACTTTTATCTTGTGGATGGAAGAGTGGATGTTGATCAGAATTGGATTGTGAAAAATGGAAAATGCAAATCCATGTGTTTTAGATGGAAGGGAAAATGCTTCCTTTGCTGTCTCTTCATTAATTTTCACTCTTAGATTTTATGTCTGAATTCCATTGCCCATGCATTAGTGTATATATAAGCCCATATGGAGTTACAAGATTTGTTTATTGTTGTGAAAAGTTGTGAAGCAAGTTGTTTGAACAATTTTTCAAAGCATATCCAGCTTGTAGAGTAGTGTAGTTGTGTTGCAAAAGTCCCACGATGTTCTTTTGGGTTTTGTTGGAGCAATTGTAAGTCTTGCATGATAATGGTGGATTTAAGGAGGCACAACATCAGTCTTTTGGAAATTTCTTGCATTGTATTTATTGATGATAAATATATTTCTCTTATTGTGCATGTTTTAAGTCATTTACAAATTTTATCACTAAAGTCACCAAAATTTTAGGGATAAATATATTTTAAAGCATAGCTCATATAGAGGGCAACAACTATAAATTTGGATATTAATTTTTGTGGGATTTTTCATCGTATATGTTTTTAGTCATTACAAGAGTAAAAATCCCACAAATTAATATCTAATTAAAATTGCTCGTGGAAATTTTTCGACTTAACAATAAATTTATCCCATTAGATTTCAATATTTTTAAACATTCACGTTCATGAATTAGGAAAAAGAATATCCATTCTAATTATGAATCAAATTGGTATTAGAGCAAGTTTTGTTCCTTGGTTTTTGTAGTTTTCTTGTGGTGTGATAAGTTTTGAACATATATGCCTTTGACTAGATTGGCTAGAGAAAAATGAGGTGGTTTAGTTTCCTTCCAGCATGAGATATCGACAAGGAGGTGGAATTAAGAAGGAAGAAGCACGACCTAACAAGAGGGAAAAATGCATGAATAGTATGACAAGTCTCAAGAAGAGGGATTTTTGAAGTTGAAGTGGATGTTTCAGGCATCACCTAAGAAGCTTCATAGATTGGAGAAGATTAGGGAGGTCCTCATTGTCAAACTAGGATCTTCATGGTGATTCTTAATGCAAGAGAAGGGGTAAGCAAAGAGTGACTTGAGGGCCATGAGAAGGAGCAACCTTATGTCATCCAAATCCCTGCAACTCAACCTCCATCCAAAGTAGAGGCAAAGTTAGAAATTTAGCTCTATGAAGGAAAGGTAAATGCTGAAATGTGTGATCACTAACTTGTCCAATTCAAGGTATATTTCGGTTTGCATAACATTATTGAATAGAAACAAATTTCTAGTGCACACGTGAAACGAGTTAGTCATGCACTCTCATGATGGGAAATTTATGCTTATTCTTAAGATTTGAAGAAATTGTCACCAATTATTAAATGAAATGAATTCTAGAAGCTAATTAAAATTAAGCTTTATCCTATTTGTTATGAAGAGAAACATTTTATAAAGGTGGAAATATTTTAGATAAAGGCATGGACAAAGTTTGCAAGACTATACTAACGAATTTTAGAACCAAGCCTATCCAAATGAAGAATGACATACAAGACTGCCTTAATGGAGTACCTTGGAGTAATACATAACCACCTAAGGAGGTTGGTTTTGATAGCCAAGCCTAAGAACATAGAAGTAACATGTGAACATGCACATTATCTTGAGATGAATGAGAAAAAAAGTCCAACAACCTCTTCACATGATTCAAATCAGCAAGATAGTCCAAAGCCAAAGGGAATGGTAGATGGAAAGGTATGTGTAATGCTACTAATCTTGAAAAGAAAGATACTACGAATTATAGTGGGCAGTGTGATGTAAATGGTCATATAGAAAATAAATGTTGGATGTTTTACTTAGAATTGCATCCTATTAATAACAACAAGGTGGCCATGACTTCTTTTGTTGAAGGGAAGGAGATAGGGAGCAACACCCATGCAGATGAGAATATTATGTGCACTTCCATCTAAAGAGAGGTATGTTTGAATAACAAAGAGGCCATGAATGGAGCTGAAATTACTAAACTTTTTTATATCAAAATTTTTATTAGAAAGATAAAATAAAATGCTATTTTTTATGAGTGTTCACAAGCAAATATAATTTCTAAATAGTTGGTAAATAAGTTTGGGTTGGTCACATATGACCATGCTTGACTATACTCATCGGGTGGTGAGAAGGATTAGAAATAGAGGTCAACAAACAATGCAAAGTTAAGTTTGAGATAAATAAACATTTTATTGATGACGTTCAAGTAGATGTTGTGCTCCTTGACATACAATGTGTAGTATTTAGCAGCCCATACACATGTGAGAGATGCTATATTCATGAGAATATCTAATAAATAGCTTGGTCTATGATGGTGAAAGCTACAATGCCAATACATATGAAGGTAAATACAAAATATCCTTGTTAAGTGGTAATTAAGTCAAGAAGTTGATTAATGCTAGTAGGAAGTTTGTTTTACTTCTTTTGACAGATAAGCAAGATGAGGTTGTAGAGTATAAGGTTTTTTCTAGCATATATACTAATAAAGAATAAAGACAAATGGAAGAGTAGTTGTGGCATTTCAAGTAAGTTTTCTAATATCTCAAAAACATGCCACCCAAGAGAACGGTAGAGCATGTGGTTTAGTTGCTACTAGGTTGTCCTCTCCCTAATGTTTGTCTCTATTAGAAATCACTTATAGAGGAAAAAGAGGTAAATAAACAACTTCAAGCTTTGTTATACCAATGTAATCCATTATAGCACATATCCATATGCTTCTCCTATTATTGAAATGCCTAAAAAGGATGGTTCATAGAGTTTGTGTACTGATTATAGAACCTTGAATATGAAAACCATCAAGAACAAGTGTTCTCTTCCTTGGATTGATGACTTCTTAGATAAAACTTATAAAATTTATTAAAATCTTCCATATCAAGAATTAAGACTTGAAATGCTTGCATTACCATGTGAGAATAAGGGAGGATTATGCAATTTTTTTTTTAATACAAAACAATGTTTGTATGAATGCCTTGTGTTTCCTTTTGATTTGTGTAATGTTGTTTCTACTTTCATTAGTTTATGAAAATAATATTGAGATCATTCAAATATTCTTGTGTTATTGTGTATTTGGATGACATATTGTTATTTAGAAAAAAATATGATAGACATTTAATATATTTGAGACAAATTTTACAAGTTTTGAAGGAGAATAAGTTACCGCTCAATTAAAAAAATACAAATTTGCACAACGATTAATAATCTATTTGGGCATGGTTGGAGGAGAGTTGAAAATTGATTATGTAAAAGTGGAGAATATTGTGAAATGGCCCAAGCTGTTCAATGTGACTGAAATGAAGAGCTATGTAGGGATTTCTCAATACTTGAGGAAATTTATAACATTGTGCTCCATGATAGCATCACCTTTGCATTCCATAATCATAAGTGGTAAGTATATTAATTAGGATTGAAATCAACAATACACATTTGAAAAATTGAAACATTAAATCGACAATACATCAATTCTAACACTACATAGCTTGTGACTACCACTTGAAGTGTAAACAAATGCAATTAATTATGCTATGGGGGTTATTCTATTGCAAGGAGGTAAGCCGATATCTTATCATTAAAACAAAATTCAATGTGCAATTTTGAAATATTACACATATGATAAATAATTGTATACACTTGTTCAAGCGGTTAAAAGATCAAAGAACTATCTAATAGGGAAAGAAACCATTGTACACACAAACAACCAAATACCAACCACAATCAAAATTATCGCAAAGAAAACACTACCAATGGATGGGTTTATTGCAAAAATTCATTTCGTTATCAAATAATAATGAGTTGTGACTAATGAGTTGGTTGATATGTCATATAGACCACCAACTTTGAGTACATTATCTCTGCTTGAATAATTTATTCACAAGGCATATTGTGAAGAGTATGAACATGGTGCATATTTTGGGGAGATATATCAACTTTTGAATGGGGCAAAAGATTTATATTTTCGGCACAACGAAGACTATCATATTCAAGATGGATTGCTCTAAAAGTTGAAGCTTTGTATTCCAAAGGATGGAAAGATTCAAGAAATGAGGGAAGCTCATACTTCAAAGATTGGTAGTCACTTTGGTTCGACAAAGACTTCAATGCATTTACAAAGGTATGTGTACTTGAAAAACATGCAATATTATGTTGCTAAATTAATAAGGGGTTGTGTTTTATAGTACAAATAAGCAAAGCAATAGGAAATATGGGTTGTATATGCTATTATAGGTTCCTTCCAGACAATAAGATAAAATTTCTATTAATTTTGTACGGTTTTTCCTATGTTAAATAAAATACATGATTCTCTGTCTGTCATTGTAATTTGGTTTAGCAAAATGTGTGTACTTATTCTATGGAAAACAATCCTGAGTGCCATGAGGCATTTGGTCTATTTTTCACTACAAAATTTCAATTCACTCTAGCTTTCCTAGTTCCATTATTTAAAATATAAGTGCAAGGTTCTTGGGAAAATTTTGTACCACTTTGTAAGAAATATTGAACACACAGTTGAAGAGGCCAAATGCTTTTCATCCACAAACAAGTGGCCAACTCAAAGTAGTTAACATTACGTTGGTGAAACTCTTGAGGGGTATAATAGGAACATCCTAAGACTTGGGATGGAAATTTTGCATATAGTCAACACTTATACAATAGGGAAACATATTCTACTATGAATTTAAGTCTCCATTTGAATTATGATTTGGTTACTTGCTTTCTACTTTGTTTGATGTTGTCATGGGACAATCAACAAGAGAAAAAGAAAGAATTGATTCAAATATGCAAAAGGATGAAAAATTAATTGACAAGATATGGAAAATTCATTTTCAAGTGCAAGAAATATTGAAAGAGTCTCAAGTTATAAGTAAAATTTAGGGCACACTCAACATAGAGTCGAGCACTAATTCCAAGCTAGGAAAAAAATGGCTTTACTTAAGTAAAGAGAGACTCGAAGGTAAAACTAAGAAGATTAAACCCCTTAGGTATGGCCTATTTGATATTTTTGAATCAGTGGACACCAATTATTTCAAATTAAACCTACCTCCTAATATGCAAATATTTTTAACTATAAATATTGTGAGCTCATATTTTTGAGGTTTTTATGTTAGATGATGAAGGGGGATCATATTACCTTCCATTGAAGACCTTACACCAAATACTCCATACTTGAGATGGATTTAAGGATGTGGTTTTGTAGTAGGAGGTAAGATAACAAAGGAGGGGAGCACATGAAAGTTGGCAAGTTGGATTGACGGGCCAATTGCCAAACAAAGCGAAGTGGTTCTCCAAAGACAGTGAGGGAATTACTTCCTCACATCATGTCTCCTTAATCTTTTGGGAGCATGATATGAATTGGATCACATAATCTTGTACTGGCGTTTGATTTGTGTAATCAAAACCAAATTCATAGTTTGTATGGCTATTGAAATGTGCGAAGACATGTTCAAACTCACTAAAAGTACTGATTGATATTAGACATAAAGAAGCGCAGAAGGTGATCAAGGTAAAATAAAAGAACAGAAAGGTCCAAGGAATCTTGAGGCTCACAAAAATTGTAAAAAAATTCTTTATGTACAAATAATTTAGGTGCCATATTCGACAGAATAGTTGGCACATGCCAAATTCACCCCGTTGAACATGGATCTACAAAAGTAAAAAAATAAAAATCCGAAAATTTTAATTGTCAGACAAAATTATTCCTCTTCCCTATCTTCGTTGGGTTTCGAATTTGGAGCTTCTATTCCATTCCTTTGCTCATGCATGAATATAAATATACCTCTCGAGGTCATTCATGTATGAGGCATTCTGGAGTTGTAGGATTTGTATACAACCTAGTGGATTAGTGAAAGAAATTTAATTGAACTGGTTTTCTAAGCAAGGAAAGCATGCATAGCATTATAGTAGCGTTACAAATGTCCCGCAGTGTTCTTAGGAACTCCATTCGATAGTGGAGATGAGGAGGGCTTGCTCTTATGACTTGTCTTGCATCATCTTTCTCCAAGCTAAATTCTTGCATTAGTTATCCCTTTTCCGCATTGTTTCAACCACATAATTTCTTTATTTTCATGTTTGTGTAACTACTTCAAAAATTTCAGCACTTACGATATCCCTATTCCAAGGATTAATATATTTTTGAAGCATAGTTCTTGGGGGTTAGAAAATATAAGTCACATGACTAATGTTGGTAAATTAAGAATGAAAAATCCATCCTAATTACATATCAAATGTTGTTTTGGACGTAAAATAGATATACTATCTTAGAACTATTAGTTGGAAGCTGCACAACCTAAGTCTTGCATGGATTTCACAACACAAAAATTTAGAGGACCAATCAACATAATCATAAATTTAAGCGTAAGTGTTCAAGGTCTCATCTGAGGTGTATAGAATACTTATTTGAGTGGGTCATAATCGAAGATCAACTGGATATGGTCGAATGCACGATGTTGAATATGTATGGAGTAGTGAAATTTGAAAAACAACTCAAAAGAGGAAGAAGCTTCTCTTCACACCAAAAAGTTGCATTAACATTCATTAGGCAAAAAGTATATAGGAGGTAAATTATATAGTGAGGAATTAGGTCACTCAAAAAAGTAATTAACTCAACTCATAATTAGAAAATGCTTTAAAATATATTTCTTTTAATGACCTATTATTAACCTAAACAAATCAATTAGACTGTGTGGTAAAACCACATAGTGGGAAAAGCCTACACTAACACCCCCCATTAAGCATAGCTTAGGTGGGTAGAAGAATTGGGTTCCAACATAAAGACTTGGTGAGGTACCCAAGTACATAGAGATGATCCCCTAGAGGAGGAAGAAGACAAAGCTGCTCAAATCCCAAGAAGAGCCCACAAATGAAGATACTTGCTCTTAGTGAAGGTTTGGTGAATAATTTGATCTATTATCTAGATGTAGAGGAGATCAATGACTTGCTCATCAATGAACTCCAGAATAAAATGCATCAATATACTTGGTCCGTTATGTAAGATTGGATTTTTGCAGATCTAGATTGTGCTTTGGTTGTCATAGAAGATGATTGTTGGTCATAGAAACTAGATGCCATATTCAGTGAGAATTCTCTAAAGCCAAATCGCCTCAGTGGCAACATTAACAACTCCTCTATTTATGCCTCAATAGAAGATAAAGCAATAACATTTTGCTTCTTTCTTGACCAACTAATCGGACCTGAACTGAGGGAGAAATTATAGCTTGAAGTAGACTTACAAACCTGAATATTGTCAGTCTAATTTGAATCTGTATAACCAATCAGGTCGATGTTGATGCATACTCCATAGTGAATCCAAAAACTATGATTACCCTGAATGTAGTGGAGAATCTACTTAGCTGCTTTGCAATGGAGCTCATGTGATTCATTTATAATTTTGGAGACCATGTCCAATGCATATAAAATGTCAGGTCTAGTGTGCATAAGGTAGATGAAACTGCCAACAAGTTATTGATACAAATTATCATCAACCAAAGGAGATCGACAATTAGCCTCAAGTTTCACACCAAATAGAAAAAGAGTCATAGTTAGTTTACAATCATCCATGTTAAACTGTGCAAGCAAATCAAGAACATACTTGGATTGTGCAATAGTGATCGTAGAGATAGACTAAGAAATTTCAATCCCAGGGAAGTAGTGCAACAAAACTAAGTCAATCATTGAGAACCTGTTAGACAAAGTAATTTTTACTATTGTGATGGTGGATGAAGAACTCCTTATGATCAATAGGTCATCCACATAGAGAACCATAATCAACAGTGAATCATCCTATCATAAAATGTATACACTTAGATCAGAATGGCATCTGATGAACCTAACTGGAAGAAGAAAGGAGTCTTGTTGGCAAATTTTAACCCACATACCAAGATTTTACTTGGATTGAATTGATGAGTAAAGTTATTATTTGAGTGAATGATCAAATGACTTGTACAAGCTTTGAAGGACTAGACCATCATAAGACATCATACAAAAATGAATGGATCAGCTTGATTGTGCATTTAATAAGTTCACTTAGGAAGCCTCTCAGAGCCAAAATATTGCATGGACATGGAGTTATTCATGTCAAGATCATCCTCTGCAAATTTGGTGTCTTGATGAGCTTACTATCTCAAGATAGAAAATTTCAAAGTTAGACTTGTAGAATGAGAAATGCAAGGGGACATCAAGTTTTAACTACTGCAAATAGCCGTTTAGATCCGAAAAGAAGATCCAATGAAGTGCATTAAATTATGCATCGAAGATCAACGGTGCACGATACATGACAGTGTTAGTGGATCCCATAGATCTAACAGAGTGCATTTGATCATGTATCTAAGATCAACGGTGAGTATCAAGTCAAAAGGTCAGCATGAATGCATGGCTAACAAGTGTCAAGATCTTGAATACCTAAATGAAGATATAATGATGCATGGTGACTAACAAAGTCAGTGGGTCCAAGCAGATTGATGGTGCGCGATCAATTGTACAAAAACAGATCGATGATGAGCGAGAGGTCAACAAGTCAACAAATCTTGAAAATAAATAAGGAGTTATCAAGTGTCATGAATGCATCAACTATCAGGTAAATAAATGGTACACATTTGAGCAATGCAAAAGTAGATTGATAGTGCGTGTAAATTCAAAGAGTTAATAGGATCCTGCAAAATGAATGGGGCACTGATAGTTGGTACAAATTGAGAAGCTCTGAATCAAGATCAATGATCAAAATTAAAAGTTAAAATCTAGGGACTTTATAGAGAACAAATGCAACCAAGGTCAAATTAGGGCAAGTATTTCAAAGGGTGTATACCGCCATTAGAGCTCAGTCAAACACCATTGAGCAGACATAGTTATATAGTCAGGATGGTTAATGATGAAGCTCCATCATTAAAGCTCAGACATGACCACTAGTTAAAGATTTAGAACCTCTAAACTTTGTTCTCCAAAAGTTTTTGTTGATGCAGTGGATTGCACCCTGGGCAGGAGGTCGAGTTCCCGCCTTCCACACGCAACAATGGAAACTCCCCTCTTGCCTGTGGGACCGACGAAGCTGGAGGGGAGAGTCTCTAGATAAGGGCTAGCTCCCTCTGATGTATCTTTTAGGTCCTGGACTTCCTAGTGCTAACAAAAAAAAAAAAAGGGGGGGGGGTTGAAAAGGGAGAAAGATGCTGAAGCAGAACCTAAACCTAAACTTAAAAAGGTGATACATCAAAAAAGTGACCCACCCAGCCTGAACATACGCTTTTCACCAAGAAGAAGCGCCCATACACTTCATCTGATGTGGGAAACTCTTCTGTTTCAATGAGTCAAGGGTCCGTAGAGATACAGGGAGGAAGGAACTATCAAAGGTGTTCTGAGACACACTTTGGCAGCCTATTCACATGCGCCTATATTTCTGCTGTAGACACTTCTGGCAGACCTCCAGAAAAGAAACTTCACATGCACTAGACATGCTGGAATCGATCCATGAAAAGCATCAAAGAAAATGACTTAACATAAAAAGAAAACATAGACATATTCATGAGTGCAAGTCCAGATGGAGGTAAAAATGCCAAGTCTTGATTCAAGGTAAAATCTGGCAGAGTTCTGCCTTACAAGCCTGAGAGATTTTTGGGCAGAGCTTTGCCTTACGGGCTAAGAGAATGGATCCGTCTCAAATGAGAAGTTTTACAATATATAGAAAAAAAAAGGAGAAGAGAACTTGGTGCTTCTTTTGAAAAGACTTTGGCGCTCTTGACAAGCTGGCCCATGTGCATTCTGAGCCTTGGGAAGAGGAAGTCATTTGATTGTCGGCTCCTGCTTTGACTTTGGCATTCCAACATTAAATGTGAAAGCATGGGCCGCGCCTCTTTTCTACAAACAGACTGCTCCCTTCAAGGCATTTACGTGGCTTGTCTGCTCATCAATGCGAAATGGAGAAAATAAGTCGCCCGGCTTACTGTTTGCACCGTTTGATGACCATCTGGCAATAACTCGCCTCCCCTTCGCCACCTGGGCCATCTTGTCTATTTTTGTGCTTTGTCCCTTCCTGGCTTTGTCTCTTTCTAGCTCCTTCGGCCCTTGGGGTTATCTATGGCGGGTTGCTGCGTTCCTTGGGCTCTTCCTGCTTGCCTTGGCCACTTTTTGTCGATTTCAATGAGTGACACGTGGCACGTTCCACTGTGAAATGAGTAGGACACATGGCAGCATCCGCTTGACTCATAAAAGCTTTAGGCACCCTTTGAAGGTCTTGCGAAAGAGGACACATGGCAGCTTCCACTCTTTAGCAATTCGTCTGGGGCCCACCACAGTTCTCGTGGGATAAAAAGGGAGAGACCACAGATGTTGACACTTGTCAGCTTCTGCTGAGCTTTGCAGGGGATACGTAGCACGCTCCGCTTCTTTTAGAGAAAACATGTCAAAGCCTTCCGTGGTTGCCACTTGGTGCCTTCCGCGCTCTGGCTTTTCCTGGTGTAAAATTGATGTTTGCGGGCCCATCACTGTGTTTGAATTTCCAATGAATAGTTTGCCATGCTTGATTTTGACGTCCTTAGCCCTGTCACCCCTTGGACTTTCTTCAGCTTTCCTCTTGATTCAGCCTTTTCCATCACTCCCTTTCCTTTGGATTTCTTGTTTTGCATCCTCCCGAAGGGGAGGTGACCCTTCGGTTTATGGAGAAGTCCCCTTTGTTCGGCAAGAGCTCCCTGCAAGGGCACATACCCTTCGGGTGGTCTTCTATCTCCTTGGTGGGTTTCTCCTTCGGGCTTTTTCCCCACGGACTTTTTCCCCATGGACAATTTTCCCACGGACAAAAAGTCTGCAAGAATTGTCTTCGACCACTTTGCTTTCCTTCAGAATTTCTGTTGGCTTTTCCTCCCGTGGCCTTCCTCCGAATTTCTTCGGACCTTTTGTCCGAAGGAATTCCTTCAGACAAAAAATTTGGAGAAATTATTCTAGCCTTAGCCTTAGTCCTTTTTTGTGGGATCTTTGTTTATGGCCTTTCTGAATTCCTTTGGACAAAAAATCCAAAGGATTTCTTCCTTTGCCTCTTCAAACTGCCTTTTAGAAAAGTTCCCTTCGAAAAAATTGGAAATGACCCTTTCAAAGGGCATTCCCTTTGCCTTAGACAATTTTTGAAAGAAACTTACCTCTTTGCGGCTTTCTCTATGGCCTCTTTTGAAAGTGTTCCCTGCCCTCCGCAAGGGCTTTTGAATCCCGAATTGCCCTCTGCAAGGGCACTTGGAATGATCCATTTTGCATCTAAGTGTCAGAACTTGCCTTCTGCCTGCTGAGTCCATAGAAAACTTCACTGTTGAGTTTGTATAAATCCATGCCTGCAGAGTCCGTAGAAATCTCTTTACAGAGTCCGTAGAAATGGACCTACAAAGTTTGTAGAAATCCTGCAGAGTCTGTAGAAATCCTACAGATTTCATAGAAATTTGCAAGACTCATGCAAAATCAAAAGTACTGGCTCAGGATAGCAGGGGAAAAAAGGGGACCGGTTTTTGGCCTATTGGGCCAAAAATGGTCAACAAATTGGTGACTCCCAGGGGAAGCATGCCTGCTATGCTTAGAGACCAGTTGCCTTTTAGTCCATTGGGCACGGAGTCAGAATGCAACTTTGAAGAAAGGCTAACAACAGCCTTGAGAGATCCCCAGAATCAATCATAAAGCTTTACCCCACACACAAAGGAAAACACACACAAGGCTAAAAACACTACTTGTGCAAACTGCACTTAGGGAAAGCAAGAAAAGAAAACTAAAAGCAAACTACTATATACAGCTAACCAAGGATATTTGCCTCCCTCCTAGATCAAAAGGAAAACTTCTTAAGTCCCCTTCCTGGCTAGGAAACTTATGGTGCCAGACAAGTGGCTGAATGAAATGGAGACTTGGTGACCTGCTCTTCTTGCCTGCCACTTGAATTGGCATACATTTGAGTGGATTAGATTCAAACATGCTTCCAACATATACGTACTCTTCTTATTCTTGGAAGCTTGTTGAATGTTGGTCCTTCATGTTGGTGCATTTCACCAAGAAATCTGTGGCTATTGGTTCATCACCATAGGCCCTTTGGTATGCATGGTCCCTTTGCAGTGCATCATGGTTTGACTTGCTCCCTTCTGCTTCATTGAAGACCCTGTCAAACTCATCCTCCGCTCCCTCATGGCCTTCTTGAAGAAGGGTGACTATTGTGATGTCTGAAATGGAATCACAAACTGATTGCTCATCCCACAGAACATCACCTCTTTGTTCAAAACTCTCTTCTTCAAGGCTTTCCTCCAGGGAGACCAGCCTCTCCTTTTCCTACTCAAGGACCAGAGTTTCTAGATGTTCAACGGCATCCATCTGGTCCTCCTCCAACTCAGGCTCCTCGGCATAGTCATCCTCCTCATCAAAGAAACAAGGAAGTTCATCAAAGGGGTATAGAGCTCACCATGCTTGCATTCCTCTTCATATTGCTAGAACATTTGCGTGTATGCATGACCCGCGTCTTCTCCATTGCTGATGATGTCTTCACAAGGAGCATCGATGATGATTTCTTCTTATTTATCGGTCATGATAGCCTCTTGGAGAGCTGCAAATTGGATCTTTTCTTCCTCACTCACCTCCTGCAAAATAGGTTCTTCCTTGAGAAGGGGTGAAGTGGAAAAACCGTGTGGAAGAGGAGGCAATACTTGAGCTAAAATCGAATGATTCTCCTCCTTCCATTTGGCTACCACTTCATCTATATCAAGTGTTTCCTGATATATCTCTCAGAGGTGTGTAGATGGGGTGTGTTCAGACAGGTCCATCACACGTTGGCTAAGGAATCTCACTTTGGATTCCAACTCTGCAATTATCCTGGCTAGATCTTCTTGGAAGAGCCTTTCTTGGAGGTCACAATCATCATCGAGAGCAGGAGAAGCCTCATCTTCTTCAAGGTTTTGAGCAAAACCTTTCTCCTCCTCTTCCTTTCTACCCCATGATTCTACTGTTTGCTTCTAGCTCATGATCTTGGGATTGGAATTTTGCTCCTGTGAACAGGCAACAACTTTATCCTCTTTAGGGTCCTAAGCTAGTTCATGACTTTCTTTCTTCCAACTTGGAATTTTGAGATCATGTTGAAAGGCTTGAGGAGGTTGGGGAAGATTTGGGAGGGTCTGCTCAAGTACAAGAAGAGTTGTTTGAAAAGAGGCGTGCTGGAAAGCTAGGCGCACGGGGTCAAGAGCAAGGTTGATTGATGCATCAGATGAGATGGTATGAGCAAGTGCCCTTTGATAGAAAGGATTTGGTGCACAAGAGGGGGCTTTCTTTAGAATAGGAGGGGGCACACAAGGCTGACTGCCTTGTGTGAATGGATTCCTCCATTTTGCTACCTCCTCCTCCATGGATTGCAAGGCCTGAGCTTGCCTAAACAAACACGCCTCTTTGTACATCAGCTCCTGCTGATATCTGTACTGCTCATCCGATCTGTCTATTTTCATCACCTGCTTCTCAAACTCCAGCACCACTTCCCTTATCATTGAAGGGCAATTAGGAGAGCTGCTTGAGGGGATTGCATGAATATCTTGAGCTTGATCATAGTTAAATGAAGGAATAAAAGACCCATTATGTTGTGTAAAGGAATTATACATACAAAGATAAAATTTCTTGATGGCACCAGAACTGCTTAACCAGCTGATTCAACTCATAGTCGCCATTGGTGTTGATGTAAAAGCCTCCAAAGGCTGGTTGACTGAAGAACACACCAAAAATTCTTCAACACTTTGGACACAACTTGTCCTAGTTGGTCCCACCGGGCGTGCCAAAAACTTTTGACACAGTGGATTGCACCTTAGGTAGGAGGCCGAGCTCCTGCCTTCCACATGCAATAATAGAAACTCCCTTCTCGCCTGTGGGACCAACGAAGCTGGAGGAGAGAGTCTCTAGATAAGGGATAGCTCCCTCTGATGTATCTTTTAGGTCCTAGACTTCCTACTGCTAACAAAAAATAAAAAAAGGGGGGGTTGAAAAGGGAGAAAGATGCTGAAGCAGAACCTAAACCTAAACTTAAAAAGGTGATACACCAAAAAAGTGACCCACTCAGCCTGAACATACGATTTTCACCAAGAAGAAGAAGCACCCATACACTTCATCTGATGTGGAAAACTATTCTATTTTAGTGAGTCAAGGGTCCATAGAGATACAGGGAGGAAGGAACTATCAAAGGTGTTCTGAGACACACTTCGGTAGCCTGTTCACATGCACCTATATTTCCGCTGTAGACACTTCTGGCAGACCTGCAGAAAAGAAATTTCACAATGCACTAGACATGCTGGAATCGATCCATGAAAAACATCAAAGAAAATGACTTAACACAAAAATAAAACATAGACATATTCGTGAGTGCATGTCCAGATGGAGGTAAAAATGCCAAGTCTTGATTCAAGGTAAAATCCGACAGATTTCTGCCTTACAAGCCCAAGAGATTTTTGGGCAGAGCTTTGCCTTACGGGATAAGAGAATGGATTCATATCAAATGAGAAGTTTTAAAATATATATAAAAAAAGGAGAAGATAACTTGGTGCTTCTTTTGAAAAGACTTTGGCTCTCTTAACAAGTTGGCCCATGTTGATTTTCAGCTCCTGCTTTGACTTTGGTGTTCCAACATTAAATGTGAAAACATGGGCCATGCCTCTTTTCTATAAATAGACTACTCCCTTCAAGGCATTTACGTGGCTTGTCTGCTCATCAATGCAAAATGGAGAAAACAAGCCATGCCGCTTACTGTTTGCATCGTTTGATGACTATTTGGCAATAACTTGCCTCCCCTTTGCCACTTGGGCCGTCTTGTCTATTTTTGCACTTTGTCCCTTCCTGGATTTGTCTCTTTCTAGCTCCTTCAGCCCTCGGGGCTATATTTGGTGGGTCACTGCATTCCTTGGGCTCTTCCTACTTGCCTTGGCCACTTTCTACCGATTTCAATGAGTGACATGTGGCGCGTTTCGGTGTGAAATGGGCAAGACACGTGGCAGCATCCACTTGACTCATAGAAGCTTTAGGCACCCTTTGAAGGTCCTACAGAAGAGGACACGTGGAGTCTTTCGATCTCTTTAGCAATTCATCTGGGGCCCACCACAGTTCTTGCGGGACAAAAAGGGAGAGATCGCAGATGTTGACACTTGTCGGCTTCCGCCGAGCTTTACAGGGGACATGTAGCACGCTCAGCTTCTTTTAGAGAAAACATGTCAAAGCCTTTTGCAGTGGCCACTTGGCACCTTCCACACTCTGGCTTTTGTTGGTGTAAAATTGACGTTCACGGGCCCATCACTGCGTTTGAATTTCCAACGGCTAGTTGCCGTGCTTGATTTTGACGTCCTCAGGCCTGTCACCCCTTGGACTTTCTTTGGCTTTCCTCTTGATTCAACCTTTTCTGTCACTCCCTTTCCTTCGGATTTCTTATTTTACATCCTCCCGAAGGGGAGGTGACCCTTCGGCTTATGGAGAAGTCCCCTTCGTTCGGCAAGATCCCCCTACAAGGGCACAACCCTTCGGGCGGTCTTCTATCTCCTCAGCGGGTTTCTCCTTCGGGATTTTTCCCCGCAAACTTTTTCTCTACAGACAATTTTCCTGCGGACAAAAAGTCTACAAGAATTGTCTTTGACCACTTTGCTTTCCTTTAAAATTTTCGTCGGCTTTTCCTCCCACTGCCTTCCTCCGAATTTCTTCGGACAAAAAATCCAGAGAAATTATTCTAGCCTTAGCCTTAATCCTTTTTTGCGGGATCTTTGTTTATGGCCTTTCCGAATTCCTTCAAACTTTTGTCCGAAGGAATTCCTTCGGACAAAAAGTCTGAAGTCTGAAGGACTACGTTTGAAAAGTGCCCTTCGGAAAATTTGGAAATGACCCTTTTGAAGGGCATTTCCTTTGCCTTAGACAATTTTTGAAGGAAACTTACCTCTTTGCGGTTTTCTCTGTGGCCTCTTTTGAAAGTGTTCCCTACCCTCTCCAAGGGATTTTGAATCCTGAACTGCCCTCCGCAAGGGCACTTGGAATGATCCATTTTGTGTCTAAGTGTCAGAACTTGCCTTTCGCCTATTGAGTCCATAGAAAACTTCACTGCTGAGTCCGTAGAAATCCATGCCTACAGAGTCCATAGAAATCTCTTTACAGAGTCCGTAGAAATGGACCTACAGAGTCTGTAAAAACCCTGCAGAGTCTGTAGAAATTTGCAAGACTCGTGCAAAATCAAAAGTACTGGCTCAGGACAGCAGGGGAAAAAAAGGGACCGGTTTTTGGCCTGTTGGGCCAAAAATGGTCAACAGTTGCAAGGTTTTTCCATTGGTGTGTTTGTTGCTCTTTTAGAAGGAAGCTATGTGACCTGTAGGCTTTGCATCGATATAAAGACCATATGAAAACCAATAAATTAGATTGGTTTTCAATCTATAGTAAATCTATATTTAGGTTGAAGTAGGGGCAGATGTGTGGTTATGGAGAGGTGTCTTATCCTTTGATAAAGCCATAACTTCGATAAAAATGTACCTACCATTGCTTAAAGTAGACATGGCATGGCTCTATCAGGATCAAAAGATATAAATATTTTGTCTTCACAAGCAAGTCAAGTGGAAGGTGGCTTGGAAGTTCAAGGAATAGGTTTGGGGATTGGAGAGAAGTAGTGGAGCATTTAATGATATTCAGATCTTAAGGATCTTTCTATTTGAAAATATCATGACTCATCACCTTCGGCAAACTCTTGTCTTCTAGTGCATTTTTCTCAACTAATGAAAGGATTCGAGGGCTATTGGCACAAAGGAAAGATAACTTGTCAATAGAGAACTAGACCTAATTTGACAAAAAGATGGTGGAGCATTCATTATAAGGTGGTAGCTCATTGATTGTTCTTGGTTAATGTGCTCCCTCTTCTTTCTTCTCCTTTTCTATATATCACCCATTCTTTCCCATTTGTAAGGATGCTCATTTTTTGGGAGTACTAGGGGACTCTTTGAGATATTACAAGATATTCTCCTCTTGACTAGGCTAAACCCTATCAAGCATTTGTAAGAACTACCTCTTGATGCAATAAGACTTTATTTACCTATCTCTTGACTTGAATCTGTGTTGAGTGAGTTGTGCATGATGTCATATTGAAGGAGAATCTTTCTCGTCCATTATCCTCCTTTCTGACCTCCTTTAGGGTGTTTTCAAGTTGTTTGCACGTTTGGATTAGTGTTCTTTCTGCCTTTGATGTAAGCTCTCAGTGAGTCTTAGAAATCCTCTTTGTTTGCATTCATTGCTTCCTAAACCTAGTCTATGAAATACTTATGCAATGAGCTAGATTGAGAGGTTGTGTGAGCTAGTATTATCTTTTGCAGATCTAGTGTGGGTTGAACCTTATAGGAGTCTCTCATTTTTATTTGGTGCATCATATTTTAGCCTCCTCAGGAGCCCTTCCACCTTCTAACCCTTTTCCTTACAACATCATTAGTATAGGTGATCCATCAAGAGGAAGCCAACCTTCTCTAGAGGTTTAATCCCACAATAGGTGAACCATAACTTGGGTTGTTCTTGTTGGTCCCCAAAAATGTCACTCATTTTTGGAACAACATATGAGCTATCTTGGTCCTACAGGGCCAAAATTTCTCTCTTCCCTTCTCAAAATTTGTTCTGAGCTTTCAAATTCCTCTTTTTTTTCAAGCTTTCCAGAAATCTACGGACTCTGCAGGCTTGAATCTACGGACTCTGCAGGAAGGAAATCTACAGACTTTGCAGGAAGAAAATCTACAAACTTTGCAGGCCAAGATCTGCAGACTTCACAGGGTGATTTCTATGGACTCTGCAGATATGTTTCTAGAGACTCAACATGCTTGAAATTAGCAGGTTCAATAGGTTCAAAGGCTTTTGCAGGTGAGTTCAATAAAAAAAACAAGCTTCTAACACTTAGTCATTTCGAGGATTGGTTTAGTCCCTCGGTTCAATCAAAAGAGTTTAATTGGCAAATGATAAAGGACAAGGGCTTGAACCATTGAAATTTGAACCAATTTGGTTCAAAGGTTCAATGGGTTCAACGACCAAGTTGGTTCAACGTGCTTGGTGCAAAAGAACAAAGGACTTAGCCAAATAACGAAGGATGAGCCTATTGAACCATTGAACCAAAGTTGGTTCAATTGGTTGGTTCAATCGAAAGGTTCAAGGGGCTGCCCCAAAGCAAAAAAGGAAAGTGCCCTTGCAGAGGGCAGGTAGAATTGGTTCAAAAGTCAAAGAAAAGACAGAATTCCTTTGGATTTGTTCAAAGGCACAAAAGGAACAATTCTTTCAGACTTTTATCCGATGGAAATGGCTAAGTCCAAGAGGCTGAAAGAATACTTTCAGGAAGATTTTCTCTAAAAAATGTTAAGGCAAAATTCCTTCAGACTTTTTGTCCGAAGGAATTCACCCGGAGAAAAAGTCTAAAGAAACAGGAAAGAACGAATGGCCAAGTAACAAGAAACTTTCCTTCAGACATTTTGTCTAAAGGAATTCTTTCGGGATTTTTGCTTGACGAAAAAAGCCCGCCCAAGAAGTAAGAACCCATTGGGGAAGTTGAAGCCCGAAGGACAAGTACCCTTGCGGGGGGCACCTGACGTCAGAGAAAGGACTATTTTAAAAGCCTGAAGGGACACCTTCCCTTCGGGACGTTCCAAATGCTGAACAAAGACTCAGAAAGGAACTTTCATGGACTTAGACAAAAAGTGGTTCAACGGATGGTTCAACTAAGGGCCGAAGAAGTGACTGAACCAAGAAGCGATATAACAAAAGAGATAGAATGAACCAATGAACCGATGAACTTTCAGTGGTTCAACAGGTTCAAGGTTTGACCTGAATCAAGCGATCGACTGAAAAGAGAGCCCGAAGATTCAAACAGAGAAAATCGATGCAAAGGACCAGAAATATCTTTGAAAGAGTTATTTTTAGTAGGTGGAACAGTGGATCGAGTAGACTTCTAAATGCACCAAACCAAGGATGCAGCCTATTTTATTCCATGAAGTAAAGACAAATATGCAATGGACCAGTCGGTCCATATTAAGGAGACATATCAGATGAAGGGACACGCCATAGTTATGGCAGTGCACTGTTCTCAGCATGGTCTCTCTAGACAAAACCGGAGACGCATTGAAGACGCTGACTATAGCATGGGTCGTTCCATGGAAAAGGGAACCAATCCTTGCATAGTGGCTATAAGTTTGTTAATTCTCTCATTTGTAAAGGAGACTTTTCATTTTACAAGAGCAAAACTCTACCTATTTAAAAATAAAACTGAGACTTTGAGCTCAGGTTGTAATTTCATTTTCATTTTTATCTGAATGAGAAAACAAGTTTTTCATAGACTTTGTGCTGTTCTGACTTGTGTCATTTTAGAAGATCATTCTTACGTATGTCTTCTGAAGGTGTCCTTATTCATTTAATTTGGTAAGTAGAATTAGTGAAGGTAATAGGGAAGTGTCCTAAAACCAACTGTGAGAAGACTTTGTGCTTTCACAATTGCTTTCAATCTGTGTTTTTATTTTATTTTTGTGTTAAAGATTTTGGGGCGACTTTGTGCCCTCATTATCCTTTATGATATACTCTTTGGGTAGTTGAGGTGGAAACTTTGTGTTCTGCTTCATCCTACTGTTACTATGCCCTCTGGTTAACTGGTTTCTTATCTTACTATCTGAAAGAAACTCTTGCTATTTCTTGTAAGAACACTTCTGAAAGAAGAGAAGTGCCTTCAGTGTTTACAACCAAAATTTTATTCTTTGTCTATGTGCATCATCTCTGAAAGAAGAGAGATGGATGGTTTATTCTGTCCCCATGTGTTATTTTCTATTTATTTATTTTGTATATAGCTCCTACGTATCTATAGGGAACCTCCCTTTGATGAGAGGAGAGATTTGTCCCCATTAGATGTGGTAATCCTACAACTTTGGATGACCCATCTCCCTATGCTGTGGTTGATCAGACCTATTTTGTTGATCAGTACACTGATTGACAAAATATTCACCCAACAGTTTTTGGCGACTTTGCTGGAGACACAATAATTTTGTGCAATTTGGAACCTCAAGTTTCAGATTGAAACATCACCTGTGTCTTACCCATAATCATTATAACCCTTATCCATTATAGACTCTGGTGACTCCGTTCTGTGTCTTACCCATTATCATTATAGCCTTACCATCTTCCTCCATCTCTGTTATTTTATCTGGTCTGCAAAACTAGAGCAGCTGAGAAAGAGTGCACAATTTGAAGCCTCAAGCTGAAGCTGAGCCAGTCCTTTTCCATTTTTGTTCTGCAATATGGCCTTTTCATCAAAATTTGTTATCCTTATTTTTCATAATTAAAACATGGCAATTCGAGGCCCCTGGGGTAACTCTTTTGGCCCACTCAAATTGACTCCACCTCTGCATGAACTTCCACGCAGTTCAAGAAAAAATTTTCCCAAATTCTTTGGTGATGTGATAGTTCACCCTGATGAACACATTGCAGCTTTCAGCATAGCCTATGGTGTTATCAAAGTGGAATTTGAAGATGTGGCAGTTAGGCTTTTTGTGGAGACACTACAAGGTGCTGTTGCTGACTGGTTCTACCATCTGCAAGCTGGATCAGTGACTGACTGGGATACACTCAAAGCCAAGTTTGAAGCTAGGTTCAAGCCTACAGAGGATGCGCATGCTTTGCTGGCCCAACTCACTCAAATGAAGAAATAACCTCATGAGCTGATGAGGGATTTTATTGCTAGGTTCAATAAACTGAGGCAAAAGATTACTATGGTATCCTAGCTGACACCTCAAAATCTCATGTGTTTCTTCATCAACTCACAACTGCCTAAAGTGAGTTTTCTTTTGAGACATGCTAGACACATAGACCTTGAAGTTGCTCAAGACTTGGCTACTGAGCTAGAAGATGATCTTATCTTGGCAAGAAAGATAAGGAGAGATCCTAACAGAGCTAAACCCTCTTCATCTTCTGAATACTCACCCATAGTCACCACTAACCCAATGGTACAAAAGCTGACAAATGAATTGCTAGCCTTGAAAAGGGAAATGGCACAAGGTATGTCTTCTGCTCCTCTATATAAAGATATACCAAAGAGGACATTCCCTAATCAACCATATCAATGTAATGCTGCCAGATGTCAAGGGCAACCAAATCATCTTCCTCCCCCACAAAGGAACCTTGCCCTTGAAGCACCTCCAACCAACTCAGTAGTTGGATATCTGGAAACATAACATGTTTCCTATTTCCAACCTGAGTTCGAGCAAGAAGATGGTGCTGATCTCTTTAAGGAGGATCTAGAAGAATTAGCTGGCAACTCCCACATTGGTTTCCTAAATTTCCAGGATGAACCCAGAAGTGAAGGTGAAGCTGTCAAAGGATCATACGTAGTATTCACCAAGTCTGAGAATCAGTCAGCCCAGCAGGTTGACAAAGAGAAGACAGAGGAGCGACCCCAACCAACAATTTCAATCACTGAGCAGAGAACCCTTCTTCTTTTCCAATCAAAGGACCCAGTGATTTCCAAAGAAGTACATTGAATATCTCAGCACCTTCTACTTCAAATTTGCAGATCAGTCCTCCCCCTTCCAAAAACCAAAAGGATGAACTCCCATTCTCTCTTCCAAGTCCATCTCAGTCATTTTCCATGATCGATCACGTCAAGAAATCCAAAATTCAAATGATTGAGTTTGAATCCCTGCAAGCCAATGCTGAGCAATTAAACATTGGTGAAGAGCTAGGTGTGGACCTGTCTGAGGCAAAGATTGTGGTCACCCAAATGTCAGCTCCTGCTGCTCAAATTTTGTTTGAGCCTTCAGGCAGGGGTAATTACTCTTTGACCACAGAGGATGCTCATGTCTCAACTGATCAAAGTCCCGTGGCTGGCAATCTAGGATTTGATCCAAACAAGGCATCAAAAAAATTGGTAGGGCATAGTACAAATCAAAAAGGATCTTCCATCTCCCATGAAGAGAAATTTGATAGAAGATTAGATTCTGATGATGCTTGGATCCTGGAATCTGATGACAGCAATTCTTCCATAGCTGGATGCGGATCTCTGTTGCTTAGATTGGAGACTGTTCAGGATGAAAAGATCAAACTCCTTCACACCAAAGGAGATGCTGAGCTGATGGTTTGTCAGGGGTCTAATGTTGATAATCAAAAAATGTGCTGGACTGAACCAACAGAACAACAAGCTATGGTGGTGGACCATACTACTGTACTCTAAAATCAACAAAAGGAGCCCTTCACCAAGAGAGTAAAGAGTTATGGTTTTCAAATTGAAGACCACTTCTTGCCATGGGGCAAGAAGAAGAAAGAGCCAAGAGGAAGACGCAGAAAATTGGTTTCCAGGTGGAGAGCTCCATTTGCCCATCACCATTTCTGGGGACTAGTTTATCAAGTTAGCATCCCCTTTTCTTCACCACACAAGGAGCAATGTCTGAAGTACTTCAATTTTTGAAGTATCAGATAAGTTCACCTGTACATATGTATATCTGTATAGTCTTTAGTTCTATTTTGTTCTTTCCATTTTCATTTTTAGAGCCTTTCTTTTTGGGTAGCATGACTTCGTATCCCAATGGCACACTTCAAGGCACTAGAGATTCTAGTTTCTACTCCCCTCAGATGTGTTTCAAGTTTTCACCTGAAGGAAGTTCCCCAATTGGAGCCAGCTGTTGGTCCCCAAAAATGTCACTCATTTTTGGAACAACATATGAGCTATCTTGGTCCTACAGGACCAAAATTTCTCTCTTCCCTTCTCAAAATTTGTTTTGAGCTTTCAAATTCCTCTTTTTTTCAAGCTTTCTAGAAATCTATGGACTCTGTAGGCTTGAATCTATGGAATCTGCAGGAAGGAAATCTACGAACTCTGCAAGAAGAAAATCTATGGACTCTGCAGGCCAACTTCTGCGGGCTTCACAAGTTAATTTCTAAGGACTCTGCAGATATGTTTCTACAGACTCAACATGCTTGAAATTAGCAGGTTCAACAGGTTCAAAGGCTTTTGCAGGCGAGTTCAGTCAAAAAAACAAGCTTCTAACACTTAGTCATTTCTAGGATTGGTTCAGCGCCTTGGTTCAATCAAAAGAGTTCAATCGACAAATGATAAAGGACAAAGGCTTGAACCATTGAACTTTGAACCACTTTGGTTCAAAGTTTCAATGGGTTCAACGACCAAGTTGGTTCTATGTGCTTGGTGCAAAAGAACAAAGGACTTAGCCAAATAACGAAGGATGAGCCTATTGAACCATTGAACTGTTGAACCAAAGTTGGTTCAATCGGTTGGTTCAATCGAAAGGTTCAATGGGCTGCCCCAAAGCGAAAAAGGAAAGTGCCCTTACGGAGGGCAGGCAACATTGCTTCGAAGGTCAAAGAAAAGACATAATTCCTTCGAATTTGTTCAAAGGCCCAAAAGGAACAATTCGTTCAGAATTTTGTTCGATGGAAATGGCTAAGTCTAAGAGGCCGAAAGAATACTTTCGGGAAGATTTTCTCGAAAAAATGATAAGGCAAAATTTCTTTGGAATTTTTGTCCGAAGGAATTCACCCAGAGAAAAAGTTTGAAGAAACATGAAAGAATGATTGGCCAAGTAACAAGAAACTTTTCTTCAGACATTTTGTTCGAAGGAATTCTTTCGAGCTTTTTGCCTGACAAAAAAAGCCCACCGAAGAAGTAAGAACCTGTTAGAGAAGTTGAAGCCCGAAGGAGAAGTACCCTTGTGGGGGGCACCTGACATCAGAGAAAGGACCGTTTTAAAAGCCTGAAGGGACACCTTCCCTTCGGGATGTTCCAAAGGCTGAAGAAAGATGCAGAAATGAACTTCCATGGACTTAGACAAAAAGTGGTTCAATGGATGGTTCAACTAAGGGCCGAAGAAGTGATTAAACCAAGAAGCGATAGAACAAAAGAGACATAATGAACTAACGAATCAATGAACTTTTAGTGGTTCAACAGGTTCAAGGTTCGACCTGAATCAAGCGATTGACTGAAAAGAGAGCCCAAAGACTCAAAGAGAAGATCGATGCAAAGGACCAGAAATGTCTTCGAAAGAGTTATTTCTAGCAGGTGGAACAATGGATCGAGTATACTTCTGAGCGCACCAAACCAAGGACGCGGCCTATTTTCTTCCATGAAGTAAAGACAAATATGCAAAAGACCAGATGATCTATATTAAGGAGGTGACATATCAGATGAAGGGACACACCATAGTTATGGTAGCACACTGTTCTCAGCATGGTCTCTCTAGACAAAACAAGAGACGCATTGAAGACGCTGATTGCAGCATGGGCCATCCCATGGAAAAGGGCACCAATCCTTATGTAGTGGCTATAACGAAACTCTGCCAATTTTGAAAGAAGACTGAGACTTTGAGCTCAGGTTGTAATTTCATTTTCATTTTTATTTGAATGAGAAAGCAAGTTTTTCACAGACTTTGTGCTGTTTTGACTTGTGTCATTTTAGAAGATCAATCTTACGTCTGTCTTCTGAAGGTGTCCTTATTCATTTAATTTGGTAAGCAGAATTAGTGAAGGTAATAGGGAAGTTTCCTGAAACCAATTGTGGGAAGAATTTGTGATTTCACAATTGATTTTAGTTTATGTTTTTCTTTTCTTTTTGTGTCAAGGATTCTAGGGCGACTTTGTGCCCCCATTATCCTTTGTGATATACTCTTTGGGTAGTTGAGGTGGAAACTTTGCGTTCTGCTTCATCCTGCTATTTTTATGCCCTCTGATTAACTGGTTTCTTATCTTACTATCTAAAAGAAACTCTTACTGTTTCCTGTAAGAACACTTCTGAAAGAAGAGAAGTGCCTTCAGTGTTTACAACCAAGATTTTCTCCTTTGTCTGTGTGCATCATCTCTAAAAGAAGAGAGATGGATGGTTTATTTTGGCCCCATGTGTTATTTTTTGCTTATTTATTTTGTATATAGCTCCTATGTATCTATAGGGAACCTCCCTTTGATGAGAGGAGAGATTTGTCCCCATTAGATGTGGTAAACCTACTACTTTGGATGACCCATCTCCCTATGCTGTGGTTGATCAGACCTATTTTGTTGATCAGTACGCTAATTGACAAAATATTCACCCAACAGTATTTAGCGACTCTGCTGGGGACACAATAATTTTGTGTAATTTAGAACCTCATGTTTCAAATTTAAAAATCACATGTGTCTTACCCATAATCATTATAACCCTTATCCATTACAGACTCTGGAGACTCCGTTTTGTGTCTTACCCATTATCATTATAGCCTTACCATCTTCCTCCATCTCTGTTATTTTATCTGGTCTGCAAAACTAGAGCTGCTGGGAAAGAGTGCACAGTTTGAAGCCTCAAGCCTCAAGTTGAAGCTGAGCCAGTCCTTTTCCATTTTTGTTCTACAATATGGCCTTTTCATCCAGATTTGTTATCCCTATTTTTCATAATTAAAAAATGGCAGTTAGAGGCCCCTGGGGTAACTCTTTTGGCCCACTCAACTTGACTCCACCTCTGCATGAGCTTCCACGCAGTTCAAGAAAGAATTTCTCCAAATTATTTGGTGATGGGATAGTTCACCCTGATGAACACATTGCAGCCTTCAGCATAGCCTGTGGTGTTATCAGGGTGGAATTTGAAGACATGGCATTTAGGCTTTTTTGTAGACTGGTTCTACCATCTACAAGCTAGATCAGTGACTGAATGGAATACACTCAAAGCCAAGTTTGAAGCTAGGTTCAAGCCTATAGAGGATGCGCATGCTTTGCTGGCCCAGCTCACTCAGATGAAGAAAGAACTTCATGAGCCTATGAGGAATTTTATTGCCAGGTTCAATAAATTGAGGCACAAGATTCCCATGGAAGCCCAGCTGACTCCTCAGAATCTCATGTGTTTCTTCATCAACTCACAGTTGCCTGAAGTGAGTTTTCTGTTGAGACAGGCTAGACACATAAACCTTGAGGCTGCTCAAGACTTGGCTACTGAGCTAGAAGATGACCTTATCTTGGAAAGAAAGATAAGGAGAGATCCTAACAGAGCTAAACCCTCTTCATCTTTTGAATACTCACCCACAGTCACCACTGACCCAATGGTACAAAAGCTAACAAATGAATTGCTAGCCTTGAAATACCAAGGACATTCTTTAATCAGCCATATCAAGGCAACGCTGCCAGAAGTCAAGGGCAACCAAATCATCTTCCTCTCCCACAGAGGAACCTTGCCCTTGAAGCACCTCTAACCAAATCAGTAGTTGGATATCTGGAAATAAAACATGTTTCCTATTTCCAACCTGAGTTTGAGCAATAAAATGGCACTGATATCTTCAGGGAAGATTTAGAAGAATCAGCTGGCGACTCTCACATTAGTTTTTTGAATTTCCAGGATGAACCCAGAAGTGAAGGTGAAGTAGTCGAAGGATCATACGTAGTATTCACCAAGTCTGAGAATCAGTCAGCCCAGTAGGCCGACAAAGAGAAGACAGAGGAGCAACCCCAACCAACAATTTCAATCGCTGAGTAGAGAACCCCTCTTCCTTTCTAGTCAAAGGACCCAGTGATTGCCAAAGAAGTAAGTACATCGAACATCTCAGCACCTTCTACTTCAAATTTGTAGATCAGTCCTCCCCCTCCCAAAAACCAAAAGGATGAACTCCCATCCTCTCTTCCAAGTCCATCTCAGTCATTTGCCATGATTGATCACGTTAAAAAATCCAAAATTCAAATGACTGAGTTTGAATCCCTGCAAGCCAATCATGAGCAGTTAAACATTGGTGAAGAGCTAGGTGTGGACCTGTCTGAGGTAAAGATTGTGGTCACCCAAATGTCAGCCCCTGCTGCTCAAATTTTATTTGAGCCTTCACGTAGGGGTAATTACTCCTTGACCATAGAGGATGCTCATGTCTCAACTGATCAAAGTCTCATGGCTGACAATCTAGGATTTGATCCAAATAAGGCATCAAAAAAATTGGTAGGGTGTAGTACAAATCAAGAAGGATCTTCCATCTCCCATGAAGAAAAGTCTGATAGAAGATCAGCTTCTGATGATGCTTAGATCCTGGAATTTGATGGCAACAATTCTTCCACAACTGGATGTGGATCTCTATTGCTCAGATTGAAGACTGCTTAGGATGAAGAGATCAAACTCCTTCACACCAAAGGAGATGCTGAGCTGATGTTTTGTCAAGGGTCTAATGCTGACAATCAAAATATGTACTAGATTGAACTAGCAGAACAACAAGCTATGGTGGTGGACCATACTGCTGTACTCCAAAATCAGCAAAAGGAGCCCTTTGCCAAGAGAGCAAGGAGTTATGGTTTTCAAATTAAAGACCACGGCCTGCCATGGGGCAAGAAGAAGAAAGAGCCAAGAGGAAGACACAAAAAATTGGTTTCCTGATGAAGAGATCCATTTCGCCCGTCACCGTTTCTGGGGACAGAATGGTTTTTTTGCTAGTTTATCAGGATATCATCCCCTTTTTTTCACTGCATAAAGAGCAACATCTGAAGTACTTCAATTCTTGAAGTATCAGATAAGTTCACCTATACATATGTATATTTATATAGTCTTTAGTTCTGTTTTGTTCTTTTCATTTTTATTTTTGGAGCCTTTCTTTTTGGGTAGCACGACTCCGTAGCCCAATGGCACACTTCAAGGCACTAGAGATTCTGGTTTCTATTCCCCTCAACTGTGTTTCAAGTTTTCACCTGAAGGAAGTTCTCCAACTGGAGCCAGCTGTTGGTCCCTAAAAATGTCACTCATTTTTGGAACAACATATGAGCTATCTTGGTCCTACAGGACCAAAATTTCTCTCTTCCCTTCTCAAAATTTGTTCTGAGCTTTCAAATTCCTCTTTTTTTTCAAGCTTTCCAGAAATCTATAGACTCTATAGGCTTGAATATATGGACCATGCAGGAAGGAAATCTACGGACTTTGCAGGAAGAAAATCTATGGACTCTGTAGGCCAAGTTCTACGAGATTCACAGGTTAATTTCTACAGACTCTGCAAATATGTTTCTACAGACTCAACATGCTTGAAATTAGCAGGTTCAAAGGCTTCTGCAGGTGAGTTTAGTCAAAAGAACAAGCTTCTAACACTTAGTCATTTTCAGGATTGGTTCATCACCTCAGTTTAATCAAAAGAGTTCAATCAGCAAATGATAAAGGACAATGGCTTGAACCATTGAACTTTGAACCACTTTGGTTTAAAGTTTCAATGGGTTCAACGACCAAGTTGGTTCAACGTGCTTGGTGCAAAAGAATAAAGGACTTAGCCAAATAACGAAGGATGAGCCTATTGAACCATTAAACTGTTGAACCAAAGTTGGTTCAATCGAAAGGTTCAAGGGGCTACCCCAAAGTGAAAAAGGAAAGTGCCCTTGCAGAGGGTAGGTAGCATTGGTTTGAAGGTCAAAGAAAAGATAGAATTCCTTCGAATTTGTTCAAAGGCCCAAAAGGAACAATTCTTTCAGACTTTTGTCTGATGGAAATTGCTAAGTCCAAGAGGTCGAAAGAATACTTTTGAGGAGATTTTCTCAGATAAATGTTAAGGCAAAATTCCTTCAAACTTTTTGTCCGAAGGAATTCACCTAGAGAAAAAGTCTGAAAAAACAGGAAAGAACGAATGGCCAAGTAACAAGAAACTTTCCTTCAGACATTTTGTCCGAAGGAATTCTTTTGGGCTTTTTGCCCGACGGAAAAAGCCCGCCGAAGAAGTAAGATCCCGCTGGGGAAGTTGAAGCCTGAAGGACAAGTACCCTTGCGGGGGGCACATGACATCAGAGAAAAGACCGTTTTAAAAGTTTGAAGGGACACCTTCCCTTCAGGACGTTCCAAAGGCTGAACAAAGATGCAGAAAGGAACTTCCATGGACTTAGACAAAAAGTGGTTCAATGGATGGTTCAACCAAGGGCCGAAGAAGCGATTGAACCAAGAAGCGGTAGAACAAAAGAGATAGAATGAACCAATGAACCGATGAACTTTCAGTGGTTCAACAGGTTCAAGGTTTGACCTGAATCAAGCAATCGAATGAAAAGAGATCCCAAAGACTCAAAGAGAGAAGATCGATGTAAAGGACCAAAATGTCTTTGAAAGAGTTATTTCTAGTAGGTGGAATAGTGGATTGAGTAGACTTCTGAGCGCACCAAACCAAGGATGTGGCCTATTTTCTTCCATGAAGTAAATAAAAATATGTAAAGGACCAGATGGTGCATATTAAGGAGACATATCAGATGAAAGGACACACCATAGTTATGGCAGTGCACTGTTCTCAGCATGGTCTCTCTAGACAAAACTAGAGACGCATTGAAGACGCTGACTGCAACATGGGCCATCTCATAGAAAAGGGTGCCAATCCTTGTGTAGTGGCTATAAGTTTGTTAATTCTCTCATTTGTGAAGAAGACTTTTCATTTTACAAGAGTGAAACTCTACCCGTTTTGAAAAAAGAAGACTGAGACTTTGAGCTCAAGTTGTAATTTCATTTTCATTTTTATCTGAATGAGAAAGCAGGTTTTTCACAGACTTTGTGCTATTTTGACTTGTGTGATTTTAGAAGATCATTCTTACGTCTGTCTTTTGAAGGTGTCCTTATTCATTTAATTTGGTAAGCACAATTAGTGAAGGTAATAGGGAAGTGTCCTAAAACCAACTGTGGGAAGACTTTGTGCTTTCACAATTAATTTCAGTCTATGTTTTTATTTTCTTTTTGTGTTAAGGATTCTGGGTTGACTTTTTTGCCCCCATTATCCTTTGTGATATACTCTTTGGACAGTTGAGGTGGAAACTTTGCGTTCTACTTCATCTTTCTGTTACTATGCCCTTTGGTTAACTGGTTTCTTATTGTACTATTTGAAAGAAACTCCTGCTATTTCCTATAAGAACACTTTTGAAAGAAGAGAAGTGCTTTCAGTGTTTACAACCAAGATTTTCTCCTTTGTCTGTGTGCATCATCTCTAAAAGAAGAGAGATGGATGGTTTATTCTGCCCCCATGTGTTATTTTTTTCTTATTTATTTTGTATATAGCTCCTACGTATCCATAGGGAACCTCCCCTTGATGAGAGGAGAGATTTTTCCCCATTGGATGTGGTAAACTTGCAACTTTGGATGACCCATCTCCCTATGCTGTGGTTGATCAGACCTATTTTGTTGATCAGTACGCTGATTGACAAAATATTACCCAATAGTTCCCATAGTATAACTCAATTGAAGAGATCTTGAAGAACCCTATCCAAGTGTGCAAATTAATGCTATAATAGTTTTTAGCACACCTGGTAGGACTTACTACAATATTCATTGGTGAAGAGTTTTGGTGTTTTATTAATCCAATTAGCCTTTGGAGGCACATCTTCAAACATCAATGGAAACTATGAGTATCTATTAGCTAGTTTGAATAGCACAACTAAGTGCCTAATCATCATAATCTGGTATGTACAATCAACCACCTTTTCATCAATATGCTTATTCTCTACCTCAACATCACACTTATCAATAAAATAATGTTTGTGTTCCCCTTAATTGGCCCTCAAACAACCTATCAGCTCTATCATGGCCTTTGACCTTCTCCCACCCTGCATATGACCAAGGTTAACCTCCTTTGTATTCAAGTCAATCTTCTAATTCCCCTTGTCAAGACCACGCTTATCCTGTTACATCCTTATCAGGAGTTAGACAAGCATTATCAGTTTATATTGAGTTGATAAGGGAGATTGGTAGGGGTTTGGAGTTTTCTCGAGTCATCCCTATCCATGTTATACAAGAGGTAAGGAGTGCTCTTCAATTGGTCAATAATAGATGGTCAGTTTTTGAGGGTGAACAATGGCCATCTTATTAAAATGAGGACATAGTAATGATGAAAAGCATGATCCAAAACACATATAGTATGTTGATATATTATGAGGACAAGCAAGCTCATTTTGATCAGTCTTATGTGTCCTCTCCCCTTCAAGAGCCTCAAGCTCAACCTTCAAGAGTTTCAGATCAACCTCCTAGTTAACCTTATCAAAGTCCATCCTTGTCAAAACTCAAAGAGACAATAATAGACCAAGGCAGAACAATCATGAAAATCAATGAGGGGGTTAACTTGGACAAGAATTCCCCATTCATGCCATAGATGGGATAAGGATCTTCTTGCAAGAATTTTAGAATGTGTGGGCATCTAATGAAGAAGCTGACTATCCACATGTTGAGAAGAAAGAATTGAAAGGGTGGGTATTATCCATTGAAAAAGTGTTTGAGCAGTGGGAGATAGAGTATGCCAAACCCAAGCCAATCAATTTTCTCTCTCCTACCCCTACGCCCATTTGCACTCAAGAGCATGAAGCCATTCCATCATGGATCTTCTCCAACACATTCGACCCTGGCTATGACATGCCCTCACTTGTGAGGCCACCTTCTCCTATAACCACTCAAAAGGAAGAAAAAGTGTTTATTCCATACTCATTTCCATCATGGAAATTAGTTCAAGAAGGCATAAAAAGGAGGAGGTGTTAGTTGAGGTCGTCCAAGAACCAATTATGGTAGAGGAAGAGTTAGTTTTGCAAGAAATGAATCAAGCAACCATAGCTCAACTCAATGAGCTTGGTGTACAAGAGTTCTAAGACTCTCTCTCCTTTCCTCAAGAGCCACCAAAGAAGCCATTTAACGTCCCTAGATGGAAGGATGCTCTCATAAGCTACAAGTAAGGTGAACTTTTTCACCTTCACACCATCTCCCTCTTGGAGAAAGAGCCTATTATACAAAGGATAGATGAGGATCTTACAGTCATAAGTGAGCCACATGAGGACAATGCAAGTGTCTATGATGAAGAAATTATGATAGGCAACCCACTTCATAGGGAAGAGCATGTTTCAGATGTCAAGTTTTAGGAATTTGATGAGCCACAAGAGGATAACCTTCATGAGCCTATTATGGACGTCAAGGTCAGCTCAAACAACTTAGAAGATCAATGGCAACATTTGTGCTTTGATTTCTTGAGTGAAATGGAATAGCTTAGTGTTGAAAACTTGCCTAAAAAAACAATCCTCAAGCTAAACATGGGACAGACTTTGAATGGATTACTGAAGGTCCATAGATGAAGAAGAGGATTAGAACCAGGTGCCTAAGGTTGGTCCACTTCAAGATGAGGTGTTATTTGTGGATAGCCTTGATATGTTGGAGCAAGAGGAAAGTAGATCAGAACTTGAACAAGATAGGTGTGATATGTCAGACCTTGGATGGTTAAGACTACCCTCTTTTGCAGTTGAAGATCGAGATGAAATCTTGAGTGAGGTTGATGAAAGAGACATCTCAAATGCTCAAGAGATGTAGTTTGATGAGCATACCCATGAACAAATTGAAGGGTTATGACAATGGTTCAAAGCCATAAATAAAGATTTAGAAGATATTAAGGGGCATGTCCTTCTTCTAGGAACCTATGACCATGCTACTCTAAGCATGATCGATCATAATTTGCACAAGGAAAAGGGGAAGGATATGGGATTTTTGAACCATCAAGTGAACCAAGTGCAGTTGTTCCCAATAACCTAAATGAAGTCCTCATGCAAGGCTTTCTCAAGAGAGATGAACAACATCAAACAAGTGCTCCTGCAGTCCAACATGAACCAAGCTTGGAAGACTTAGACCAATATGTCTATATTGGAGATATGTTTGTTCCATTTCATCCTTTGGAGAGCACATCGAAAGGATTGGCCATCAAGCTGCTTGGTTCAACATTTTTGGTTCCTCCAAAGCAAGGTATTTTTCATCTTGGTTTGTTACAAGTGAATGATACTAGAAGTTTCTCATTTGACCTACGAGGGAGATGCTTGTAAATTGATGTAAAATGTTTTATATATTATAGTAGATTTCATGTTTTTCTCTAAGTTCCTTGTGAAAATTCCTTTCCTATTATGTGTTTCTTTTTCCAAAGTGCCTTGGGCACTTTGTTTGTTTTGCTTCTTTTTACCTTTGTCATTTCAAGAGGAGTTATCCAGAGGTTGGCAACCAATTTTAGCTTCAGATCAATATGTTGAACTAGAGTATAGACTCCATGCCCAATGGATTAGCCAAGATAAATAGTCTGGATTCTCAAGCATAGAAGGCATGCTTCCTAGTTGAGTTACCAAAGATGACCAATTTTGGCCCACATACCAAGCTTTTGCTTGGATTGAATAGATGAGCAAAGTCCCTATTTGAGTGAATGATCAAATGACTTGTACAAGCTTTAAAGGACTAGACCGTCACAGGATGTCATGTAGAAATGAACATGTTATCTTGATTATGCATTTAATAAGTTCCCTTAGGAGGCCTCTCAGAGCTAAAAGATTGCATGGACATGAAGTTCTTCATGCCAAGATCATCCTCTGCAAATTTGGTGTCTTGATGAGCTTGCTATCTCAAGATATAAAACTTCAAAGTTAGACTTGCATAATGAGACATGCACGGGGGTATCAAGTTTTAGTTGTGAAAAATAGCCATTTGGATTCAAAAAGAAAATCTGATGGATCACATTAAATCATGCATCAAAGATAAATAATGTGTGATACCTGACATTGTCAGTGGATCCCAAAGATCTAACAGAGTGCATTTGATTGTGCACCTAAGATCAACAGTGAGCATCAAGTCAAAAGGTCAGCATGAATGCACAAATAACAAGTATCAAGATCTTGGGTACCTGAATGAAGATCTAATGGTACGTGATGACTAGCAAGGTCAATAGGTCTAAGGAGATCGATAATGAATGATGAATCGAACAAAAGCAAATTGATAACGAGCAAGAGGTCAATAAGTCAATGAATCTTGAGAATAAATAAGGAGTTACCAAGTGTCATGACTGCATCAGCTACTAGGTAAATCAATGATACATGTTCGAGCCATGCAAAATCAGATCGATGGTGCATGTAAAGTCAAAGAGTCAGCAGGTTTCTATGGAACGAATGGGGAGATGATAGTTAACACAAATTGAAAAGGCCGAAATCAAGATCAATGATCAAAATTAAAATTCAAAAGCCAGGGACTTCATAGAGAATAAATGCGACCAAGGTCGAACCAGGGCAAGTATTTCAAAGGGCGTATACTACCATTGGAGCTCAATCAAATGCCATTGAGTAGACATAGTTATATAGTCAGGATGGTTAATGATGAAGCTCTGTCATTAAAGCTCAAATAGGACCATTAGTCAAATATTTAGAACCTATCGACCCCATTCTCTAAAAGTTGTAGGTAGGCTTTGCATCGATATAAAGACCATATGAAAACCAATAAATTAGATTGGTTTTCAATCTAGAGTAAATCTATATTTAGGTTGAATTAGGGGAAGATGTGTGGTTATTGGAAGGTGTCTTATCCTTCGACAAAGCTATAGCTTCAATAAATGGGTACCTATCGCCACTTAAAGCAGACATGGCATGGATCTGTTTAGATCAAAAGATATGAAGATTTTATCTTCATAAGCAAGTCAAGTGGAAGGTGACATGGAAGTTCAAGGAATAGGTTTGGAGATTGGAGAGAAGCAGTTGAACATTCAATGTTGTTTAGATCTTAAGGATCTTTCTTCTTTGAAAGGATCATGACTCATCACCTTTGGCAAACTCTTATCCTCTAGTGCATTTTGCTCAACCAATGAAGGGATTTAGGGGCTATTGGGATAAAGGAAAGATAGCTTGTGAATAGAGAACTAGCCCTAATTTGATAAAAATATGGTGGAACATTCATTAGAAGGTGGTAGCTCATTGATTGTTGTTAATTAACATGCTCCCTCTTCTCTTTTCCCTTTTTCTATATATCACCCTTCTTTCCCATTTGTAAGGATGCTCATTTTTTGGGAGTATCAAGGGACTCTTTGAGATATTGCAGGATATTCTCCTCTTGATTAAGCAAAACCTTTTCAAGAATATGTAAGAACTACCTCTTGATGCAATAAGACTTTCTTTACCTATCTCTTGCCTTGAATCTATGTTGAGTGAGTTATGCATGATGGCATAGTAAAGGAGATTCTTCCTCATCCATTGTCTTCCTTTATGATATCCTTTAGGGTGTTTTCAAACTATTTGTAGGTCTGGAGTAGTGTTCTTTCTACCATTGATGTAAGTTCTCAGTGAGTCTTAAAACTCATATTTGTTTGCATTCATTGCTTCCTGAACCTAGTCTATGAAATACTTATGCAATGAGCTAGAATGAGAGGTTGTGTGAGCTAGTATTGTCTTCTGCAGATCTAGTGTGGGTTCAAGTTTATGGGAGTCTCCCATTTTTATTTGGTGCATCACCTTTTATCCCCCTTAGAATCCATTTTACCTTTCTAACCCTTTTCTCTGCAACATCATTAGTCTAGGTGATCCATCAAGAGGAAACTGGCCTTCTTCACAGGTTTAAACCCACTATAGGTGACCCACAACCTGGTGTTGTTCCCATAGTGTATCTCAATTGGAGAGAGCTTGAAGAACCCTCTCCAAGGGTGCAAATTTATGCTACAAAAATTCCATCTTGGCATATGAAGCTTGAAGATCTTGTTTGAGTCTATAGATAGATTTTTGAAGTTTACAAACTAAGGAGGAATCTTCTACAAATCCTTGTGGTTGATCCATGTATATTTCCTCTTTAAGGTCACTGTGAAGAAATGCACTCTTCACATCCATATGATTAACATCCCAATGATGTGCTATGACAATGCCAAGAGTGAGTCAGATTGAGTTCATTTTGGCAACTGGGATGAATATCTTTCTAATATGTAATGCCAGGTTCCTGAGAAAAACCTTTTTCCACCAAAAATGCTTTGAGCTTGTTTATGGACCCATTTGATAAATTTTTTTTGCAATAGATCCACTTACATCAAACAATTTTTCTTCCCATAGGAAGAAGGATTAAATCCCAAGTGTTATTCCTCAACAAGGAACCATATTCATCTTCCATAGTAGTATCCCACTCATTAATGCCTAATGCCTCATGAAATGACCATGGATTGGAAGTAGATGCAGTGAAAGCATGTGGGGCATTATGGAATTGTGAATGGGTTTGCTTGGTGTTTGATGGATCTCCAACCCATTGACCAACACTTTGTAGTATCTGTCTAGCCCAATGAGGACTGGTGCTTAGAGAGTCAAGAGGAGATTCCTCTTCCCTTGAAGATATTCTACGAGGAGGAAGGGAATCCTCATTACTAATCTCATCATCAGAACTAGAAGAAAAATATGGATCATCAAGAAGCTACTCAGATGAATATGAATCGTTAGAACTATCATCAAATACCAATGCATCCAAAGAAGGGGGATGAGTGTCATGTGTTGAGTCTGGAGGACCCTCTTGATAATGAACACTCCTCTCAATGAACAACTCATGAGTGGTGGGATGGATAATCATGTATCCCTTAACACCCTCAGGATATCCAATGAAGATGTAAGGCTGACTCTGAGGTTCTATTGCCTTAAATTTCTTCTTGGGAATGCGGGCCATAGCAGGAGATCCAAACACTCAAAAGTGTTTTATTATGGGTTTCCAACATATCTAAGCTTCAAAATGAGTGACTCCCTTCAATGCTTAATGAGGAACACAGTTTTAGATATAACACACATAATTGATGGCCTTGGCCCAATATTAGAGTGCAAAAGATTTGGAGTGTATCATACAGTTGGCCATTTACTTTAAGAACTTTTTTTTTCAATCTGCAACACCATTCTATTGAGTACTATATGGAAATGTACGTTGTAGTTCAATCCCCTATGATATACAAAGTTGCTCAAAATGGTTACTGACATACTCACCACCATTGTCGGTGTGCAAAATATTGATGGCTTTCCCTGACTATTTTTCTACAAGCACCTTGAAGTCTTGAAAATGATCAAACACCTCTAATTTTGCTTAAGAAAATAAATCCAAGTATGCCTCATAAAGTCATCGATGAAAGTAAGCATGTATTTAATCTTGTTGAATGAAGGTTTTAGAAAAGGACCAACAATGCGACTATGGAGAATATCCAATATCTGCTTAGCTCTCCATGATTTGCTCTTATCATACTTATTCTCAAGATGCTAACCAAGTATGCAATTATGATAAATTCCATTAGAAAAATTGGCTCATGGCAACCCTAAAACCATGTCTTGATGATTGAGTTCTCCATGTAATGATAATTGAGATGGCTGAATCATTCATGCCATAATTTACTCACCCCATATGAATGAGTGAGTAGTGCATTAGAGGGTTGATCAGGAGAAAAATGTGAGAAAGTATACAAATCATGATTGATGATCTAATTTCTCAAATGTAATAATGGAGTCATTATCTACTTCTCTAAAAACCACTGAATTGGGTGTGAACTCAACTTTTTTTTTTGAACCGATGTGAGTGGTAAGATAAACAAATAGGAGATTGGTGGATAAAGAAGAAACACATAAAACATCATGAAATGTTCTGTCATGCACTTCAGCAGATCCACTCTCACTAACTTCTACGGAACTATCAACACCCAACATGATGGAAGACATAAAACATGGCTCCAAGGATGAGAACATGACCTGTGATGAAGTGTAATATCCTCACTAGGATCTAATATAAATATGTGTTTTTTGAATTTAATAACATATAATTTAAATAGATTACACCACAAGAATATACTCAGTGATCATATAAAATACTCTAAGTATAATAACTTTAAATGAAGCATGCTATGTCATACATCATTGATCACTATCATCATAAAAAACACATCATAATACAAATATAGAAAGTAATTACAATTAACTAGCCACGATCGATACATGCCTACAACTACTACTGCCAATGTATAATAAGTCAGTAATTACAACTCATCATGATAATGTTTCAATGATAAATACAATACAATGTATATATATAAGATACATGACTCCCTGGAGCATAATTTCCCTAGACTCTAGTTCTGTGGCAATCTCAAGTGTCATCTCAAAAGTAATACTATTATGGGGAGGGAGAGCATCATCTAAGTGATTTTCCACACCAACCACGAACCAACAATCCCCCATAAAAATCCCATTAGGGAATGACCCTCCCTTCACAAATGAGTAGATAGTGATGGTGTGGAAATTCAGAGAGACAAGTTAGTACCTGTGTGCTATATGATTTCTAAACTAAACATGTGACATTTCATAGAAACCTGTTTTACTCAAAATATTTCTCAAACATGTAAATCATACTCATGAAATGATAATATCTCACTTAACATTACTTTGGCTAAAGTTTTCAATAACTAATGATCTAAGAATTAGTCAAAACTCATACACACCACTTGATCAAATTATCTTCATCTAGCATTGTGATGCTAGTAAGCTAGTGAAATTCATCTCATTACTTACTCATTATCAACAATGCAAGATTCAGTTAACATAGTATAACCAATAGATTCATATAGATTAAATCCTACTAGAAATCATATAATATGATAAGCATATGGATAATCTAAATGCATACATTTATTCCATCAAACATATGAATGAATCTCACAATATTATCTATCACATAAATAATAGAAATAATAACTAAAGTTCACAATCTGAGTAAAATATACATCTAACTGCAGTTTCTAATTACTATAAGTAGTTTCTAAATATATTTCACCCTATGATAACCAATATTATCATAGTCTAGTGTTTATAAGCACAACTACTAAGTGCTACAATTAGTCATAATAAAGTAGTTATAAATAAATGAAAACATAAGCTTCTATACAAACAATTAGTTATCTTTCTAGGAGTCTACATCCGTATAGTTGTAGTTAGTTGTTCCTACAAGAATCCTCAACCTAGTTCTCACTGATGTATTGGAAAATTTATATTAATTAAAAACTTATAAAATTTAGTTCAAGCAATGAATAACACCATAAAATCGTATGTTTTAGATTCTCTCTCTATATAAAGGAAATAACATCCATTTACTACCTCAAAGCTTAGTTACCAACATAATTTAGTGATATACTAAGATATTTATAACTAGATACTAATAATAGCGTGTACATACTCTAGTAAATTATGTTCAACTTAGTATCTATCTCAATATAGAATCCTACCATGCTCAAAATAACATTACTATAATCCTCATGAGATTTCTTAGTATAATATCCCCATTTATTATACATGATTTAAACGAAGTTAACTTAACTATAGGGGAATATCCAACTGATAATGTTAACAAAATCTCATGGTTTTTATAGTGTCAATTTTGTTAAGACATCTTAATTACCTGTGATAATCAATACCTTACACACCAAATACCTATAAAATTAGTTACACTTGTACAGTTGGCTAATGCGGTGTATTTTGTTATTTTAAAATCATTCACTAATTATATTTAATAGTCTAACCAAAAGCACCAAAATTAGTGATATCACTTGGGCCATTAATATATATGAACTCGTGGTCAATATTATATAAATATTTCTATATATTAATCCATTTCCCAGAAGACAAGAACTTAGAGCCTTTATATAGAAATAAAACAAAGCTATAATAGATAAAATGCATACCATGATATATAGGCAAGTTTTAACACTGGTTTGAATAGTAAAACATTGCATAACATGTATTTATGCCAATTATCTCTTTAGCGTATCTCTTTATCCTACGCAATCTATTGATGATTGAGTATACAAGTCACTAGTTTTATATTCACTGCATATACTCAGTGAAAACTACATAGAAGTAATATTTGTTATGTTATTCTCAATGCATATATCTGATTCACCTTTATTATAAATAGGTAGTTAGTTTAACTGGAAGAGTGCTAATTATACCAGATTAAATCACTGTCTTCTAAATTTACACCAAGAAATTAGAGGTCGTTGAATTGTATATGTAGTTTAATAGTTACACATTGTAGTTAAAGACAGTTAACATGCACTAAAACATGACTCTGGGTTCTATTAAATTATTTTACTCGGAAAAGTAGATTACTGCAAAGTTCTAACACCATATATATATTCTTCAAGGCACTATTTTACTTCTTAGTTGCTATACATGGCGATTTAGGTATTTCAACTTAACTCGTATATATGTCTATGCCTCTATGTTAATACAACTTAATATAAGTCGACTTGATTGCTGAGTGCAAATCGATATAAATATATATGTTTATGCAGATCAATCATATGTAAGTATGTTGAATGCAGATCGATACCTATATGACTATATATATGGTTTGAAGTTGTGTAGTAGATACTGGTCTTATTTTAAAACACCTAGCACATATCTTGTTATATTTATGTAAGTTAAAAATTATTATCAGTAGATAATAATATGTAAGTTTGATAATTTGGTTCATTATTCAATCACTAAGTTTGAATAGGCAAATAATATTTTTGATCATCCATGGAGTAATTTTGATTAATTAAGATGTTAAATACATGAGTATCTTGATAATATGCATTTAATATGTCTTGTTACCTTTGGTTTGCTGTTGTAATTTGGTTTAATTGACATAAAGGTCATATGTTAACAGATCTTAATTATAGATTGATCATAAATAAATAGATTGAATACATATCAATATAAGTATAGTTTTATACAAACCATAGTATTCAACATTCGACATGATTCAATCAATATACTTTTAACTTACAATTTTCACAATATTCAACATAAGTGCACAAAATTTAACTACATAACCAACTTGAAAATCTTCTCAGTTATTCCTTAAGATGCAAGTCTAAAAATCCTCTTTTTATTTCCATGCTTCACTCTGCCTTCTCCTGTTCTACACCCCTCTTCTCTTCTTTATCTTTTCCCTTTCATGGAAAAGGGCGTAGCTTTGTTTTTCGATTTTTCCCTTTTTATTTTTTTAAATTATTTTATTAATATCTTTTTTTTTTTAAAAAAAAAATTTTAAACCTTTCAATTTCTCTTTATTTATTATTTTTTTGATTTTCTTTTTTTTTTCCTCTTAAAATATCAATTATCATATTTTATTTCTAATTTTGATAATCCATATGCTTGCTAATTAAATTAGCACTTCAATGTCATGACGATTTAATGATAAATTCATCAACCAATAAATCCAAATTTAATCTAATTATGCAATTCATATTTATAAAGGCATTAATGGTCACACACGTAACTTACGTAAAATGAAATCTATATAACCATTTAAACTATGTTATCAACCATGAACAAACATTCTAAATGCAAGCAACATTAAACACATTATGCTAACCATTTCATTATGTGTCAAACATGTGCTAACTAATGTGGTGTGTGTAGGGTTCTAACCAATTTCTCTATTATCCCCCAATAACTCCATCTACGTCACCCTCTCCGATGATGCTCTCCCTCCATCACGTTTTGAGGGATGAGTTTTAGTGCATCAACTTCACAACAAGCAGATAGTTAGATCATAACATCTTGATATACACACATCATAAAATATAACTAAAATAATAAATCAACATGATCATGTTGTAAGAATATACACTATAGCTAACTCATAACAATGTAATCATATAACCTAAACACTATTCAACTATCTCATAACAACATATATCTAAAATCTTAGTTAAAAATAATCAAATCAAATTGTTAACTATAAATATCCATGAATAATTAAGTAAGTTTGCTTAGCAAGAAATTGTTATGTTATATGACGCCACATGGTGTGATGCACTAAAATCAGTAACTCATATGGAAGGCTAGGATACAACTGCAATAAGTGTTTTGCCTTTATCTTTACCTTTTTTATTGTTCTTGGCCTTAAAATATTCTTGTGTTGATGAAATTTGATTGAAAGAATCAAGGACCTGATGTTATGCTTTTTGAACATTTTAGTCAGTTGGTCAATCTATTTTTTCATGTATTTAGATTCATCAGGCCCAAATTTCTTGTAGTAGCCACATGTGAGTCACTCTTTATTGGGTTTCCTATGTGAAGAGGACTCTTTTGGTGTTTTGAACTTAACATCAAATTTTTGACCCTTTTTTTGTTCTAGGTCCTTATTTGATTTCCTCTCCTTGATGCTAGAAGCTTTTTGTTTATCATGACTCACAATTAAGGCATTCAATTTAGATGACTTTAATGTACCTATTTGAATGAGCTTGTCTTACTCCTGAGTCAAGTCAACAACAAAGTCATCCAAGGATGACATGGTTTATATAGCTCCAAGGACACACTTGGTGGTATGGAAGATAGAAATGAAGACATAATAGGCATATTCTAACTTGGTAAGGATGAAAATAATCAACTCATCATCCTTTTTATCAATGTTACAGAGTTTCAACTACACCTTGAGTGATTTAGACTTTGTGAAGAAGTCTTGTACCGTATAAAAATTACATGGGATTAAACTGATGAGCTCATTCTCCAAGTCATGACCTCTTATTATATCCTTCTCCCCCAATTTTTTTTCCAATATGGTCTAAACTTCATTAGAAGTAGTGGAAAGAGCAGGTAGGGAGACATAGACATGCATGGAAGACCGTATCATCACTTATGTTGTACTACTTTACCTTCCCTATCTCAAATGTCAGTTCTTTTTTTGTACCCATCATGATTCAGTGTAATTCTTTGCTCTTCAATAGAATTTTTACTTTGACTTTCCACTCTTGATAGTTGAATGATGTAAGAATCAAAACAAAACTCAGATCCACAGTTAAAAAAGAATGTATTGAACTGTGTGCTAAAAGACTAGGAATATGCAACCCCTTGAATCTATAGAGGTTAAAATTTATAAGGCACGAGAATATTACTAATGTAAAGAGTTAAAAAAAACTCGTAATTTCAAAAAAATGACACCTCAAAAGGAGCAGTAGATTGAAAATTATGTGCATTTGAAGTTTTGGATAGCAAGACAATCTCCACTTTGTAAAATTTATTTTTTTAAAAGTGTGCAAAAGTTTGTTTGAATTTTTTTGAAATCAAGTTCCCACAAAAAAATTTATACTTTTTTGGAGCAAAAGTTAAGCAATTTTGGATTGAAAATGATCAGGGGCTTAATTTCCATGTGACCAGGAGCTAAGACCTATTTTGAGTGTTGACAATCTTTAAGATGTCACAGACAAGTAGAAAAGATGGGTAGAACTGGGGGTTTGCTCAGACAAGTGGCATAATTTGAGGAGTGTTCAAGCAATTGTTGGAACCTATGATGTATTTTGGGAGGTGTTAGAACTTGGGGCATGTTTTAGTAGGTGTCAGAACTTGATGGGTGTTGGAGCAGGGGTCAAAATTTGATAGGGATTTGAGTAGGCATCATAACCCAACAAGTGTTTGAACAAGTGTTAGAACTTGATAGGTCCTCATGCAAGGGTCAAAACCTAATAGGTGCTCATGCAAGGGTCAAAACTTGACATGGGTTTGTGTAAGGGTTGAAACCTAACAAGGCTTTTGTAATGGTCAAAACCTGACATGTGTGCACATAATCACTCAAATGTCTACCAAGCCTTGTTTTTTTGACGAGAAAAGTCCACCAATTATCAAACCTTCCTATGAGGGGTGGAAATTATACTGAATTGGGAAAACCTATAAAAATGTGGATCTTGTACATCTTCTCCAAAATGTGACAGAGACCCACTTGGTTCCTTGATAAACCTAGAAAAATCTAGAAATATTTTTTCCTCAAAGTCATCAGATGTACTAATTTTTGCATAATTCAAAAAATGACCTTGAAACCTTTTACAAATGATCAAAAATGGACTGTCACAAAACTATATCATGTTTACAATGATTCCTAGGGTTTTGCCACCTTCTAAATCCAACGATGCTATTTGTTTTTCACTTAAATACTCAACATGTAGATTTGTATGGATTTACAAGAAATCCCTCTAATTCCTAGAAAACCAAAATCAATGAAAATATCGAATGAACAAGAATGAAGGATCTCACAATAGAATCAATGGATTCATCTACTAGCATAACTTTGATAATATGTTAGAGTGGATCATAATCAATGATCATCTGAATAGGGTCAAAAGTATGAGGTTAAATCTATATGGAGCAGTAAAATCTGAAGAACAATTCAAAAGAGGAAGAAATTTATCTTGAAAACAAAAAATTGCATTAACATTCATTAGCTAAAAAGTACATTAAAAAATACATTTTATAATGAGAAATAAGATCACCCAAAAAAATAATTAACTCAATTCACAATTTAAAAATGATTCAAAATATATATTTTTTAATAATTTATTATTAATTTAAACAAACTAATTAAATTTTATAAATAAAATGACACAGTGGAAAAAAATTTACACTAACAATCTAAATAAACATATTCGAGGCAATGAAATTTCAACATACATTGTCAAGCTAAAAGTTGTAGGTATAAAAACATAGGCATTCAACCACAAAAAAAATGATGGTGTCATAAACATGAATAAGTACTTTGACCTCAAAGTATGTAAGTTCATTAATGATAGCAAAGCTTCATACATAACACACACTTGCAGAGTTAATACTACAACAACAACAACATAAAATGACTAGCATAACAAAGGATATTAAAATAACAACAAATTCTCAATAATTTTTCTCCTGTTACATGGCTTCATCATCCACAAAAAATAGACTCAATCAACTTATCATAATATCTAAAGTATAAAATTTGTGGACATTAACATGAATAAATACTTTGACCTCAAAGTATGTAAGTTCATTAATGATAACGAAGCTTCATACATAACACACATAAAATGACTAGCATAGTAAAAGATATTAAAATAACAACAAATTCTCAATAATTTTATCCACAAAAAATAGACTCAATCAACTTATCATAATATCTAAAGTATAAAATTTATGGACATTAACATGAATAAATACTTTGACTTCAAAATATATAAATTCATTAATGATAACGAAGCTTCATACATAACACACATAAAATGATTAGCATAATAAAAGATATTAAAATAACTACTAATTCTCAATAATTTTTCTCCTGTTACATGGCTTCATCATCCCAAAAAGTAGACTCAATCAACTTATAATAATGTCTAAAGTATAAATTTGTGGACATTAACATGGACCTTTTTCTCATGCAACCAATCTTGGATTTTAATAAGGGTCAACATCCTCCACACTAACTCCTTGGACTTGGTGAAACTTTTAATTGTTTTTGTGCAACTATTCTGGATTATTATTACTATACCTCCCTCACAACTTATCCACATTAAGGGTCAACATCCTCCACACTAACTCCTTGGACTTGGTGAAACTTTTAATTGTTTCTGTGCAACTATTCTGGATTATTATTACTATACCTCCCTCACAACTTATCCACATTATTATAGAAAATATTTGTTTTATGTTGTATCTCATGCGTAATAATAGTATGGTATTATTTGAGTATTTATTTTTAAATAATTTATGTAGTAATTAATGAGATGATGTGATTGCTTTTTAAATATAAATGTTGAAGTTATTTTTTTAATATTATCATAAAAATGTTGGTAGATCGATTTTGTATGAGTTTTGTATTTTTGAACTTATTGATGTGTTTTTGAGTGTGTAAAAAATAAGTATAATAAAAAGGTGGAAGGGAATTAAGTTTTTCCAATAATGCATCCGATCACCTCCATACCCACTTCACTTTTAATTACAATTTTTTTTGTTATTTAAGTAATCGATGATAAGTTTAGCCAAATTTCTCAACCTTAATTTTTGAGAATTGTTAGAGCAGTTAAGATGCCTAGAAAAGATTTTATCATTTTAATAAATCGCTCCTTTAAAAAATTCGCTAGTTAAATCTTAGAGAAAAATTTAAATTTTAAATAAAAATTAATGTTGAGCCTTACAAATATTTAAATTCAATTTATTCATCATCTCATCAATTGAAAATGGTTAGATTCAATTAAATAATTTTTTCAATTGTTTTAATAATTTTAAAGCCTAAAAAATTATAGCCTTTTAATTAGTTTTATGAGACATTTAATACAAGTGAATTGTAAATCCTAATGTTAAATTAGATTAGTGGGTTAAAATAAAATTAAGATATAACAAGGGTCGTGTAGTGGCTAATCCCTACCTATAATGTATTGATTGTGGATATTAAAAATTAAGATAAAATTTAGATATTAATTAAGTGATGTGAATCTTGGAAGTTAAGATAGAGATTGTATATTAGCAAAGTGGCGTCCCTATCATTAACTTGCAATGGACATGTAATGATAAAAGGATGTGCACAAAATCGAGTTTAATATATATATATATATATATATATATATATATATATATATATATATATATATATATATATATATATATATATATATATATATAAGGTTCCATTGAAACTATTTTGTAGTAATTTTTAACAATTAGAATAATTTTTTGTTTTATATTTATTTGTCAATTTTTATTTAGCAGCATAAAAATAAATAAAAAATAAAAAAGATTGTATTCTTTAAATAGTTAAGTAGAAAAATAGATGCAATTGCTCTTGGATATGAAAAGTTGACGTCACATTCATTTTAGAAAAATATATATGCATTATATATTGAATTTTAGAAAAATATATCTAATAATAAATAAGCAAATGAGATATTCCCTAATATCGCTCTAGAGAATATTCCAAAATTTTACATATAAAACTTTAGTATTGTTACAATAATATGTTAATTTATGCGTTTTGATTGGTTAGAGGGAGTAAATTATTGCTTTAATCGAAAGCTAGAGTACTCTACCTTTGTAAGGAGTAATAATTGATTTAACCAAAAGCTATAGCACCCTACCTTGGCAACAACAAACAATATTAATTTTATTCATTGGGAAGTGAAAGTAAACAAGTTTTTAATTATAAGGCAATTTTTGTTAGAGATAAAAAGTCGATGTCATATTCATTTTTGAAAATTTGTGATGCAATAAATATAAAACTTATAAAAAATTAGTTTGATAATTAACAAGTGTATGGAATATTTCATAATATTACCCAAAAGAATATTTCAAAAATTTAGAAGCTAATTTAGAATTGTTTGAATAATAAGTCAAATCAAACCATTTGATAGGCTACAACCAAGTACCTTGCCTTGGCATGGATTGAAAAATTATATCTCCTCAAAGAGAGGATAAGATAATTAGATGAAGACATAAATGAAATGACCTTGGGATCACTAACCACTAAGTATTTGGTGTTAATTATAGTCCCTCAAATTCTTAAATTGTTTGATAAATGGATTGCTTTTTTAAATTATGTCAATAAAATTAAAAAATGGTAATATTTTAAGTATATGGTAGAATTTGAAGCCCATTCAAATTTTTTTTTGAATCTAATAAAATAATTCAATTAAATTAAGATCATCTATCACCATATATATATATATATATATATATATATATATATATATATATATATATATATATTAAAAAATTATTAGTCAATATAATAATTTGACAAATCTAATATCTCTATTAATTTTATGGTTTAATTAAAAAATTAGAATTTTATTTAGATAGAATAAAATAAGATAATAATTTAATATCTATGAAGAGACAAATTATTTACAAAACATTTATCAAAATTCAATTTGATAAAATACTAAAATTAAGAAAATGAGGTTAGATATAAGTGGAATAAACATATATTTCATATATTAATGAATTGATTTGTTTAAGAAAAAATAAAAAATCAACAATTAGGAGAATCTTCTAAAAATAAATATGCCAGTAAGTTGTAAATCTATCTTTTGCCAAGTCAACACACGAAGGCCAAAATGAAACCAATAATAAATAAAATGATGGTCTTGCTAGATTAGGGCAAAAAAAACCAAGAATAGATAAAGCGACAACCCTGCTAGATTAGGTGGAATATATATATATATATATATATATATATATATATATATATATATCACCAACACTAATTTAGTTAACTTAATTTATAAGTTGTAATATTGTATAATTTTCTATCATATCACCAACACTAATTTAGTTAACTTAATTTATAAGTTGTAATATTGTAATGTTACGTGTTATAATTAACTCTATTAATACGATTATTTAATTCAATGTATGTGTTAAAGCTAATCAAAGTAATATGACTATTTAATTAAAAAAGAATGGTTGAGTTTGTTCATACACCAAGGGAAAAAAAGTATTCTATATACATAATATACATATTAATTTTATTTTTTTGAAAACTATTAAGAGTTTCTTTTACAAATAACATTTTGAGCAAATTTTGTAATTATCATATTTCATGTAGTCATGTGTCATTAAAGCATTTAATTAATGAGTTCATGAGCCTCATTAATAATTATATAGAAGGTGTGGTCGATAGATCAATCGACATCTATTGAGCAAATTATCATCACGAGGTTGATGATTCAAACCCTATGTCCTTTGGGGTCTCTCTCTTTCTAAACCAAGTCTACCAAGAAGAGGTGAGTATATAATGTCTGTCCTCATTCAAAAATTTTCTCAAACAAATCGTAGGGAGTCCATATGTTCCTACAATTTACATACACATAAATAGGGGCATTCATAACATTATCATTAATGACAATCCTATTTATAACTATTTTTTTATGAACCTTTGTACCATATTTGAGGGATGTCAAGGTGGCACATGTTGGAAGAACAATGGAAAAAAGTTATTTGGTTAGACATCTCTTCCTTTTATAAGATGAAGCCATAAAAGTTGAAAAATACATGTGTAAATCAATCATATGATAGTAAGCTTTTTAGGCCTCCATCAAAGTTCTACAATTGACATACATGTTAACAAGTTTGTTTTTAATTATAAGCGTACATGATTTTAAAAAAATGGCATTTGTTGATTGTATGCTTGCATGCCTATTTTATTTTCATTGAAATATGACAATAAATTTTCAACTGTAACACCACATCGAATGAATTTATTATTACAAAAATCTAGGTGCTTATATAATCTATTATTGTATGGTCATTTTCTCCCTACATTACAACTTTAGAAAGAGCATAGTGCCTTGATTACAATTTCTTATTTTGTTGTTGTTCTCTTTTATGGCATATAAAGTGGACTAACAACCACACTTTAGTTACAAATATATTCAAATAAAATTTTTGTCAAAGTTTCACAATTTTAATAAATAATTATTTTTTATTTATTTAAATTTATTAAATAATAAATAAAAAAATTAATAACCCATCAAACTTGATAGAACATAGTTCTTGGTAACTTTCAAAATTGAAGTAATTTACAAATAGTTAACCAAATATAATATTAAATTCTAAAGTGGAAGGATTCTTAGACTTTAGTTTTGAATTTGAAGATATTATAATTTTTATAAATTCTTTTTAAAAATTTTGATGATAATTTTATAAATTTTTTAAAGTTGTAAATTGGTATAGTATTTCATTGTAAATGAGCTAATTAATATATAACATTTTATTTATCTTAAAATATATTGTGAATATGTAATTTAAATGACATGTTAAAATGACAATGGACAAACACATCGTTCATTCCTGCATTCCATTCAAACTATTATTCATATACATATAATTATATCGAGGTGCGTTTATTATTATGTGATGATCTATGTAATGTTCTATTTATCTTGTACCCAACTTAAATCAATTTAAACATTCCATTAATTCAATATTGAGGGTTAGATGTATTGAAATAGTAATGAGGCCAAACATTAAACATATGGTGTACTGAAACATCAACTAAGGCCAAGGGTAAACAAATATTATTATTTATTTATTATTATATATTAAAATTTTATTATTTTATTGTTATATATTAACATTTCAATAGATACATATAAGATATTAATATTTAGTAAATATCAAAATAATACATATTTATTTTATTTTATTATGCAAGGTGAAGGGATTATTAGTGCCTGCCAATATAATATATTTAAATGTAATGTTTATCATATATATATCAACCTCATATGTCCAAGCAAAGATACAATGTTATGTTTGACAACAATATTGGTAGCCATGTTGGTTCATCCTCAAAATTGGCATTAGCAACATCTAATTGTTGATTTTAACCCATGTTCCCAATGTCCATCCCCACCCCCATCACCATTACTATGCTAAAACTTATGGGGTCCATTATGTAACAATACATTTCGACACTTGCTAATGAATTAAAAACAATAGGTTGCTTGAGGTTGGGGTTGTATGCAAAACATCTTTTATCCTTTGAATCACATTTTATTTAATACTTCTTATAACACATTCTCTTAAATGTGAAACATTTTTGCAAAGATTAAGTCAATACATATAGCTTACACTTGAGAAATGATACAAGCAAGTTAAGACTCCATTCATATATAGATCTTCAGACAAGTAAGTCAAGTTAGGTTGTATATCATGTCATTATGATAGAAGTAGCTTACATTAAAATTTGGAAGAAGTCAACAACAATGAACATTTTTACCATACAAAATTTTGAGAATGCTTTTTTGCACATTGCAGAAACCCCACAACACACAACACATCCATTACATTTTCAACCTTAGCTAGGTAGTCCTACTACAATTTATAAAAATGAATCATTCTCTGATCAATCATCATATAACATGTAAACTAATTAGAGTGTATTAGATTTTAAATATCTTGTTTCATTTACTATTAACATATTCATATTTCTATGTGATATGAATTAGTCATTACTTCTATGACATAGACTATATAAACACTATATCCCTAAATCTTTCCATTAGTGATTTTCTCTGTTTATTATTATTAGTTTTTGTATCCCATTTACTATTACACTGAGCTAACATTACAAATTTACATGCAAATTTAACTTTACACAATATACAATACAAAGGTAGGGAGTAGTTGCTATGCAACCCTTATTTATTATAGTTGTTGTCAATAAATCATAGAGTTATACACTTAGAAAATTTAAATTGGATACTTAGAAATCAAATGATCTATTTAACATTTTTTTTGTAGAGGTGGTAATTAATTATTATTTTTTAAATAAAAAAAATTGATCAACAAATAAGATAAGAGAAGATGATTTTTATTCACTAGAAAGAGACAATAAACATATTTTTAATTAGAAGATAATTTTGGTTAGGAATAGAAAATTAATGTGATATTACTTTTTGAACATTTGTGATGTAATAAATATAAAATTTATAAAAAATTGGTTCAATTATTAGTAAGGATATAAAATATTCTATAATATCACCCAAAAGAATATTTTAAAAATTTAGAGGTTAAACTTTACAATTATTTATATAATATATCAAATCAAGTTATTTGATTGGTTACAAATAAATAATTAATTATTTTCAATAAAAACTATAGTATTATATCTTAGCAAGGACTAATAATTATAATTTTTAAATAAGCATCAAATTATGGGATTTGGCCAACTTAAATTTGAGATTTCAAAATAATATCTTAAGAATTTGTAAAGTGATTTTAAAGGTTTAATTAAGTTCTTAATATTAATTAGAAATTTATATAAAATTTTAAAAGATATATTAAATTTTAAAAAATAAAATAAAACTCATGTCACATTCCCAATGAACAAAGGTTTTAATAAGTCCAAAAAAATTATTTTTTTTCTATTTTGAAGGGATGTTTTCTATTTTGGGAAAAGGAAACTGGGAGGAAGGAACAATGGACTTAGCATTTTAAGATGACCAAATAAAAAACTTAGTTATGTCTGTTTATTTATTGTTAAGTGTTGGAAAAATGAAATGGGAAGATTTCTAGTGGCTTGCATTTTTGGTTTTCGATTGTTTTTCTTTTTAGAAAATTATTGTTTAAGTTTGTGAATGAGGTTTAAGGATTTTTGCTTGTCATATTATATATTTAGTGTATCATTTTATTTTATTTATTTTACTCAATGTATTATTATGTTACTTAATTTTTTTGGGATATTTTTTTAATGGTTTGGGGTAAAGGAAAGGATGCAATAAAGATTAAGGGTTAAGGTCATTTTCTTGATTAATTTGAGAATTTAAGGGGTTTTTATATGTTTTATAAAATATTAGAATTTAGGAGATATTTAGAATTGTTGAATTATTATTCGTAAAAATGTATTTGAAAGGTTTTAGGATTTAATGGGTAAGATGATCTATTATTTTGAAATGTTATTAGTCACATTTAGAGATAGTTGATTTATTGCAGTTGAATTTAAAAAGTTAATGAAGTATCATTTTTTATGTTAGAAAACTAAGAGATTACCATAATGTATTTCTTTAATTGATAGGGATTTGGTTGGTTTTGTGGTTTGTATTTTTGGTTAAAGAAACATGAGACTAATCTTAAGTGCCAATTACTTTTCTAAATCAGACCTTTACCATACTTAGAGACCTCATCTAAAATTTATCCATATCCTACCATGTGAGTGTGATGGCCTTAGAGAGATATTGACCCTTATTGCTCGGTGGTGGTTAGGAGGTGAGTTCCCTTCCCCTTTTGGCCAACTGGAGGGCTTTGCATGACTACACTATGTTGGGAACAAATCATATATGGCAGATCTAGAATTGACAACATTCTTAATCTTGTTGCTTAGATTAAATTAACTTTTTTTATATTATAAAAAGAGTAAAGGCTAAGTGTAAGTTGTAATATAAGAGTGAATTACTAATTGTGTGTTTTTATAGTATATATAAAGGAATTGATGATTTATTATGTGTCATGTTGAATTTTATCTTGTATTTTAAATAACGAAAGAAAGAAAACACACACACACACACACACACATATACATACATACATACATACATACATACATACATACATACATAGGTAGGTAGGCAAGTAGGCAGATAGACAAACAAACAAACAGATAGACATACAAACAGGGAGATAGATAGATAGTCAAATTGATAAATAGATAGATAGATAGATAGATTGATAGATACATAGATAGATAAATAGATAGATCGATAGATAGATAGATAGATAGATAGATAGATAGATAGATAGATGGATGGATGGATGGATGGATGGATGGATGGATGGATGGATGGATATATGGATGGATGGATAGATATATAGATGGATAGAGAGATGGAACGATGGATCTATGGATCGATGGATAAATAGATCGATGGATCAATGGATGAATAGATCGATGGATAGATAAATGGATAAATGAATTGATGCATAGATAGGATCGATAGATGGACATATATGATAGTTAGATGGATAGATAGAATAAATAGATATGCTAAATAAATAGATAGATAGACCTTACTTACATGTGTGGCCATAATTATATATAGTTATAATTAGTTGTTTTCAATTTATCTCTTACTTTTATAATAAAAACATTTTAAAAATAAATAAATAAACAAATACATACACACATATATATTTTAAATAAAAATAAATTTAATATATATTTAAATATAATATTATATTAAAATATTTTAATAATTAAAATAAATACAAAATAAAAAAGGTATAATTTTAGTGCCATGGGAGGTCTATGGACAACATGCACAATGGGAAACGTGGTAGACATGGCCCTAACCCCCAATTGACAATAGATAAAATAAGGGAGGCAATGCCGATACTTTGAGTCACGTTGGGGGTATGAGGATGGGAAAACCCAAGCCCTTCATTTCAATTTCAAATTTAAATATTAGTTATGTGAAAGGGGGAAAGGGATTTGAACTCTTAGTCATTAAACATTTTTATATTTTCTATTTTTATAAATAAAATATATTATATATTTGTATTAATATTTATAGTAATTTATAAATAAAAATAAAAATAATAGTTAATTTAAAATTAAAGTTTGTCTAATTTAAATTTATATTTTTAAAATAGAAATATCTTATTAAACTTAAATCTCTTTATTTATTTATGTAAGAATTTGAAGGGTATAGGTTAAAGTTAGTTTATCATAATAATTCTTTGAAAATGATTATTAACTCTTCTTCATATATGTGCTTTAACATATTTGGGAGTCATTCTACCTCAAGACATATCTATCTATATTTATTTAGATTAATGTTTCATAAATATACATGTATTGTGGTTGAATATTTATAATTATCTTGAATCTATTTTATAATTAATATGGTATTCGAGCTTCTATACAATATTTATTTTTTTGCATCTTTTTAATTTTGAACTTCTATACAATTAAACACTGATTGTTACTTGTATACAATTGCCACATTGAAAGTATATTTTTAGAGCTAATATTTTTGAGCTCCATATAAATTCTATTATTGTTTCATTAGAAAGGAAGCTCCGATGCTTTAATAATAAAGGTTTGAAATTCTAATTTGCATACATTACTTTTTTTTAGTTTTTTCATTTTTTTCAAAAAAAAAAAAAAAAAAAATTATTTTAAAATTTTTAAAATATTTATAATAATAAATATAATATATATATTTTTATTGTTTATAGTTTTAAAAAAAATTAAATTATAAGATAAAATAAAAAATTAAAATTGAAAGAAAAAGATTTTTCAAAAATACTTTCTAATGTATAACATAGAAATAGAAAAGAAAAACATTATTTATAAGCTACGTTCTATTACAACCATTTCATTCTCCTTGCAATTCACTGGGCTTTTTTGGCAACCATTTAATTCTCCCTGTAACTTTCTAGGTGCCATATGACCATGGTACCCCATTTGGGCTCTACATTTTCCAAAGCCCTAGTTTCCACTAGTGTTCAATGCCCCTGTCAGGCACCTCCAAGATTGACATCTCTGTATACAATCGGTGCACATAAGCGCTATAGTTAGTTTGGATGGATCCTTTGAGATCTTAATTTTTCTTCCCATTCATATTTCCATCTACTATGCAAAGCATGATGCCCAGATTGCTATCACAACTACAGATTCCTTTGGGCTTGACTTTTTGTCGGTTCATCTCCATTGCCTGCATTGAGTCCCAATCCACTCTACAACATAATACTTATAACCACTTAATATGTATCAACATTTGTTCTATTACCTTAGGGTTTCCTATAAAGTTGGCTCCACAACCCCATACTATTGTTGTTTTCTCAATTGCCTCTTTGGCCAGTTGATGGAATTGTTACATCTCATTGTTGTCCTTGATTCCATACCGAGGTCACTCACATTTCTCTATTCAAATCCTCCAAGCTATGCATTTTTGGGGGATTCTAGGTCTACCAGACTGGACCCTATGCTCAATTTTTTTTTTTGTTTCAAATTTTAGACACACCAAGTAATATTAAAGGATCAGGTGGTCAAGTAGCTACATGACCACCCTTATCAAAATTTTTAACATGTTACTTGGGTGAGACTAACCTTGGGCACTTTTGAGTCAGGTTACCTAGGATTTTGTTTTTACAATCAATCATTAAGGCAACTGAAGACTCTTATGCATGCCTCGTTGGGAACTTACACTTAACATTGAATTCATCCTCCCCGAACCTTTACTTGGAAAACTCACTACCCAAGCTTCTTGGCCCAATATTTTGCATTCAGCGACTCCAATATGCATTTTCTAATCCATGTGTACCCTTGTGTTGCACCCTAAATATTTTGGTCTATGTGCACACTTCGATGGTTTTTTAATGCTATTTGGGTCCTATGTGAAATTTTTAGTGCCTACTTATGTGCTTTGATATTTAGGTGTTCTTCGATGTTTAATTGCATGCTTGGTAATCATGCACCTTATGGTTCCTAGATGCACTCTTTGGTGCTTGGTTGTGTGCATTAGATCTCTTGTGCACCCTTCAATCTTATATCTATGCTTCGAGTCTGTACTAATCACACCGTGGGCACATCGTGCCATTTTGACCACCTTAGGGTCCACATTAGCCATGAATTCTCCATTCTCACCTATTCCAAGGTGAAACATTCATTTTGCACTAGAATTTTTTCTGTCTTACTCAAAATTTTTGCATTTTCTGGATAAAAATTGGCAAGTTTTGGCCATTAATCACAAACATAAAAAATTACACTATTTTATATATTTGTTTGGCATTTTTCAATAAATATTTGATAACTTTCCATATAAGTGATTATACACATTAAAACATTATTTTATTAGGATCGATATTGAAGATGGTTGTACTTAGGTCCATGATTCTTGAAAATTTGGAGAGTATTTATTAAACATTTTAAAAAGTATATTTGTTCCACTCATGCCTTGATCATCGAAGATATTTTGCTTAAATTCTTAAATATGTTATTTATGTTTGACATTCTAAAATTTCAAATTCCCTCTTCACTTGGTGGTCACAATGGCTTGACACCCTTATATTTAGATATGATGGAATGAACTTCATAATGACCTTAATATTGTTTGAAATTCATCAACATACACACACCATGGAATCTATGGCACATCAAATTTTTTATATGCATTATAAAACACTTATACACTGGAGTTATTTTGAAGTACATATTGTGAAGCATCATCTTCAACTTAGTCATTGTTATGATCATTAATTTTTTTTGTTTTCATTTGTACATGCGTATCTAACATGTTCTAATTGTTAAGACCCATATAATAAGAGCTTTGTCTCAATTACTCACTTTTCCTAAGTTGATTTTAAGGGGGGGTGTTGATGTAAACACAATTATATGCACAACATATTTTCTAATTTTTCTTAGGCTAAGTGTACCTTCATTCATCCCCAACCATAAGAGCCAAAAGAGTTACTTTTCCCAAAGAAATTCCCAAGACTATAATCCATTACTCACCTTGGGCCAAAAGAATCGATATAAAATTGGAGAGGTGGGTTGAAAAGGTCTTTGGTACATAAATATTTTGGAACATCATGAGAGATATTCAAGGAGATAACTATTTTAATGGACCTAACACTTTTAATTTTTCTATTACCACTCCATTAGGTGATACGCCTATAAATTACATCCCTCCCCCTACCTTGCCTATCTTTAGAGGGATGAGAAATGAGGATCCTAATATATTTATTTTAGATTTTGACGTCCTATACCATATTTACAAATACAATCAGGATGCTTAAAGGATATAATTATTTTGAACCACTCTTAAATATGCCACCCTTCATTGATTCATGGGATTAGGTAAAGATGCAGTGGCTACTTGGAAAGACACAAAGGAAAAATTTCCTTTTAAATACCAAGAGTAATGTAGAGGACCCTGGGGGTCTAGAGATGAAATGTTTAGAATGTCAAAAAGGAAGATGAGCCCTAGAGGATTTTTTGAAAATAATTTAGTTTAACTTATAAAGGTCTAAAAAAATAAGTTGGACCAAGAATATCTTAAACTAATATTTCTGAGAGGTATCAATGATGAATGCTTGGAAGATTTGGATCTTGTGGGTGGAGGAGATGTGTCTTAAATCACATTTTAAGATATCTCCTAGTTGTGTATAAAATACTCAAGCTCTATGATCAAGAATATCGGACATAATAGAGCCTTATTGTCATCATCCAAATCTACCAATGGAGTCTCACATGTGGAAGTTAGAAACTTATTGCATGACATGAAGCATGATATCCTCAATCATATGGATACATAGTCAGATACACTATATAGATGAATAAAGCAAGAAAAATTATAGTCTATTACCATGATTATTGTAGGAAGAAATAAAAATATAGATGCCAAAATGCTCATGCAAAGTTGGCAAGCGTAACAAAAGATAACCCCAAAAAATTGAACTTCATGTAATTTGTGGAGATAGACATCATGTCTTCTATGTGGTACAATGGAAGCCATGGTCATAAAGACCACAAAATACATGTATGCCACTAGACCCTTCATTTTTAAATTCACAATTTACATATGTTCATTTTAAAAAATGGTATGGACCAACTCCTTGGAACCCAATGTCCCAAATGCCAACCCAAAATTAGAATTGGCCATAGAAAAATCCTCAATCTTAGGTCAAATGGAAGTAGTTATAAGGACAAATGAGGCAACAGTAAATTTAGAATATGTAGTGGCAACAATTCCTCAATTGATGGCAAAAATAATGAAGGGGGAATCCACTTGGCCTAATCAAAATGAAAATTCCCACAACATCCAAAACAATAACAAAAATAATGCAAAATAGCCAAAATTACAAACTTCCTCATCTACCACAGCTACCTACCTGAATTTCACCTAATCCCAATAATAAATTATCTTAGCCTACTAGTATATAACAATGACATGGTGAGATATCCTATATATACCATGGAGTTGAATGATGTTCAACTTTTATTAGGGAATGTTATCCACAAATCCTACCACTCCCATAATAATGAAATTTCCTTAGGAGATTGTTGAACACATAACTAACCCACCCCCACCATCAAATAATGAACCCACCCTTGAATCAAGTATATCAACTAGTGCAACTATACCAACCCTCATTTTATTTAATGTCTCACTCATACAAGGAAGGAACCACATGTGGAATTTGAATTTATAGGGAAGCTAAAAAACATCTTTGTCTATATACCTTTGCTTCAAGCCATTAAAGACATGACCATCTACACCAAGGATGTATGGGATCTATGCTTAAGCAAAATTGGTAGGAAGAAAAAATATCCTCAAACTATTCACATCATTGGATAATTGGCTAATCTTATGTTGGGGAATATTATTCCTCCTAAATATTCCAATCCCAATAACTCAGTTGTAGATGTGCATATTGCAGGGATCCTCATCCAAAACACTCTAATTGAATTAAGAGCCACTCTAAATGTTAGGACTAAGGATACCATGGAGAAACTTAAGTTATAGGGCCTTTACCAAACCCAAACTATCCTTTAAATGATATTAAAATCCAAAGGGAATTAAAGGCATTGCTATATTTGTAGATTCATGGGAAAATCCAACTAACTTTATGGTCTTGTGGCCAAAGGCTAGTTTGGGGGGTATCCTCTCATCTTAGGAAGGTGTTGGTTGGAAACAAAAAATGTATATATAAAATGTTAGTTGGGAAACATGGTCATATCCAATGGGATTAGTACCAATAAATTATTACTATACCCTCTTACCCAACCCTCATTAAAAATAGAAAAAACCCTTTGGGTGCAAATGGAATAAACCGACAAAGAACCCATCCAACATATCCTTAAAATTGATCAAATATTTTCATTAAAAACACTAGATGAATATACAATAATTTAAATTTTTATACAAAAAATATATATTAAAGATCAAACTCTAGATAATCCCCTTCCATACATTGACTGTCTCCTTAAACATATTTTTCCAACAAAATAAGAGGATCATAGTGGTGATAATAGTAACTTTCACCAACATTTACCACATAAGTGCAACCTACCTAACCTTCTGGGTGCTATTGAGTCTATGGCCTCACTTTTCAAGGTAGTTGGAATCTTACTTGGCTGGCCACTTAACATAAGCAATCAAATAACACCTCAATAACCAAATGAACTAGTTTACATGCTCTTAAGGCATAAGATATTTTTCACATGGGACTATCATCATATGAGAGACATACACCCAGACTTATACACCCACCATTTTATATAAAAGATGAGTGAAAACCCATTTACCAACCTCAAAGGTGGATGAATCATGATATCAAAGAAATTATCAAAATTGAATTGCAAAAACTCCTTAATGTAGGATTCATTTACCCAATTTATAATAGCCAATGGGTTTCTCCACTAGTCATTGTACCTAAAAATATGGAATATGGATTACAGATAAATTAACACCACCACTAGGAAAGATCACTTCCCTCTACCATTTACTGACCATTTCTTTGACACTCTTTAAAAAAAATGCTTTCTTGATGGATTTAGTGGATACAATTAAATTAGAATCACACTAGAAGATCAAGATAAAATAAAATTTACATGCTCTTGGGTAACATATGCATATCATGCCATTCCCTTTGGACTATGTAATGATCCAACCACCTTTCAAAGGGTCATTCTAAGAGTATTTTATGATCTTTCTCAAAACGTGTAGAGGTTTACATGGAGAAATTTATTATTAATAGGGATGCCTAAGATGAATCCATTAAGAATTTGGAAAAAAATATTCAATGTTGCCAAGAGCATAGCCTCTCATTAAGCCATGCCAAATTCTATATCCTCATGACAAAAGGTATCATGTTAGGACATCACATTTCATACTAAGGAATAAAAGTAGATCTAACAAAGATAGAAGTTATTAAAAACTTTCCCACACCACAAAAATAAAAATATGTTATAAAATTTCTTGGAAAAGGTGGTTATTAGAGATGCTTTATTAAAAAAATTAGTAAAAATAAAACTCCTTTATTTGTTTTTCTAAAAAAATACACTAAATTTAAATGGACTAGAGATTCTAGGTCTACTAGACTAGACCCTGTGCTTTTTTAGACATTTATAGATGTGTATGGGGCACACCCCAATTTTTTTTATTTTTTCTATTTTTTTAAAACTTGGGATACACCAAGTAAAATCAAAGGATCAAGTGGTTAAGTAGCTACATGACCAGCCTCATCAAAAATTTTAAACCTTTTACTTGGGTGAGCCTAACCCTGGGCACTTTTGAGTTAGGTCACCCAAGATTTTGTTTTTACAATTAATCATTCGAGTGGCCCAGGGTTCTTATGCATGCCTCTTGGAGAAATTACACTTAACATTGAATTCATCCCCATAGGTATTTACTTAGACAAATCCATACCCAAGATTCTCAACCCAATATTTTGCATGCAATGACTCTTATATGTATTCTCCACTCCATGTGCACCTTTTAGTTACACCCTAAATATTTTGGTCTATATGCACACTTCGATGGATTTTTATGCTATTTGGGTCCTATGTGATCTCTTTAGTGTCTATACATGTTATTTTATATTTATGTGTTCTTTTGTGTCTAATTGTATTCTCTAGTAATCATGCACCCTATGGTTCCTACATGTACTCTTTGGTGCCTAGTTGTGTGCACTAGATCTCTAGTGCACTCTTTCATCTTTTAACTATGTTTTGAGTCCATGCTAATTAGATCTTGGGAACACTGTGACATTTAAACCACCTTATGGTCCACATTGGCCGTTCATTCTCTATGCTCACCTAGTCCAAGGTGAAACATTCATTTTACATTAGAAATGTTTCTATCTTACTCAATTTTTTTGCATTTTTGGATAAAAATTCACAGGTTTTGACCTTTAATCAAAAACATTAAATATGTGCTATTTTGAATAAAACACAATGGTATATCTATATTTATCATTTAATACTATATTTTTTCATTTTTCAATCAATATTTGATAACTTTGCACATATGTGATCATACACATTAAAACATTAGTTCACTAGGATCCATATTGAAGATGATTGTACTTGGGCCCATGATTCTTGAAAACTTGGAGAATTATTGTTAAACATATTGAGAAGTATATTTTTCCAATCATGCCTTGATCATTGAAGATATTCTACTTACATTCTTAAGTGTCATTTATGTTTGACATCCTAAAATTTTAGAGATATCTTCATATTGAACACCATTTCCCTCTTCACTTGGTGGTCATAATGGCTTGACACCCTTGTATTTGAATAGGATAGAATGGAATTCATAATGACCTTAGTATTGTTTTAAATTCATCAACATATAAAATGTGGAATCTATGGCACATCAATTTTTTTATATGCATTTTGAAACTCTTATAAACTAGATATTTTGTGCAGTACATATTATAAAACATCATCTCCAACTTAGTCATTATTATGATAATTGATGTTTTTTGTTCTCATGTATACGTGGGTTTATAAATATTTAACCATAATTTGGATGTGTATCCTACTTGGTTAGATAGGGTTAAGAATATATAAATGACAATGCACAAGGATGATAATTAGATCTACAACATTTCAATTAAATGCTAAACTCATATACAACATATGCTGGATTTTTAAATTGAGATAGGATAAAAATATAAATTAAAACTATGCTAGATATGGAAATGACAAAGAAATAATGTACTTATATGGTTCTGATGTTAACACGATTCTAGTTTTGGAACATGCAAGAAGTATATTGGAAGAGGATTCTAGAATAACTTCCAAATTTTAGATTGAGTACCTTGGAACCATGAACACTTACATCAACATTGGATGTTAATATCGACACTAATATTTGAACCAAACCTATGTGTTTTGTATGTAATACCTATTATAAAAAGGATGTGACCACCTAGATGCATCTAGGTTTGTTTTTGGATTCACTCTGGTGCATTCAAATCTGGGTCATAATTATCACTCCTAATGAAATGGAAAAACCTAGTTCTTCATCTTCATAGTGACCTTAGGAAAATGGGTTAGTGGGATCACAGTATCAATCTAACCCCAAGGACCCATCTATCAATGTGTGCTGCTTACATATCCACTACTTTGAAGAGGTCCTCAGACTAATGTAATTCTCCCCTAATGTGTTGGCATGTGTGTGCACAAGGTTTAAATATGTGGAATGCAAATACAATAGTGACCTAGCTTGTAACTTGGAAAATTTGGGTCTTGGGCTACTCTTTCAGTGCTTCATACCTATAGATGTCTAGTCCCTATGACTGATATGGAAATAGGAATAAATTATGAAGCTTTGTTCAATTGAATGCTCTTTGGTATGAATGCTAGGTGAAGAATGAATGAAGAGTGTTTGTGAATATATACCACTCATATCAAGAAATATTTCACATTAAATCACTTAAGATGACCATTAAGATGTGTTTCATTCGAAATTAGATGACTTTAGGGCACTTGACACCTACATTAGGGCAGGACATTGGAATTGATGTAGGAGTCTGGGACTGATGCTTGTGTCCTGACAGTTGGAAAAAAAGTACATGCTCATAACTTATAGGGGCATAATATAAACATATTTTAATTTTTATGCAAGATAGAAGGTCTGAGTTATCAAAATAAGACTAGTCAAACTAAAAGATAGTCTAAGGGGCATAAGATAGAGTATATGTGAGACTTATGAAAGTGGGAAGGTTCTAAAATTGAGAGGAAAAACCAATATATGAGTTTGCCAAGTGTACAAGACTGAAGTTTTATATAATTCATAAATATCATATACATTTCCCACCTCCCTTTAATCTAGTAATAAAATTACTGGTTAAAGGAGAAGAAATGCATACCTGGGTGTGTATAACAGACCTTGACTTTCAATGAGCCCAACTTGAGTGATTTACTAATGACTAACCTAAAACTAATAGCATATTACAATACATAATCAATGCACATAGTCTAAATTTTAAAGCATTAAAAAAATTTAAATGGAAAGAGCAAGGTTTAGGAGTATACTTGTGTATCGATATAACCACCTTGTCTATTGACAAGTTGATTTGAAAATTTGTATCATTGAAAAGATATGGAATTGAGATTAAGAAAAATACATATAAATATGGAAAGTGCATATATAAATATGGATAAAGAAATATTGGAAGGTGTATGCCTGAAACCTTGGAGAAAAGGTGAATTACCATTAGATAGTTGAGATTAGCTCAATTATGAACATAATCATACTTATAACTTGGTGAGTATGAGTGAAAAAAGTCAACCCCTACCATATATTTGGTGATGTTGGATGATGTAATCAAGTCCAACCTATAAACTTGGAAAGATTGAGTGATTTAATCTCCTCAACCATACCAAAAGTGAACCAAATACTATAGTAGATTAACTTAATACAGTCTGTAATAGTCTGCCTTAATGGGCAATGACAATCCATAGAAGATTTTTGAAATCTAACACTGATTTGGAATTTGAAATACTAGGCACACATTGCATAGAATATGCACCTTACATATGTCTTATGTTGAAACTATGTATAACATTGGTACTAAAGTATATAATTCTACCATAACTATGAATATAAATCATATGATTATGTGTTTTATCCAAAATGGAATTTTGCACAAGTGTGGGTAGCATGCTACCATAACATGCCCCCACTATAAATGGATAAATATATAAATTTATATAAGCATCAACGTGGAAGAAATGTTTCCAAAACATGCTCCCACTGAATCTATGTATACTGTATACTAAACAAGTGTGGAGAACCATCTTTCAAAGCATGCCCCCATAGAATATGAAAACAATGCCAAATGTAGAGAACATGCATCTATGACATGCCCCCCTTGAGGTGAGGGAAGATAAGAACTAGTAGTTAACTCACCTCAAAATGATAATATAATTGAATAATATGTAAATGAAACCATTTTGCATATAGAAGAACATGTCTAGGTAAATGTATCATTGAAATACATAGAATAATGTGATCTTATGAAGGCTTAAGATGCATGATAAATATCATGGTAATGTCTAGATAGAAATAGGAAAACATTAACAAGCAAAAACGTCGAGTATTCCACCAAGATCAAGGATGGAACACTAAATGCACTAAAACTTGAAAAAATCAAAGTGATAAATAAGAAAATAGTTATGAAAGAGAAACTAAGAGTGTGATAATGTAAATCCTCCATGAATAGCTAAATAACATAGATGTAAAAATAGGTGAGTAGATGTGTAACTCCCCCTAGAATAATGGTCAAATTCCTATAACAAAAGAGTAAATGCATACCCATAATAGTTAGTAAAAGGAGTTACTTCCACTAGTTAAATAGGGCTAGCCAAATAACTCGCTATGACATTCACACCTGAACAAGCTAACTAAATTGTAAGAAAAACTTGAATAAATAAATAAACATAAAATAAAATCCTACACTAACACCCCCCTTAAGCGTAGCTTAGGTGGGTAGAGGAAATGGGTCCCAATAACAAGGCCTGATGAGGTACCCATGTACAAATCAACTCTCATAAAGAAGAAAAAAGGAAAAAACTTGTAGGAAAAAAACTACCCCCACACCCCCCCACCAAAAGAGAGAAAAAAAGAAGAGAGAGATAGAAATCCCTATAGAAGATCATGTTAAATCTATCCATACTCTAAGTACAAGTTCTAAGATGATCCATGCTGATAATGAGATCCTATACCTAAATACTGAAGAAGCTCCATCCACATCAAAAAATGTGTCTTCCTTTTTCCAAATGAAGAATAGGAGGTGTGTATTGGAAGTCCATCCATTACCTAAAGGAAGATGAAGGTAGAAGTATGAAGATATCTGAAATAGGTTCAAAAACAAGCATGCCATAGTTCTAGAAAGATCATGCACAAGAAGTGGATGTAATGACATTGAAGTGAACCTATTAGAAGGACATGTAACATTCACTAGAAGAATGTATATGTGAAGAGGATATCTTAGCTCAACAACTATCTAAAATGAAAAAATATTATAGATGAAGCACACATATTTTTAATATGAATATCTTTATGAACATATGAGTAGCCAAAGCTATAAATGGGTGTAATGATACTAGAAACAATATAATCCTCTAAAGTACAAGATTGTGAAGGCTATAGAAGAGAAATATCTTGACTAGGGATGGAAGTAGAATCTGTAATGGGAAAATTGAGGTTGGATAAAATATTATCCTATATTGGCAGCTCGATAGAAGGAAGGGCATAATCCAATCACAAGAAATAGGAGGAGGAGGAATTACAATTGTCTCTGAAGATATGATAGGAAAAGAAGGAGTGATATAAATCTCAGTAAGATATCTGAAAAGAGAGTAAAAAATTCTCCAAACAATGTAAGGACATTGTGTACACTCCACATGGTAATGAATATCCATGGGAACATCCAATAATAAGGTACGAATAACCTTGTCATAAGTTTTAGCCCACTTATTATACTGACTCGAGTCAGAAGGGGTAGGACTATGTCTAAATAGTAATGGAGTAATATTCTTGATTGTGAGCAAGTGTTCCATGTAAGCACAAAAAGAAGCATAGTTAGTCTTTTTAAGAAGAACCATTGCTATAGAATCAAATCTTCTCATCAAATGGTATCTCTCAAGTGGAGTTCACATGACTAAGAGAAGACACTAAAGAAGTGCAATGAGAAAAAAATTGCACATGTGATAATGTAGATCAATGAATGGATGTTAGTTTCTATTGATAATGCATCCAATAAAGTGAGATAAATCTATGCAAATGACACCAAAGTGACACATAAGTCACATAAAATGAATATGCACACAAGAAAGAAAGTAGGCCCCATAACAACCCCTTCAAGACAATCAATAATGATCCCATCCTAAAATTTGCAAGTACAATGCATGCTTAATGTGAGGATATTAGATTCAATCAATAATGTGTGAAGATAGGTAAGAGTAAATAGTGCACAAATACCAATACCCATCTCAATGAATGGATGTCAGATGCAACTGACAATGCATCCAAATATGAGTAATCAATATAGTTGACACCAAAATAACATGAGTGAAACTACAAATAGGCAAAATAAGAGGACATCATGCTCTATTGATAATGCATTCATGTATAAATCTCAACAAGACATATAAAATGTTGTTGTGAGGGGGTATAACCACCTATCAGATAGGAACTCACCCTCTAGTGGAAGAAAGTATAATAGAGGTACTAAACAAGGGGCCATGATATGGGGGTCTAGGGGTGACAATCCCCAATGGGTTTAAAGGGTAGATCCCCTTGTGGTGCTTGGAGGTATAACCCTAGGCACACTCCCTATCGTGATATAGGGATGGTTGAGGGGTAGAGACCTTGATGCCAAATGCAATTTAAATCTTGAGTGACCCTCATAATTTCCCAAAATTCTTTAATTTTATCAAAAAATCCCCCCAAAATGAAGTTAGTTACCATCAAAAATACATCCAAGAGGAGTACAAGTGAGAAAGCAAGCAAGGAATAATGAACAAGCAAAGAGAGAAGGAGAAGAAAGTTTGGTTTTATTGTGAAGGGATTTGGCCACCTACCAAACTGGGCCTCACCTTCCATCTTTAAAAAATGGAAAAAGTGGTATATGATCAAGCAAAAAAATATCAAATAAAAAATATTGTTAAAAAAATAAAATAACCAAAGAATCCCCCTCTAAACCATATCATCCCACCAAGTTATAATGTTTTATACAAAAACCAGTGAAAAAATCTCCTTTATAAATCAACCCCTTAATAAATACTCCCTAATAAAAAATCAAATCCACCTCCCACTCTTAATATTGTCCCCCACCAAAAAAATTTGTAACCTCATCTTTCTAAAAGGCTAAAACCATAAATTAGGTAATAGGCATTTTTCAAAAAAACATGAACTATACAAAAACAAGGTGATTTAGGTAAAAAGGCCTTTAGCTAATTTGAAGTGAATATCATGGATACTTAGTTTTGAATGAGATTTTGAGGTGTTGCCAAGGAGTTTGAAAGCTTGGAGACTACCATAGAAGAGATTAAGGCTTCACTTGGACAAATGATACCAAGAAAGAGCTTGTTATAGGTCTGAACTCACCAAGGATTTGTGTGATAGTGGAGCCATTGTGAGTGGGGGTTGTATGCAAGTTGTGGGTGGTAAAGGTAAGATTTAGGCCATAAATGGAGACTATAGGTGGGTTAATTAGGTGGTATGTCAATGTGTAGGTGAAATAATGGAGCTCAAGATCCAAAATAAACATCAAGTAGGGTCAAACAAGGGTCAAGGGTATTGATAGAAGGAGCATCAAGACAACATCAAGGTTCAAGAGTGAAGTTTGGTTTCAAAAAAAATGTAGGTGCAGTGGGAAACTAAGAAAAGAGGCATCATGACTTAAAATAGTAAACAAGAAGCTCATAAGATTTACTTCTTTCATCATGACATTAAGAGACTCCTAGTTATTTGCATAAAGGGTAGATATGGTCCCACACATCATATCAAAGATGTAGTATCCACAAGTAACACCTAGTTTAAGTTTTAAATCATGGAATAGTGGTTTGTAAAAAAGTGAGTGACATAAAGTCACATAAGTACCTTAGACCTACCTCTAATCAAAACTTACACTCCAATACAATAAAATGCATTTTCACCTCAATGCAAAAATAATGTTGGTGAACTATCATGTTGAGAGAGATGGATATACACTTGGAGAGTAGATCCACATTGCCTAAGGATGATCATGAAGGAGCCTACACTCAGTAAAATAAAAACCAATGCCTCTACCAAAGATGAAAACTACTAGAAATATGGAAAAAAATAGTCCTTTTTTAGAAAATAATAATCTCATGATTTCATAATAAACTCAAACAACATAAAAACTATACATTTGATTTACCAAACCTAATGCTCCAATACCATGTTAGAGATTCCATCAAGATCAAATATGGAAAATTAAATGCACTGGAACTTGAAGAAATAAACATGGAAAATGAGAAATCAACTGTGAAAGAGAAATCGAGAGTGTAACAATGAAAATCCTCCATGAATAGATAAATAAAATAGATGTACAAATATATGCGTAGATGTGTGACTCCCTCTATAATAGTGGTCAAAGTCCTAGAATAGAAATGTAATTTCATACTTGGAATAACCAGTAAAAGGAATTAATTCCACTAGCTAAATAGGGCTACCCAAGTAACTCCTTGTGACATGCACACATAAGCAAGCTAACTAAAGTGTAAGAAAAATGTAAATAAACAAAAAAATAGAAAATAAAGTCTTACACTAAAAAAATATGCATAGACACAAGAGTACTCAAAATTAATTCAACATACAATGGTCCTAGGTGACCAAAAACAAGCGGCATGTTAAAATGCCACACAATTGAAGGGACATTAGTTAGTCAAATGTACACAAAAGAAAGAATGACATGTTCAAATGTCCATAAAATAATAAATGACATATTTAAATGTCAAAGAAAGCACTCATAGACACGGGGGCCACAAACATAGGATCATATTCAAATTCTTGAATAAGTAAGATAATAGCAAGGGAAGACACTCAAGGAAGTGCATAAAGGAAAGCATCATCAACTAACATAAAAATATCATAGTATGCCATGAATCAAATGTGTTATCAAAATATTTCAAGTGCATATCATATCAAGTACCCCATGAAAGATATAATCATGGATAAAGGCATGTGTAAGTACATTTAAGCTCTCCATTATCCACATGACATGCATAGAGGGAAGGCCCAACATACGAAATAGGAACATATCATGTATCTATGTAAGCCTTTATCACACTCATGTAGAAGAATGACACACATGTGTATGTATAAGTATTTGATATGCCAACCATCAACATAGAACTAACACATATATGCTAAGGATCCAATAAAATATGTAGGTGTCAATTTTTTTGGGATTTTTGAATGTTTTTGATTATTTTTGGTATTTTTGAGATATGTGAAGAGGAAATATCATCCTATGATCTCATCTGAAGGATGGTCTTAGGTATCTCCCCTATCAAAACCTAGTGCAAGGAATTAGTGGTACTTCCAAGGAGCATTTATAGGTGCAATATGTTGGTTGAATATTTTGTCTATCAGCATACTGGTAAACAAAATAGGTCTTATCATCCAAAGCAAGAAGATTATTCATCCTAATGTGTAAGTTTATCACATCAAAAGGAGACTTCTCTCTCCTCTCATCAAGGGGAGGTTCCTTGTGGATATGCTATGTATATGTATAAACGGAAAATAATACTTAAGGGTAGGACCAAACATCCATCTCTCTTTCTTTAGAGATGATGCATACAAAACAAAGGAAAAACTCAAGGGAATGACAAATAACTCTCCTCTTCTTTTAGGAAAAACTATTCAACCAGCCACAAGAATACTCTTGGAAATTAAAGTAGAGCATAACTGGGAGTATGAGAACCAACAAATCAAGACACAGCACAAAGTCTATACCTGAAATACTCAAGAGTGATATACGAAGGGCAATGAAAGCTCAAAGTCTTCTCAAAGTCCTTTACATAGCAATGAAAAAACAAACACACTGAAGGCAACTATGGGGGCACAAAGTCTCTCCACAATTGATTCTTCAGGACACCTTCCTAACTAATTTTACTAATCCTGCTTATTAAATCAATGAAACAGAAGATAAATCAAGGAAATAAACATAAGAATAGTTTCTTCAACCACAAAGAATTCACAGCACAAAGTCTAAAAAAGTCCCTTGCTTTCTTATTTCATTAACAAAATATGATTAATATACTGAGCACAAAGTCTCAATGATGCCTCTCAATTTTGATAGAGTTTCATTCAGATTGTCAAAAAGAATATCATTTTACAATGAAAGAAAGTCCCTTATATAGCCACTTCAAGAAGGATTCGAGAATAGTAATACATCATGATGCGTTGGGAAATGTTAGGAAGACAAGCTAGAACTTTTGGGGCATTTTACCCATTTGATCTTATCAATGTAGATAAACAAGTCATGCAATTGAAAGATTACAACTTTCAATGTCCAGCTATCAGTCTGATCTTGACTTCATCATTCTTCCTTTCTAGATTGATTGAATTGGGTCCTGGATTCATCCATTATTTTGTCTTTCCTCGCTTTCAGCTGGTTTTTGTCTTGAATTTTGGAAATGCATCTAGGTCTGTGGATCAAAGGATCAACGGCTATTTTACTGTATTTGAAATTTATCTTTACATGCCCATCAATATGCTTCCAATGGCTATTTGGCTATGCTGAATTTGACATCTTTATGGGCATCACCCCTTGATCTTCTTTTGACTTTCGGCCTTACCCAGTCGGCTTGGACTTACCCTTTTAGATTTTGAAAAATGACCTGTGTTTGAATAGTCTTTTATTTCAGATGCCAAGAGTCCCCTGCAAGGGCACCTACCCTTCGGGGTTCTTTGGCAGCCCCTTTAGCAGACAAATATTTCCCCAGGCTTTTGTTTTGGCAGTCCCCATAGACAAATGTTTCACTAGGCTTTATTTCTGTGGACAAATCCCCAGGGAAAATTCCTGGGTGTTTGACTTGAAAGCTCCCCACAGGTAATTCCGCAGACATTTGTCCCGCAGAAAATTCCCACAGACAAAATGTTCGAGTAAAATTCCTGTGGACAAAATGTCTGGGTAAAATTCCCGCAGATAAAATGTTCGGGTGAAATTCATTCTGCCAAGTCTTTTTGAACAAGTCTTTGAAAATTTCTTTGGGGTCCTTGGCCATTTGGAATTCTTTCAGACTTTTTGTCCGAAGGAATTCCTTCGAATAAAAATATAAAAGAATTAAGTCTTTAATCAAAATTTTTAAAATGCCTTAGACAAATTTGAAAGAATTACCTTTCAGCTTCTTAGAAAAATGATCCTCCAAAAAGGTGCTTTTCTTGATTAAGTGCCATCTGCAAGGGCACTTGTCCTTTGGAAAGTCTTTTTTTGCATTGAACCAGCCCTTTGAACTCGGATGATGAACCATTAGTTGAACCGGTTCAACGGTTCAATGAAGTGCACCAAGTCCTTTTGAACCAAAAGCCAATGAACCATGCAATGAACTTGGATGTTGAACCAAGGTTTTTGAACCAAAACGGTTCAAGCCAATGGTTCAATGAATAAAACATGCCAATGAACTAAGCATTGAACCAAGATGTTGAACTTGCCTTTGAACCAATAGTTGAACCAATCGGTTGAACCAATTTGTTGAACCAATCTATTGAAATAGTTCAATGGTTCAATGAAGCGCGTTGAGCCCCTTTTGTTGAACCTGTAGATGTTGAACCAAAAGATGAACTAAAAGAATGAACCAACTGAATGAAATAAAGCGTTGAACTGCTTGGTTGAACTGAACTATTGAACTATTCTTTTGGTTGAACCTATCATTGAACCTTGAACCCGTTGAACCTTTTGAACCAAAATGGTTCAATGGTTCAGTTCAATGGTTCAAGTTAATTTTTTCACTCAGATGCTTGCCGATGAAGATTTTCACATGAACCAAAACTTTGAACCAATCCCAAAAAATGAACAAATGTTGAAAATCAATTCTTTTGACTAAAAACTATCTGCAGAAGTCTATAGATTTTCCTTTTCTTGCTGAGTCCGTAGATTTAAGCCTACATAGTCTGTAGATTTTTCTTCCTGCTGAGTCCGTAGATTTAAGCCTGTAGAGTTCGTAGATTTAACCCTGTAGAGTTCGTAGATTTTTTGAGAAGCTCTGAAAATGAGAAATCTGAATATCCAAGACAAATTTTGAAAATGGAAGATATTATTTTGGTTTGTAGAACCAAAATAATTCAAATGTTGTTCCAAAAATGACTGTTATTTTTGGGAGACAACAACTGGCTCCAGTTGGGGAACTTCTGTCAATTGCAAAATGAATTGGAAGGAGTAGAATTCAGAAACTCCAGTGTCTTCAAGTGTATCATTGGGCTTCGGAGTCGTGCTTTCCAAAAATGAAAGACATCAAAAATGAAAACAAATAAAACATAACAGAATTTAAAACTGACAAATATACATATATACAGAGGCAATGATCTGATACTTCAAGAATTGAAGTATTTCAGAAACTACTTTTTGGGAGACAATGAAAATAATGTTCTATTCTGGTAAACCAGCATGAAACCATTTTGTCCCCAGAAACGGTGATGGGCGAATGGAGCTCTCCATGAAGAAATTGATTTTTTACATCTTTTTGTTGACTCTTTCCTCTTCTTGCCCCATGGTAGGATGTGGTCTTCAAATCAGAAATTATCACTCGCTATCTTGGTGACGGATTCCTTTACCTGATTTTGATTTGTAGCAGTATGGTCCAACATTATAACTTGCTATTCTGCTGGTCCATTCCAGCACATGATTGGATCATCCAAGTCAAATTCTTGACAAACTATCAGATTATCATCTCCTTTGATGTCAAGGAGTTTGACTTCTTCATCTTGAGCAATCTTTAATTTAGGCAACATAAATTCACCTCCAGCTGTGTTGTTGGTGTTGTTGACTTGCAAATTGCATGAAGGAAGAATATCTCTTTGAGGAGATATCAACACAGTCCCAACTCCATCATTGGTATAAAAATCGCTGTCATCATCAAAAGTTGATCTCTTATCATATTTCTCCTCATTAGAGATGAAAGATCCTTCCTTGTTTATACTATGCTTTACCAATTCTCCTAAAATCTTGTTTGGATCAATTCTTGGATTGTCAGCTATAGGAATTTCATCTTTAGGAACATGAGCATCTTCTATGGTAAAGAAATAATTACCATTGCCTGAAGATTCAAACAGAATTTGTGCTGTAGGGGATGATGTTTGGGTAACCACATACTTTGCTTCCTTTTGAGGAAGTAATCTTTTCATCACGCCTTGGACATGGATCCTTGCCTTAGATAGATCCATGTTCAGTTCTCCTCCCATGTCCTTGCAAAAATTTTGTTAAAAAAAAATGCCATAAGATGCTGAGACATTAGCCACTAATACAATCATTTTAATCCTCTTGTCTAGAAAGGCTGCGAATGCAAATTGAGCATATTTGATTTGCCCCAACAATGGCACTTGCCTGTTCTCCATGGAGAAACATCTCCCAAACATCTTGGTCAATGTGAGACCAAGAGACTCAGTGACTTTGGCAGGCATGACATTGTCAGATGTGCCTGAGTCTATTATACAGTTACTCAGCTTGTGGCCATTGATTAACAAGGAAACATAGAAGGGTTCTATTTTTATAGAAGCAACTAGAGGAGTAATAATCAGATTATTTGGAATATGTGTATTTATTGAAGAATCAATAGTTACTTTTTTGGCCTTTTGTCCTGCAGGGACGATCTAATTTTTAACATATTGGACCAGCTTGTTCAGTTAATTCAGATTGGACTGCAAGTACTCAAATTTAGACATCTATATTTTTGTTTTTTTAACATGGTCAATTATATCAAATGGCTGAATCGAGCTAGGTACAGAGAAAGGTACTTCAGCTTTCTGAGTTTTCAAAGGGATGGGAGGTGGGCTGGTTTGTGAATTAGAAGTAGAAGGGGAAGGCACAACAGATGTATTTACCTTTTGAGTGATTACCAAATCTTTTGGTTGAAAGGGCATAGCTGTTCCACACTTGACAATTATGACTATTGGCTGTGGTTGTTCTTTTATCTTTTCTTTATCAGCCTGTTGGGCTGATATATTCTTAGACCTAGTAAACACTGCATATGATCCATCTGAAGCTTCTCCTTTGCTTCTGAGTTCATCCTGATAATTCAGGAAACCAATGTGGGAGTCGCCAGCTAATTCTTCTTGATTGTCTTCAATGATATCAGCATCATTTTCTTGATTTAATTCAGGCTGATAAGAAAATTTTGATTCTGTCTCAAGATATCCCATTGCTGAATTAGGTGGAGGAGCTTCCAGGGCAAGTTTCCCTTTTGGAGGAGGAAGATGATTTTGTTGTCCTTGGTTTCTAGCAACATTACCCTGATATGATTGATTTGGGAATGTTCTTCTGTATGTAGGAGTAGAAGACATTTCTTGAGCCATTTGCTTTTTGAGGGCAAGGAACTCATTTGCTAATTTTTGCACCATTGGATTTGTGGTGCTTGTAGATGCAAATTTGGAAGATGATGAAGCTCTATTTCTATTGGGATCTCTTCTTATTTTCCCTACTAAGATGAGATCATCTTCTACTTCAGTGGCTAAAAGTTGAGCTGCAGTAAGATCTATTTGGCCAACACATCTCAAGAGGAAACTGACTTCAGGTAGCTGAGAATTAATGAAAAAGCATTTGAGATTCTCAGATGTAGGTCTGGCAATCATAGGAATTCTATTTCTCAACTTGTCAAATTTAGCTATGAAGTCTCTCATAGGCTCATGTGGCTCTTTTTTCATTTGTGTAAGTTGAGCTAGAAGTGTATGTGCATCTTCTGCAGGTTTGAATCTGGCTTCAAACTTAGCTTTCAAAGTATTCCAATCAGTCACAGATCGAGCATGTAAATGGTAAAACCAATCTGCAGTAGGACCTTGTAGTGTTTCAACAAAAATCCTGACTACTAGATCTTCAAACTCTACCCCAATTACTCCACAAGCTATACTGAATGCTGCAATATGTTCATCAGGATGAACTTTCCCATCACCGTGGAATTTTGGGAAATTATTCCTAGAACTGCGTGGAAGTTCATGTAGAGGAGGAGTAAGATTGAGAGGGCCAAAAGTATTACCCCAGGGGCCTTGAACTGCCATTATAGGGTACTGAAAAGGAGGGATAACAAATCTTAAAGGGGTAATTACAGGCACAGCTTTATCAACACCAAAAGTTGATATTTCTCCTGGTAATGGAGATCTGGCTTTAGTAGGAGGGAAGATCTTGGTTCGTTGGAGACAAGATGGTGAATGAAACAGATCAAAATCACTTTGCCATACCAACTCGAACATAGGATCAATGACAACTTTAGCCCTTTGGCTTCGTGTATACTTTGAATCTTCTAGATTGTAAAACAAAAATGAAAACGATTTGACTTTGCTTCAATTAAAGCTTGAGGCTTTAAACTTTGCGTTCTTTTCCTATGGTGTGGAGGTGAATGAAATGGATAGACTATAAATGGATAATGGGTAATTCCCCAGCAGAGTCACCAAAAATTGTTGGTTGAATATTTTGTCTATCAGCGTACTGGTAAACAAAATAGGTCTTATTAGCCAAAGCAAGAAGATTAGTCATCTTAATGTGTAAGTTTATCACATTAGAAGGAGACTTCTCTCTCCTCTCATCAAGGGGAGGTTCCTTATGGATATGCTATGTATATGTATAAATGGAAAATAATACTCAAGGGTAGGACCAGACATCCATCTCTCTTTCTTCAGAGATGATGCATATAAAACAAAGGAAAAACTCAAGGGAATGACAAACAACTCTCCTCTTCTTTCAAGAAAAACTATTCAGCCAGCCACAAGAATACTCTTGGAAATTAAAGTAGAGCATAACTGGGAGTATGTGAACCAGCAAATCAAGACACAGCACAAAGTCTATACCTAAAATACTCAAAAGTGATATACGAAGGGCAATGAAAGCTCAAAGTCTTCTCAAAGTCCTTTACACAACAATGAAAAAGCAAACACACTGATGGCAGCTATGGGGGCACAAAGTCTCTCCACAATTGATTCTTTAGGACACCTTCCTGACTAATTTTACTAATCTTGCTTATTAGATCAATGAAACAGAAGATAAATCAAGGAAATAAACATAAGAATAGTTTCTTCAACGACAAAGAATTCACAACACAAAGTTTGAAAATGTCCCTTGCTTTCTTATTTCATTAACAGAATATGATCAACAGACTGAGCACAAAGTCTCAATGATGCCTCTCAATTTTGGCAGCGTTTCGTTTAGATTGTCAAAAAGAAGATCATTTTACAGTGAAAGAAAGTCCCTTATATAGCCACCTCAAGAAGGACTCGAGAACAGTAATACATCATGATGCATTGGGAAATGTTAGGAAGACAAGCTGGAACTTTTGGGGCATTTTACCCATTTGATCTTATCAATGTAGATAAATAAGTTGTGTAATTGAAATATTACAACTTTCAATGTCTAGCTATCAGTCTGATCTTGACTTCATCATTCTTCCTTTCCAGATTGATTGAATCAAGTCCTGGATTCATCCATTATTCTGTCTTTCCTCACTTTCAGCTGGTTTTTGTCTTGAATTCTAGAAGTGCATCTGGGTCTGTGGATCAAAGGATCAACGGCTATTTTATTGTCTTTGAAATTGATGTTTACATGCCCATCAATATGCTTCTAATGGCTATTTGGCTATGCTGAATTTGACATCTTTATGGGCGTCACCCCTTGATATTATTTTGACTTTCGGCCTTACCCAGTCAGCTTGGACTTACCTTTTGGATTTTGAAAAATGACATCTATTTGAATAGTCTTTTATTTTGGCTGCCAAGAGTCCCCTCCAAGGGCACCTACCCTTTGGGGTTCTTTGGCAGCCCCTTTAGCAGACAAATATTTCCCTGGGCTTTTGTTTTGGCAGTCCCCGCAGACAAATGTTTCCCTGGGCTTTATTTTCGTGGACAAATCCCCAAGGAAAATTCCTGGGTGTTTGACTTGAAAGCTCCCCACGGGTAATTCCACGGACATTTGTCCCATGGAAAATTCCCATGGACAAAATGTCTGGGTAAAATTCCCATGGACAAAATGTCTGGGTAAAATTCCCGCTTACAAAATGTTCGGGAAATTCGTTTTGCCAAGTCTTTTTGAACAAGTCTTTGAAAATTTCGTTGGGGTCCTTGGCCATTTGGAATTCTTTCTAACTTTTTGTCTGAAGGAATTCCTTCAGACAAAAATCTAAAAGAATTAAGTCTTTAATCAAAATTTTTAAAATGCCTTAGACAAATCTGAAAGAATTACCTTTCGGCTTCTTAGAAAAATGATCCTCCAAAAAGGTGCTTTTCTTGATTAAGTGCCCTCCGCAAGGCAACTTGTCCTTTGTAAAGTCTTCTTTTGCATTGATCCAGCCCTTTGAACTTGGATGATGAACCATTAGTTGAACCGGTTCAACGGTTCAATGAAGCGCGCCAAGTCCTTTTAAACCAAAAGCCAATGAACCATGTAATGAACTTGGACATTGAACCAATTGGTTGAACCAAGGTTTTTGAACCAAAACGGTTCAAGCCAATGGTTCAATAATTAAAACCAGCCAATGAGCTAAGCATTGAACCAAGATGTTGAACTTGCCTTTGAACCAACAGTTGAACCAATCAGTTGAACCAATTTGTTGAACCAATCTATTGAACTAGTTCAATGGTTCAATGAAGCGTGCCGAGCCCCTATTGTTGAACCTATAGATGTTGAACCAAAAGATGAACTGAAAGAATGAAATAAAGCATTGAACTGCTTGGTTAAACTGAACTATTGAACTATTCTTTTGGTTGAACCTGTCATTGAACCTTGAACCCATTGAACCTTTTGAACCAAAATGGTTCAATGGTTCAAGTTAATTTTTGCACTCAGATGCTTGCTGATGAAGATTTTCACATGAACCAAAACTTTGAACCAATCCCAAAAAATGAACAAATGTTGAAAATCAATTCTTTTGACTGAAAACCACCTGTAGAAGTCTGTAGATTTTCCTTTTCCTGCTGAGTTCGTAGATTCAAGCCTGCAGAGTCCATAGATTTTTCTTCCTACTGAGTCCGTAGATTCAAGCCTGCAGAGTCTGTAGATTTAACCCTACAGAGTCCGTAGATTTTTTGAGAAGCTCTGAAAATGAGAAATCTGAATATCTAAGACAAATTTTGAAAATGGAAGATATTATTTTGGTTTGTAGAACCAAAATAATTCAAATGTTGTTCCAAAAATGACTGTTATTTTTGGGAGACAACACAATATATGTCACTTTAGTATCTATGATGTTGTGTGTATGTATAATAGGACTTCAAGGTTGTGAAGTATTAATAGAAGGAATAAGGGTTCATAGAACCCATATTTGTGTGTTCTATGGTTTCTTTGGAATAATAATAGTATAAACATGTTTAGATGCTATGGATGTCTAAATATGGTGCATAATAGAAGGTGAGGATTTTGAAGAATCCACTAGATGTCTCTGATGTAATGGTCTCTCAAGTATTAGTTGCCTAGTAAAGGATATTTTGTATTTCTTACCTATTTATGGTGGATTAACCTTAGTAGGTTTGATAATTGGCTACCTAGATATAAATTTTTATTGTTTAAGAGGATGCTCATATAGAATTCCAAAAAATGTAATTACCCAATTGGCATGAATGTATTTAACACACCCATGCACTATAGAAGTTACTCATTGAGGTGTATGGATCCAAGGTCTTCCCAATAACATATCAATTAATCCCATGGAAGGTATAACTAAAAATGTAGCAACCATATGTGCAAGATTAACCTATAAAGGTAGGTCAATCTTGCCAAAAACCTTCTAGGAGGTCCCATCGAATGCTCTAATTGATCCAGTAGAAGGATGCAAATCATGATGAGTGTAACCTAGATGAAAAAGTAATGTCATGGTGAAAAATTTATCTCTTACACTATGATCAATCATAACACTGTGCATAGGTGGTGATAAAGGAATGCTTGAATGAAGATCATAGTCATCATCCTTAACCTCACTATCATCAAAAATAATAGAAGGTGTCTGAACCATAGGATGTGTATACCGCATATAGGTACCAATAATCCTATCCAATGGGTGCTCATAATGTGGTGGATGAGGATGTGAATTATATGTAATTTTCACTTTTGGTTCCTTCTTAGAATGATCTTGCAAAGGATTGTTAAATATTTTCTATTTCTTATGACCACCAAGTTGTGAACCTGATTCCTTGGGAGGATCATCAAATGTAATCTTTTGGTCATCAATGAGGTCTTGGATATTATGGTTCAAGTTAAATAATATATTCATAGAATGCCTTGGTCCATGATGAAAATCATAATAAGCATTCACATCATATCCTTTGGGTAGAGGTTGACTCATATCAAATCTATAGGATGAAAGAGAGATATAAGTTTACACTATTTTAACTATGAGAGTCATGAAACTAGAGGCTCAGGTAAATGTGAGAATTATCTCCTAAATGCATTGGATAAAATAAGATGATTATATTTATATGACATAACATTAATTATGGTAGTTTCTTCCTTTTTAGGCTCAAGAGGTTTTACCTTAAAATTTGGTTTGATTGTAAACTTGGTACTGGATGTAGATGTAACTGGTGTGTTTGCTACATATTTGAGCTTATTCAATGAAATAAAATTCATTTCATGATCCCATACAACATGGCATAAGTCATCAAAAGATTTGAACTTATTGAAAATAATTGACTCATGTAAAGGACCAAAAAAACTTTGCTTGAATATGTCTTGAAACTCTTTACTTGCCATAGGATTAGTCATTTTAGCCAACATTGTATTTTACCTCCAGACATATTCATTGATAAGTTAATTTGTTCCTTGTATGATTTTGGAAATTTAAGCATAAGAAATATTTTTGGAATATTAATAGAAAAGTGTGCCAAAAACTAATCTGTAAGAGGTTTAAATGCTTTCACATATTGGAGTGATAAATCATAGAACCACCTCAAAGCATAGTCTTAGAGGCTTATTGGGAATACTTTATTCAAAATCTTATCATTGGAGGCATAGTCAAGGCATTATGCATAAAAGGATATAAGATGTTATTAGAGGCTTATTGGGAATAATTTAGTCAAAATCTTATCATTGGAGGCATAGTCAAGGCATTATGCATAAAAGGATATAAGATGTTATTTAGGATCACCCTTACCATCATAAAATGTTAACTCAGGTGCAATAAAACTACTTGGTAAGGGTTGTAAATATATCTTAGCTGCAAGTAAATTATGCAACACATATTGTGAATCAATAGTATGAGTAAACTTTAAAGACTTTTGTTCAATGTTTGTAACCTTACTCTCCAAGGTCTTTATAACTTTTAAGGAGAGTTTGAAATATGAAACCGTTATGATTTAGATTAAAAAGTTGAGTAGTCACCAAAGGGGATGTAAACATGGTTTAAATAGGCATAGAAACCAGTATTTGAGTTTGAGATATTGGTAATTCCATGGTAGATTTAATAATACTATTTTGGTTTTTAGTAAACAAAAGTTTAAAAACATAACCCGGGTCCCCACTAAATGTAATAATAGATGAAATATCCAAGGGAAGGGATGTTTCAACTATACATTATGAATTTTTTGTTTCCAATATAGTTTTGAGGATCTCATCAAGGTCCTCAAGGTTTTGGTGAATGTGCTCTCAAAATAAAGCAATATCTTTTAATTGATCCTTATCTATTTTTTCCTGTGCATTATTATCATTGGATTCATGGTTTTCATTATCATAATCTTCTATTAAAACCACATCATCAATATTATACTCATTCTCAACATGAGAATCATTATGGACCATAAGATTAGGCTCTTCATTAGTTTAAGACATATTAGGTGGTAGGAGAGGAATATCAATGTGTTAAATAACACACCACCTAATCTAGGGCTATGCCTAGGTTACATACAAAATAATGCAAAAAAGAACTAAAAAAGGATAACAATATGAAACCCTAGTAGAATGAAAACCATAAGAATCAATTTTTTTTGCATTCATAAGAGTCAGGTTCACCAAATATTTAACCCTAATTTGGATGTGGATCCTCCTTGGGTAGATAGGATTAAGAATATGGAAATGATAATGCAAAAGGGTGATAATCAAATCTATAGTAAGGCAATTACATACTAAACTCAGATACAACATATATTGAATTTATTAAATTGATATAGGATAAAACTATGTCAGACATGAAAATGACAAAGAAACAATGTACTTATTTGGCTCTGATGCTAACATGGTTCTAGATCTAGAACAAATAGGAAATATACCAGAAGAGGATTTTGGTACATTTTCCAAACACTAAATTTAGTGCTTATGGAGATATAGACACGAGTGTCATCCTTGGACATTACTATTGATGCTAATGTTTGAAGTGGATGTAGGTGTCATATACAAAATATATACTAAAAAAGGATGTGACCACATGGATGTTTCTAGTTTTGTCTTTGCCTTTACTCTAGTGCATTTAGATCTGGGTCATGGACTATTTCTCCTCATGAAATGGTAGAACCATAGTTCTTCATATTCATAGTGACCTTGGAAAAAATGGGTTATTGGGCTCAAGATGTCAAGCTAATCCAAAGACCTCATGTCAATGGGTGATACCTTCATAGCTAGTACTTTGAAGAGGGCCTCAGACTGATGTAGTTCTCCCCTAATGTGTTGGATTATGTGTATACAATGGTGCAATATGTGTAAAGCATGTACAATAATGACCTAGCTTGTAACTTGGAAAATAGGATCTTAATCTACTCCTTTAGTATTTCATACCTATAGATGTGTAGTCATTACAAATGATATGGAAATAGGAATAAATAGGGAAAATTTTATCAATTGAATGCTCTTTTCTATGAATGCTAGATGAGGAATAAATGAGAAGTGATTGTTAATATATACCACTCCTATTTGGTAATATCACATATTAAAATAATTAGGTCAACCATTAGGATATGTTTCATTTTAAAATTAGATGACATTAGGGCACTGGACACCTATGTTAGGGTAGGAAACTAGCATCGACATAGGGGTCTAGGACTGATGCTTGTATACTGATAGTTATAAAATAAGTATGATCTCATAAATTGTAAGGGCATAAGATAAGTATATTTTAAACATTTTGGGAAAGATAAAAAGTCTAGGTCATCAACATAAGATTGTTCAAACCAAGAGATAGGCCAAGGGGAATAAGATAGAACAAATATAAGACTTATAAAAGTAGGAAAGCCAATAACTGAGAGATATAACCAAGGTTTGAGTTTTCCAAGTGTACAAGATTGAAGTGATATATAATTCATAAATATCATCTAAACTAACATGTTTTAACTATTAAGACCCATATCAGTGGTTTGTCTCACTTTCTCACTTTCCCTAAGTTTATTTTAAGGGGGTTATTGATGTAAACACAATTCTATGCACAATATATTTTCTAATTTTACTTAGGATAAGTATACATTCATTTATCCCTAACTAGAAGATCCAAAAGAGTTTCTTTTTCCCAATGAATACCCAAGACTATAATCCATTGCTCAGCTTAGACCAAAAGAATTGGTATAAAATTAGAGAGGTGGGTTGCAAAGGTCTTTGGTACACAAATAGTTTTGAACATCATGGGAGATATTCTAGGAGAGAAATTTTTCAATGAACCTAACACTTTTAATTTTCTTATTACCACTCCATTATGTGATACACCTATAAATTACATCCTTCCATCTACCTTGCCTAACTTTAGAAGGATGGGAACTGAGGATCCTAATATATTTATTTTTGAGTTTAGCATCCTATGCCATAGTTACAACTACAATCAAGATGCTTAAAGGCTAGAACTATTTTGAACAACTCTTAAAGATATCATCATTAATTGGTTTATGGGATTGGGAAAAGATGTAGTGGCTACTTGGAAAGACATGAAGGAAAAATTTATTTCAAAATACCAAGAGTATTAAAGAGGACCTAAGGGGAGATGAAATGTTCAAAATGTCAAAAAGGAAGTTGAGCCTCTGGAGTATTTTATGGAAATATTTCAGTTTAGCTTACAAAGGTAGAAACAAAATAAGCTGGACTAATAATATATTAAACTAGTTATTTTGAGAGGTATAAATGATGAATGCTTCAAATATTTGGATCTTATGGGTGGAGGAGATGTGCCATAAATCACATTTTAATATATCTCATAGTTGTGTAAAAATTACTCAAGATCTATGATCAAGAAGATTGACCACAATAGAGCCTTATTGTCATCATTCAAATCTACTAATGGAGTCTCACATGTGGAAGTTAGAAAATTGTTGCATGACATGAATCTTGATATATTCAATCATATGGATACATAGTTAGATATACTATATAGTTGACAGAAGTAAGAAAAACAAAAAAATATTTAATAGTCTTTTACTATGATTGCTATAGGAAGAAATAATAATGTAGATTCCAAATTGCTCATGTAAAGTTGGCAAGTGTAACAAAAGATAACCCAAAAAATTAAACTTCATGCAATTTATGGAGATGGTCATCATGTATTCTATGTGGCACAATGTAAACCATGGTCATAAAGACCAAAAAATATAGGTATGCCAGTAGACCCTTCATTTTTCAATTCACAATTTACATATGCTCATTTTAACAAATGGTATGGACCAACTCCTTGGAACTGAATGGCCCAAATGCCACCCCAAAATTAGAATTAGCCATATAAAAATACTCAATCTTAGGTAAAATGAAAGAAATTCTAAGGCCAAATGTGGTAGAAATAACTTTAGAATATGTAGTGGCAACAATTCCCCAATTGATGGCAAAAATAATTAAGGGGGAATCCACCTTGGTCTAATCAAAATGCTATATTCCTTCAACATCCAAAATAATAATAAAAGTAATGCTAAATAACCAAAACCAAAAACCTCCTCATCCACCACAACTACCTACCTAACCTTCACCTAATACCAATAATAAATTAGTTTAGCCAGTATATAACTATGATACAATGAGATATCCAATGTATACAATGGAGTTGAATGATGTTCAAATTTTCTCAAGGAAGGTTATCCACAAATCCTACCACTCCCATAATAATGGAACCTCCTTAGGAGGTTCCTAAACACAAACCTAACCCAACCCCACCATATAATAATGAACCCACCCTTGAACTAATTGTACCAACTAACTCTCATTTTATTAAATGTCTCACTCATACAAGGAAAGAACTATGGGTGGAATTTGACTTTATTGGGAAGCTAAAAAACATCTTTGTATATTAACCTTTGTTTCAAGCCATTAAAGACATGACCATACACACTAAGTATGTATTGGATATATGCTTATGGAAACCTATTTGGAAGAAAAAATATCCTAAAACTATTCACATCATTAGAGCATTGGATAATCTTATGTTGTGGAACATTCTTCCTCTTAAATATTCCAATCCTGATAGCTTAGTTGTAGATGTGCATATTGTAGGGATCCTCATCCAAAACATCTAATTGAATTAAGAGCCACTTTAAATGTCATGAAAAATGATACCATGGAGAAACTTAAGTTATAGAGCCTTTGCCAAACCCAAACTATCCTTTAAATGATACATAGATCCAAAGGGAATTAAATACATTATTATATCTATAGATTTATGGGAACACCCAATTGAATTTATGGCCTTGCAACCAAAGGTTAGTTTGGGGGGTATCATCTCATCTTAGGGAGGCATTGGTTGGAAACAATGAACATACATATTATCTGCTGATTGGGAAACATGGTCATCTCCAATGGGATTATTACCATACCTTCTTACCCAACCCTCATTAGGAATAGAACAACCCCTTTGGATGTGAATGGAAGAAAATGACCAAGAACCCATCCAACATATCCTTACAATTAATCAGATATTTTTAATAAAAACACTAGACAAGGACACAATAATTTCAAAATTTATATATTAAATATCAAACTCTAGATAATCCCCTTCCATACATTTAATGTCTCCTTAAACAAAATTTTCCCAAAAAATATGAGGATCACAGTGGTGATAATAGTATTTTTCACCAACATTTAGCAAATAAGTGCAACCTAGCTAAACTTCTAGGTGATATTGAGTCTATGGCCTCAATTTTCAAGGTAATTATAATCATACTTAGTTGACCACTTAACATAAGCAATCAAATAACACATAAACAACAAGATGAGCCAGTTTCCATGCTCTGAAGGCATAAAACTACATTCACATGGGACTCTAATTATATGAGAGGCATACACCCATAATTATGCACCCAAAATATTTATATAAAATATGAGTGCAAACCCATTCACCAAAATCAATGGTGGATGAATCATGATATCAAAAACCATTTCAAAACTAAATTGAAACAACTCCTCAATGTAGGATTCATCTACCCAATTTATGATAGCCAATGGGTGTCTCCACTAGTCATTATACCTAAAAAATATGGAAAATGGAATACCTATGTATTATAGAAAAATTAAGACCACCAATATGAAATATCACTTCCCTCTACCATTTACTGATCATTTTCTTCACACTCATTAAAAAAATCCTTTCTTGATGGATTTAGTGGATTCAATTAAATCAAAATTGCACTATAAGATCAAGATAAAAAAATTACATGCTCTTGGGGAATATATGCATATCATGCCATTCCATTTGGACTATGAAATGATCCAACCACCTTTAAAAGGGTTATTTTAAGCACCTTTTATGATATTTCTCATGACTGTGTAGAGGTCTACATGGACAAATTTACTATTTATGGGGAAACCTAAGAGGGATCCATTAAGAAGTTGGGAAAAAATATTCAATGTTGCCAAGACCATATCCTTTCATTAATCCATGCCATATGTTATATGATAATTATAAAAGGTATCATTTTAGGACATCCAATTTTACCTTAATGGATAAATTCAAATCTAGAAAAGATAGAAGTTATTAAAAACTTTCCCACACCACATAAATAAAAATATGTTAGAAACTTTCTTATAAATGCTAGTTATTATAGATGCTTTATTAAAAAAATTAGTAAAAATATAACTTCTTTATTTGTTTTTTAACTAAATACATTAAATATAACTAGGCTAATGAATGCAAGCAATATTTTCAATCTATTAAAGATATTCCACTACCAACAACTATGCTAAGAAGAACATATTGGAAGTCACTTTTCCATATCTATGTCGATGCTTCTAATACAACATTATGAATTGTCTTTGGTTAGAAGGATGGCCAATTTAACTCTGCTATTTAATTTATTAATAAAAATATTTCAAATGTAGAGCTTAATAATATAGTAATAGGAAAATAATTTCTTGTTGTAGTCTATGCTGTCAATAAATTTTGTCATTATATAAATAATTATCCTATTTTTATACACATTGATCATTCTATAATTAAATATTTAATGGATAAGATAGTAATAAATCATTTAATTATTATGTGGTTATCAATATTCCAAGAATTTGATATTACCATTGTAAACAAACCCAAGAAAGATAATGTGGTTGAAGATTTCCTTTCTCGTCTAACATATAATGCACAAACTTTACAGGTTGATGATGATTTCCATATAAACATTTATTTACTATTTTAGTGAAAACACTTTGATTTGTATATATTTATAACTATTTGGTTGTAGGTAAAACATTGAAACATTTTTTTACCAAGGGAGAGATGCATAATCACTTGTAGTATTCTATTTTCTTGGATTTTAAGTTATGTATTTTATTGCATGCCTAATTCAATCATACATATGTGTGTGAGAGATGATGAGGTATTTGAGATCTTGTAGGTTTATCATAATACCACTAATATTATCACAATATTATAATATTGACCTACTCTACATAGAGATACAAAGGAATATATTAGACAATGTGACATATGTCAACATATGGGGAACCTACACATAGATGAGATGCCTCTAAAACCCTTAATTATCTTAGATCACTTTGAAATATGGGGGTTATATTTTATTGGTACAATAGAATCTCCTTATAACAAAATGAAATATATTTTAGTTTGTATAGATTAACTTACTAAATGGGTGGAGGTAAAATCACTCACACATGCAAGGGATGAAAAAGTTCTTGAATTTATATATAAAGATATTTTAACACGGTATGTAGTTATAATATATTGTCATTGATCAAGGGCCACAATTCACGTTAGATTTAATTGTAATAATTATCTATGAGTATGATTTATACCATCAAAATTCAACTTCATATCATTCTCAATCTAATGGCTAGGTAGAATTTAGAAATAGAGAAGTATAGAAAAATTTGACCAAAATAGTAGCTTTACACTTTCAAGATTGGGTAACTCAAATTTTAGAGGATGTTTGCACCTATAAAACCACAAAGAAGACCACCATAGGGTTTTCAGCCTATGAATGAGTGTTTTATGAGAAATTTATTCTCCCCATAGAGTTTGAAATCAAAACTATAAGGATTGCATTAGAACTTGGATTGGATCTATCTGAAGCTCAAAAATAACAAATCACTCAACTAAATGCATTAGATGAGCTTCATAAATAATTTCTTCATCCTAAATTTTTTATATAAAAATAAAGAGACATGTGGCATGAAAAAAAGATATCAAGACACAAAGGTTTCAAATAATGTATCGGGCCCTACTTTTTGACTTGAAGAATAAATATCAAAAAGGGAAATTATAAACAAGGCAAATCATTCCATATGAGTTCGATTAAGTATTTGATAATGAAGTAGTAAAGCTATGCACCATTAACCTAATTAGGTTCTCCTTGATGGTCAATGCTCACTACCTCAAGTTGTACAAGAAACCAAAGACAAAGAAATAATTCATTTTTACCCTTTAATCAAGGGATAATATGGAGGTTATTGAGGCTATGGTATAACCTATATCAAAATATTCATTATTTTATCATTTGAAAAGTAAAAAATGAATAAAAAACCAAACCAAATAATAAAAACCCATAGGCATTGTTAGAAATTTTGGTTAGAAATCCAAAATGTTGGGTGAAAAAATATTGAATAAAGATCATCTTAAGTGGAAAATTAAATTTTTGACCAATTAGGAATCCAAAAAATCAACTAATAAAGTAATATGATTTTCACTTATATTTGTTTTAGATTAAGGTAAAAACAGGTTTTGAAGGGACCCCGAAACCCTGAAACAAAGGATGAAGGATAAAACAATAAAGTCCACAGGTGAAACCTATAACCTACTTCTAAGAAGTATCAAAAATAGGTTTTATAGGGACCTGAAACCACCATTCAAGAACATCAATAGATAGACCCTAGGTTTTACAGAGACCTGGAAACTCCAGTTGATAAGAAAACAAAAAACCAGAAAATGGAACCAGTTATTACATCCATCTTAAAGAACCACGACAGAAAGAATTCAAAGATCCTAATCTTCTAATTCCAAAATCATATTTACCACTTCCTTTCCAATCACAACAGTGTCCTATAAATATATAGCTGCCGCCGTAACACCCTCTTGCATTGCCTTCTTCCTTGAGCTCTATCTTGTTCTCTTGCTAGGCCCCTCCAAGGATTTAATTTCCTCATTTGCTTGTTTTCCAATGTTTACAGTAGCTGCACATATACTAGAGGTTACCTCCTCCATCTTCATTCTGCTTTCCTTAATGAGTTCCCTTAGATTTTTCTCATAGTCTTTAAGTTTGATAAGGATATCCCTCATCTGCTTTTCCATATTATTGATTTTATTCTGATTTGCTTCCTGATTCTGTTCCAATATTTCCATTTTCTTCTTGAGGCTCATTATCTCCTTATACATCCACGAGTCAAATTGATGGATAGCATCTGCTTTGCATTTGGCTGAGGTCATAAAGGGGTGCCTCCTGTCATTCTACCCTATATCACTTAAATCTTCTGTGTTCTCTTTTGGATTGTCTTCATCCTTTTCCATATGATCCTCCCTTTCCATTCATTTCTGTTCCTTAGTTTCAACAGGGCTTTCATTATGGATAAGATCATCCTTTACTTGATCTTCAGTTTCCATTGCTTGATTGGCATCCTTAACTAGATGTTCCTTCTCTGTTTTTGAAGCAGGATCCTCAAATAGAACGTCCAAATCTTTTTCAATTTCCCCTAGCACTTGCTGATTTTCCTTAAGATCATAGTTATTATTTTCAGTTTTTTCCTCTGTAGTGACCCCTTCTTTCTCATTCTTACCTTTATCTTCTCCTTCCTTGCTGGAGCTAGAATCCCCACTTTCTATTCCCTCCTCTTCCTCCATACTCTCCTCCTCAGAACTTTCAGTGCTTTCCCACTCTGTTTCCTCAACAATCTATTTTTTGAAGCTAGGGGTTTTGGGTTTCGCTTTTTCTTTCCCCTTTACTGTTTCATTCTTCTTATTTTGTGAGTCCTTATTTTTATCCGGATAAGGATTCAGGACAATGGCCTTATTTTTGTAGAAACCTTCAATTATTAGAATTAATCTCTCATGCAATATAGGACGAGACTCCTTTTTTCTGTGAGCGAATAGACTTTGGAGCAGTGAACAGACTTTTTTCACTTATATTTGTTATTGTTGTTCCAAATATGTTGTCCTATAGCTATAGGTTGTTGTTTCCTTTATTGGAAACAATATACAAATTTACATACCATTGCTATGGGTAGCCTTACACTGTTATGAGTTTTGACTTATAACATCTGCAACAACATAGTCATCATTACATGTGTACTCTTTGGGTGTCTAAATCCATGTTATTCATTGTTTATGTTTTAGCTCCAGCCTACCCTATTATATATTTCCCCAATATGATATTGAGTTATAGATCCTTGTTTTCACTCAGCATTTTAGTTATGCACTATTTCATCATAGAAGTTTCAAGCCCAAAATATAGACCTACAACCTCTACTACGTGTATTAAGTTTGTAGCCACCACCTTCAATTTGAAGCATGTAACCAACTAGTTTTCTATCAATTCTTGTTTCCTTTCCATGTACTCATTGTTTTCCATTCCTTACTTTTGTGGACATCCAACAAGCTCATTTGTGGACATTGCCCTTAATAAATAGTTACCTAATAGTTAGGATGTTGACTACCTTACATTTAATTGAATATTCTTAGAATTTTTTATTAGAATCATTGATGAAAAGTGAAACAATTCTTGATCTTATAAAAGATAATTTCACCAAAAAAAATTATTCATTAGCTCTCAACTATTTTACATCATTGCACACACATTTCCCAAATTTAATTCTACCATTAGTACCTAAGTGATTCCATGGTGTCATTCCATCCACATGTTACTGTGCATGTACTCAACACCAAAGAAATTGGTAAACAAATGCATAAAGCTAGGTAATAATATTAGGATAGTTACATCTTTACTCTTTCAATAAATATATGTATAATGTTTATAATTTATATTCTAAATCTATTACCTAGTATTTCATATGTTACCCATGGAAACTAACCCATCCAACGCCACTCCCACATCATACTTTGTCATCATAATTTTTGTTCATATCCCGTATCATGATGATACTAATGTCCTTACATTTTGGAATTTTACACTTATAACTGTCACATCTCAAATGGTTACATGCATCATATTCCACACCTATAGATTATATCTCTAGGAAAGAGCATCAAATAATTATTTCTATACTAAAAATGGAATGGTGACCCTATAACTTGTTCAATAAGTTATCTTATTCTCCCCCAAACCATGCACAAGGTGAAAATTATGCTCATTACTCAACATGTAGGAAAACAACATTTACAATCAATGAATAACTTAAAATCAACCATTCAAAATAAATAGATCAATAAATAAAATCAAATAAAATAACATAAAATTTTATTTTAAGACCAAGTATCCTCAAAAGAGTTTAAAACTAGAATAAAACTTTAATTCAGAAAAAATCAAGTCAATGATTGGTTAAATGACTTATTAAATAAATAAGAAAAAGGTGTTAATTACAAAACAAATTAATTTTTCAATCAAACCAAAATAAGTTTCAATAGAACAATAATGTAAATAGTTCAGATTACATGGACTATGTGTCTTGGGGAAGCCACTTGAGGGGAGAAAGACATAAGTAACCACCAAAGAAGTCTCAATTATCTCTCCAATGTAAGAATAATAAACAAAAGTATCCTTAGATCCACATGGCTCAACATAGAGTAGTACTCACAAAGGTTGTCTTTCGACAACCATTAAGGGTGAGTGGAGGGACACTATGTTTGGTAACCATTATGCATGAATTCTATGGGGCTTTCCCAATAAAATCATGGCCCACTTCATACAAAAGGGTACAAGTGGGTTTTCATCCTATGAGAAGCTCCACTTCCTAGCCCATAATCCATTCCGACCATCTATAACATGGCTCTACACCTCCCTCAAACCCCATATTTGCATCATTCTCAACATAAAAACATGAAACAAGGTTACACTACATGACATTTCACTAACAAGTCAAAATTGTACAAATCAAAAGTTTCACATAGATGGAATATACACAAACATAACATTGATATATTCAAATTAACATAGGTACAATAGGTAATTAGATCAATCAACATTTCACACATCACATTTACACACCATAGTGTGATATAGAGAACATGGGTTTGTTTCAGAGGTCTTTTACAATTACACTACCATGTAGGGTTTACACAAAAAATTTTGTGTTTATACATACATAAATGTGTTGTAATTAATGTAAAAATGAGGTAAAAAAACAACTTGATAACATCCATCCAAAAGGGTTCAAAATAGTGAACAAGGAAAGTATAGTACATAATAACATAATGAAATTAGATCACTGGCATAAACATGAAGTAATAGTTAACTTGCCAGTCCAAAATTATATAAATCACATCTCTTCTAAAATATCAAACCATTGAAGGATATACACTGTATCTGATAAAATGTTGTCCAATAGGTACCTTGCTAAAAAGGTTTATATGTGAACCAAGGTAACTCAATAGTACTACATTGATTCCCAAAGTTGTCTAATCAACCACGGATCATACTACTATGACACAAAAATATCAAGTATATTTTTCGCATGTAGTATCTTATAGTTTTAAATTTATTAATTTACTCAAAAGTTAAAGTGCAGGTTTTTTGTTAATTTAACCATTCGTACAATTTAATCAAAATATATATCTTTATATATCAAAGTGGCTCACTATAGGATAATTTAATATATTTAAGTAACAAAAATGAAATATTGGCACATGGTGCCTCTCAAAACAAACATAAGTCCAACAAGCACAATACGTATTATCAACAGGATTAATGGCCAACCTTGACAGTTTCCCCCCAAAATTCAGATATCACAATCAATGCCAAAACTATATGCTCTAGGAAACTAGCATATATGTTACCAATCAAACGTATTCTCTTATCACGAGCATGTTTAACAAAAGAGAAGGTACATCCACTGAGGGTTACCACTAGATTTAACTCATAAATAGACTTATTTTAATTCAATGATATCAAGACTCATAGGAAACCTACCCAATTAAGTGCCACCACCAAGATTCAAAAAATCTCTATGATAAAATCACCTACTTATTATCAAGGAACCTAAATTATCAAGGATTTATCAATCCATGCAAGATGCTCCAAGATCAGTAAGGTATAATCTAAATTTTGTAGCAATGAAGAAAATCAAATCAAATTCCTCTTGAGGATCCTTATCAACAAGGTCACCTCCGAACCACTGACAGCTCAACACAAGGGTGTTCTCTTAACAAATACTTCAATTAATGTGGTCATAACCTCAAGGTAATTATTGACCACAACATTTGGATGTCAACATCCAAACTGGATCCATATACTTTGGGTTTTGAGTAAACATGCACTAGAGGTAAAAGTACCACTCTAACACGGTCAATACTTTAACGAAGTCAATGATCACACCTAATTCTTTCCAAGATGCCTCAAAAGCTTGCATGTTCCTCTACATCCAACACCAAAATTCAAATCCAATGGATAGTCTCTCAAATGTGGGGATAAAACAAGGCATATCTCACTACCAAAAGGTGATAAATGTCATTCACCACAAGGATAAGTAAAAAAACAAAGTGACCCTTATGAGGCTCTCTAAAAAGGCCATCCATGTGGTATCACTAGTCGACCACACAAGGTAAAGGTAATATATATGACACTCAAAAGTATGTGGATAGGTTTTAAGTAAAAAACTATGTGAAACAACATGAGGCTCTCAATACCTCACATGGACTAAGTATGTCCCTAATCCTTTGTAACTCTTTGTGGTCCATAAAGACGAGGCTTTTGGCCTAAGATAGAATTGTGCCCAAACTCTTATTAAAAGTAATCACAAGGCAAGAGTCAATAAATAAATAAGATGGGATGGATTATAATAATTCATCTCAATTAAATGCAATCTCATCACTCCAGTTGAGATAAACATCAAGAAACCATCTAATACACTCCACTTGAGTGGAGAGACATTATTTGATTGAAAATTAGGGGGCCACTGAACCTAGCAAGGCCCATTTAGACTATATATGCATAAGACACTCTAATATCTAGTGAAGACCAAACATCATGGTATTAAGAGTTAAGATAAGTCTATCTAAGAACTCATCTAATAAGTCCTTCAAGGAAAGATGCATATGGCAATAATCAATGGAAAGTTCCATCAGCCTAGCACTCAATAACTTGATTTTGAGTTTACATTTACTTGGGTGTCATGGATAATTAACTTCGTAATACTTGGTTTTAACATTTAGTCTAAGTATTCATCAAAACTCATCTACTAAACTAGATGGGTGGATGTTTGACAATCCTAGAATGGGTATCTCAAGCACAAAGACCAAATCAAAAAGGTAGGTGTATGATGCTCGATTGAAGAGTCCATAGTCCAATGAACTCTTCATGTTTACTATTATTACCTAATCAACAAGGAAAACACCTAATAAGTACACACATTGGTTCGAAGTGGAAGAAGTGGTACTAGATAATGATACCCAAAGCTCCTGGTGTAGAAATCGTGATCTGATGCCAAAATGTCATGCCTAAAACTAATACAATGGAACACATAAAAACATTCTCTTCTTTATGAGAAATGTGCAACACACATTCTTCACAACTGCATTACCCATTGGCTAGCCAACGATGTGGTACAATATGTACAATGTATCCAAATAAACTCACATGCCTAAAAAACATGAAAATCAATGCAAAAATGGTTGCATGGTCACTATGCAACCAAACTAGCCCCACTTACTTAAATGACCTACAAGCTAACAAACAAACCTACAACTCTCTTATCCACCTTAGTGGGCCCAATGACCCCAAGGCCCTAAAAATTTTATTTTAAATAGAGGTGGGTTCGATTAACCATTGGCTTGAACTAAACATCCTAACTCCTAATAGAGTTCAAGGAGGGTTTAGAATGATTCCAGATAATCACGTGGCTTAGTCCTCACTTAAGTGACAAATGAAGTTTAATTATGCATTGAATTTATTTCAAGAAAGTGCTACAACAAATATCAAATAAACCTCATATGACCTCAAAGGGTGCCTAAAATATCTTGTTTAAGCCCTTTGAGATTGGTGCACCCAATCTCCATTGTTAGATCAAATCGATCTCTACCATAAAATATTTTCAAAGTAAAAAGGTAACAAAAATTCCTCATGGAATCCATAAGGTACCCAAATTAGTCATTTATTTAAAAAACTCAGATTTTGGAGGAGGGAGGAGGTATTGGAGGATGATTTTTCCATATTTATCCCTCCTTTCCTTCCTAAGCTCTAGACAACTACCATTAATGGAGTCTCTGAGCTTTTGACCCAAATATGTATTTTTCACTGTTAATTTTATAATTCAAGAGGAAGATGCATGTGAGAGTTATGTAGGTACCCAATTTGATGGAATGCTAATACGAGGTCTCAATCTCCTATGGTTGTCAAGAAGGTCCTGCGAGATTCAAGATACTCCACAACCATTAATGGTCATCACAAGGTAAAAATTAAGAGAAGTTTTAGTTTTAAATTTATATTTTTATCTTGGACTGAAGGGGAATAAAAAATAGTAGGGGTCCCCTTTTGGGTCAAACCATTTTGGGGCTCCCAAGAGCTCGTATTAGCCGATAAGGTCCAAACATGCCTCCCTATGACAAAACCAACACAAAGTGGGAACTATGAAGTTTTAGGTCCCAAAACTAGTTCCAAGTGAAAGGGGACAAAAAATTGAGTTGAGGGGGGTGGGGAATTTTTGGTTTTGCCACCTTTAAGCCACCAAGTCTTCACAATTGCAGTTGTAAAATAGGTATACTAGTTTGGAATGGAGGTATAATCGCACTTGAGTGAAAAGGTCGTAACAGGAAAAATACGTATCCCTAGGTATCAAAACTAGTACTATGTGGAAGAGAAATAAAAATAGAGGGGGAAGGTCATTTTTAAAGTCACCCACCTCTAGGCCACCAGGTCACCACAAAATAAGGATGAAAACTGGGTCTTCGAGAAAGGTAATAGTTCTTTTATTTTTCATGTTTAGGTTTTAAACTTTATAAAACCTAAGTTAAAATTAAATAATATTATATTGTTTATATTGGAAAGTGAGGCTAATATTTAGTCATGCGAACTGCAAGTGGTTAGAGTTAGTGGCTAGACCTAGCCACTGAATTTATATACCAAGCCACTGATAGTCTAACTGTTGGGTGATCATATGGCGTTAATTTTGCTAACCGTACCAAGCTATGGTTATATAACCACCATGTAAAATCTCCCCAACACCTTAAGGGCTTAGAACTAATAGCACGTGGTCCTATGGGTGACCACCACTTAAACTAAGCAAGTGCCCTATAAAAATGGTACACGGCCATTATAGAGGGTATGCAGGTAGTAATCAACTACCCTATAGAGGAAATTTTCCAAAAATAATATCTTACAAACCACATAATGAAAAAATTATGAAATGAAAGGTTAATGTTTTAAAATTTCTATAATTTCATTCTAAAATTATTTTTGACCTTCTAATACACTGTTTAGCATGCCAATTAAATATACAAAGTGTGGGCGATTTGCAAAGGAGATATCATGGTTTTTAGACCATAAAATTTAAAAATTAACAACAATTCATCTGCAACTCCAAAAATTATGCCTTTATTTTCATTAAATCTCTAATTAAACTCAATTTTCAGCAAAGTAGAAATTGGGAGAAATTGGAAAGGTTTTAAGTGCTTAAAATTTAATCTAATAAAACTATCCTTCCATGGCTTTACTCTAATCAATGCACTTTTAAATTTTTGTAAATATAAAATAAATATTTTCAAGCTCCTATGTAAAATATAGAAGGTACAATTAGAATTTTAATGCAAAATAATCATTTCCATTGTTTTTACAAATGGATACATTCTCTAGAAGGAGTATGCAAGTAGTAAAGAAACATCATGCTAATCCCAAACACTTGCTAATTTGTTTCATTCTAATATATATTTTTTCATATGAAATAAATACAATAATTATGACTCTCAAATATCCAAAATATTTATTTAAAATCATAAAAAAAAAGTGAACAATATGGTCTTAAATAGGTTTCCACATGCAACCACAAGGCCAACCGAAGGAGGGGCTCTCGTCCCATCCTTTTTCCATCATCAAGCAACTGTGCTAATCACCCCCAAGCCTAAGTCTCCTAGATCTAGGCATCACTACATCAAGGTTTAAGTAAATAATTTGGTAAAGGAGGTTTAAATAATAACCATACTAGGTATTGGATGCTCACTAGAAAAAATACATCTAGGAGGATTTAACTCAACTACACAAATGAGGTTTCCATAATCACAAAGCACAACAAAAATACATCCAATGAAATAATTCATAAATGAAGTGTTAACTATCAAACAACCTCAAAAATCCAAACATACAAGTCCTTTACTCACTGATTCGTAGATGATAATTTTCACTCTCTACACTTGGGGTGGAAGGATGAGAACCTTGGAAACATTCTATTGCCTAAACCCACGTAAGGATGCATACATAAAGAATTAAATATAATCCCATTGGGTATGATAAATACACCCTTTTAAGTCAAGATAAAGGCTTTAAAAAGAGCCAAAAAATCTAGGATGGATGCTACATATTTAAGCCTAAAGGCATTCAAAATAGCATGGTGGACATAATCAAAAACCATGGAAAACAAGTAAAGGAAGAGGGTAAGCCAAATGGCCTTAGCCCTCTTGAAAAATGCACTTAAGAGTAGGGAGAATATAATTTAAACAAGGTTACAATGAAATAATAATGGTTAAGGGAAACTACCATGGCTCCACCTCTTGAATCCTTTCAAGAGCTCCATTTAAAAGTCTTGGAAACTAATAACTCCTTTTCTCTATGCTCCTCCTCAAAAATTCTCTTTCTCTCTTCCACTTATGGGTTTTACAAAATAAAAAATGAGTAGAAGAGTCCCCTTAATGAATGTTTCCATTACTCATATAAAAAAAAATATATCTTCCAAAATCCAATGTGAAGGTGACATTTGCCCCTTCCTATCCCCTAGATCATGGTAAAAAAGTCTCCCTTCTCCATAACTCTACTTACAAGCCCATGTGGGAAAGCAAGCAAGTCCATACCTCATACATGAAATAAATATCCAAAGCCATAAATGGCACATGGATTGCCTCAAAATTTTTCTAAGGCTTCTGTAAATACTCTCCTACCTTACTATTGGTCAAAGGGAAAAAATATCAATTGAAAAACTATAAAACCTACTTTATGACTCACTCTAAGGTTGGGTATCTCAATTCATTTGGGTTTTGATTCAAAGGGGGCCACTTAAGTGGATTAAAAATATTTTAATAATGAAAAAAAATAAAAATGAATGCCTAATGCTAAATTCAAGATTTGAATAATATCCAAGGGAGGTGAATAGTCAAAAATAGTTTACAAACATCTACACTTCTGACTAGGCCCACAACAAGGTACATTGAGTGGTTTGGATCATAGTTAGGTCAAGTATATGTGTCACCACTCTGCCCATGATGTGTTCATGTTTTCTGTAGTCCTATTTCCATCATTGGCCTCCCCTATCACCTATACAACATTGCACACATAAAATGCCCTACCCTAGAAGTCAAAACTGTAGAATGTAAGTAATACAATTAATCTCAATTAACATAAGGTGCACATGAAACATCAAAGGAACCATAAGTCAATGGTATTAAACTCATACCAATCATTCAAACATATGTGTAATAAATTATATGTTTAAGAATAAAATCTCTATTAGTATGAAATCAATACTCATATAAAAGGACAAACACAATAACATAAGCAAACTGATTATCATAATGCATAGCATAATAATCTTATCTAAACATAACTATTATTTCTTAAGGAAAAAATAACATATCATAACATATATAATATTGGCCTTAGTCCCAAGGATTAATTACCATCTTGTGTCTCAACAACACATAATACACATTGCAATAAGAGTGTGTGCAATAACAAATGTCTAACGGTAAGCACTGTGAAAGTTTGGGGTTTCACATCCCCCTCCCATTATAAAAAAATTATTTTAATATTATACTAGTGTTTGTAAGGACAGTAAGAATGGATAATTATCATCAAAAACTCAAGAAAGGTAAGTCATCTACAACATTGATGTTCTTGTGGAACCTATAAGACATTGTTACCAACATACAACATGGTAACACACACAAAATATGTTTACAAGGGAATCAAAAAACTATTTGAAGGTAAACGATACACTATGATCGATGAAGTCCACAAGCTTAAAATGAGGGGTATTATATTCTTCCCTATTAAAGAGGCATCATCCTTGATGCATATACTACAATGAATAATACTATGACAACACATGATCTCAACTCTTCCTAAAATACCACTAGAAGTATTTGATACCCAAAGTTACACCAATAAAATAATTGAAACCCAAATAATAATTGATATAATCATGCAATCAAGAGTTTAATATGATGTATACACACTAATAAAAAGGATGAGTTCCACTCTAGGGTGAAAGTAAAATGTGTTGAAATAAGTGCCATTCCATGGTAAAACCACACTAAGTAATGTTGAGTGATATCGAGCAATATAGAGAAATACTGAGTGCCATGTCAAAAACCATAGTGATAACTAGGTAGCCAAAAATGTATTCCCAACACTAAATATACTTGAAGGAAAAGAAAAACATGGGGATAACTCACCCTAGTTATACCATCTCTTGGCCTTAGGAGGGCATACACATCTTTGACAATGCCAAAGTACTATATAGAAGGCCTTTATGAGCTACATTCCATTAGGCAAAATATACAAAACAAAACACCATGTCTAGTGATTAAAGGATGAAGTCATGAACCTATCCATACATGTTCCCTTTGTGACCCTATATCTTGTTCAACAATATATTTTTTTTCCCCGAAACCATGGATAAGATGAAAATTATGCACATTATATAACATGTAGAAAACTAACATTTACAATCAATGAATAACATAAAATCAATCGATCAAATTATGTAGATCAATAAATAAAATAACATAAAAACTTATTTTAAGACAAAGTAGCCCCAAAAGAGTTTAAAACCATAATAAAACTTTAATTCAAACAAAATCAAGTCAATGATTAGTTGAATGACTTCTTAAATAAATAGGAAAAATATGTTGGTTTCAAAATAACTTAATTTTTCAATCAAATAAAAATAAGTTTCAACTTAACAATAATGTAAATAACTCACATCACGTGGACTATGTGGCTTGGGGAAGCCACTATAAAGGATAAGGACATAAGTAACCATCAAAGAAGTCTCGATTACCTCATAGAAGTAAGAGTAATAAGCATAAGTATCATTATATACACATGGCACAACATACATTAGTACTCACAAAGTTTATCTTCTTACAACCATTAAGGGTGAATAGAGGGACATTGTATTTTTAAGTGACCATCATGCACAAAGCCTATGGGGCTTACCTAGAAGAAACAGGTCCCACTTTATACAAAATGGGAAAAATGGGTATTCAACTTACAATAAGCTCCACTTCCTAGCCCATAACTCGGTCAGACCAACATGACCAGGGATCTACAACTCCCTCAAACTCCATACTTTAATCATGTTCAACATAGAGACATGAAATAAGGTTACACTAAATGACATTCAATAACAAGATAAAACTGTAAATCTGATTAGTTTCACATAGATGGAATACACACAAATAAATAATTGATATACTCACATTAATTTAGGTACAATAAAAAATATAAAAATTGACATTTCACACATCAATCTTACACACCATATTGGGACATAGATAAAGTAAGTTTGTTTCAGAGGTGTTCTACAAGTACACTACCATGCAGGGTTTACACAAGAACTTTTATGTTTATACATAGATACATGTGTTATAATTGAGGTGTTTTAGTATATTTTTATTCATTTTTTTAATAAATAAACTTACTAAAAATGTAAAGTATGACACAAGGTTTTAAATGGATACTTGTGATGAAGGTTGTGCACTGTTCATCTAGTGAAGTAGGAACTCCTTTTTGGCTAGGAAGTATTACTTGCACACAAGAGACAACTCAAAAAAGATTGATTAATAACATATATAAGTGGGTTTCCTGATACTAGACCAGTCCCAAGAAGTGGTACACTTCTTTAAGAGGATGTCAGCCCAATGTATGAAGTAATTAAGAGGAAAATGTAATAATATAAATTAAAACAAGCATATGGTAATGTAGAAGTGATACAAAAATGAAATGGATTAATCTATTGCATGGATGTTAACAAAGTGTTCATTCTAATAAGCTATAGCTAAATCTTTTTGTGCCTATATTGCTTCTAATTATTCAGTGACTATTTATAGAGTAGGAGTAAATACAATTGCACAAAGTCCTAGCTCAAAATAAATATCACTCTGAACTACAAAGAGTGGGTGAGGGACTATGGGAAAATCATAGATGGAAACCACATAATGTAAAATTCCTAGTAATGTCATCTACAAATAGAGAAAAATGATTTTAAGACCAAAAACAACTAATTGAAATTAATTTGGACTGTTAAATTAGATTCAAATTGTAGATAGAAAGTTAGAACATAGGGATTGATGTCAATTATTTTAGAATCATTAACAGTTATATGAATTGGGGATGATTCATGTGAGGAATAATCATCGATCCTGACAGTAGGGAAAGAAATCTCAAGATGGGACCTAAAGATGGGCTTTAAGGGATTTAAAATAGCTTTAGGAAAAATTAATGATAATTTGACCTGACGAATGGTAATAAATAAAACATAATCAAACAATATAGGAATTATAATATATTTAAATGAAAAACATACTTACTTTTGAAATGCTTCCAATATTGTAGAGAATTATCATGTTGATGGGGATATTCTTAATCTTAGAGTGAGTTGGGATGGACTAAGGTAAGTGTGTCATTCTTCCATAGGTATTCCAAGATATTTTCTCTAGCATTCCAGTGTACAAATTTGGGATCCTTCTACTTGAGGATGGTATGAATTTAAATTGTTGGTGATCCCAACAAGATCGAAGATGATCATGGGGTCAATGTTGATCCAATCTAAGTTTGTCAATTTCATTCAAATAAATCCGATCCATGAGGTTAAACTTAGTCCTAGGCTATTTTAAATGAAGTCCGGCTAGGGATAGGTTGTTAAGACATTAAAAACAACTTAATTATAATATTTTTGGGGAGATTTTACTAAACTTAAAGAGGGTTAAGTAGTTAAAATTATTTACTTAGGTAGAAATTAATTAGCAAGACTAATTATGTGAAGTAAGATAGTAATTGGTAAAACTAAATTAACTAAAGTAAAAAAGGATGGGGAAATGGTAAGACACATTTATTCATACTAATACAATGGTGTAAATTCATAATGTCCACATTTGCCCCTTTTTATTGAGTTGTTTGTGATAACCTACTGTGAGACAAAAACTAGGATGAGTCCAATGCCCCAGGTTTATGTGAGGAGGTATCCCCCTTCAAACTAAGAGCCAGTGTAGGAGAAAAAAGTGGTGATGGGTTTGAATTAAATGGTAATAGATATTATAGGTATAAGTTAAAAAATGGGATGAGAAACTAATTAGTGAGAATAACACTAATTATGCACTATCAAGACATAAGATTATACAGGAAATAATGCCCCATGGTAAACAAATAATGGATTACTATAACTATGAAAAATTATGTGCAAGCAAAGGTGATCGAGAGAACAAAGGCTAGGGTGGGCCAACCAAAACATTTATTATGTGTGGGTTGTGGGTACATCCTAGAGATGGTCATTCACAGGATAAAATAGATTATCATGTTCACAGGGGAAATGTCCCAAAGGGAATGTAGGCCTTTTGAAAAGACTGTGGGACCAATAGATGGTCTATGTCCACTAACTAGGGGTATAGAGTGGCAAATAAGGGGATAGTGATAGCAAGGGAAATTGTGTGGTCTTAGGTCACAATAGATAGTAGGGTTAAGGAAAATAAATAGTGATAAGAAAAATGGAACTGATCCCAATTTCCATAATTGATGTCGATTAATTAGAATTCAACACCGATTTTCTAGAATCGATGGTGATCATAAAATAATCATGATCAATTGATTAAGAATATATATAGTAATATAGACATGGTAGAATCTCATTAGCAATTTGAGAATGTGTTTGTAATAGAGAAAATTTTGATGCCTCTCTACATGTTTTAGTGAAGTATATAAGATAGAGGTTAGTGAGAGTGGTCAATGAAGGTGATGATGATCACATAATGAGGTAGGGTGTAATTTTTTTTTATGTTTCAAATTTTTGATTTTTTTGTAAGTTGTTTTTTGTATTTTGGATATATTTATACTTCTTATAGGTAGGTCAAGTTAGTAGGAGTTGGTATCGACCTATAGTGGATCGATGTTGATTCCTCTAATTAATCACCGATTATTTATGGATCGACATCAATTAGACAATCGATGATGATGGGTTGCTAATCGGTGTCGATCATGTAAGGGTCAATGTTGATTCTTAAGAATTGAGGTCGATGGGGGTAGAAGAGAAAAATTAGAATATAGAGTTAGTGGCATAGGAAACTAAAGAAACTTGGGGGGTTCATGGGATTTTAGGTACGTATATTACTTACTGTATGAGATCAAGTGCCACCATTGTTAGAACAGCTTTGAGAAGTGATGGGAGATGTGGATTTGGAGCATCTAGAGGCTATAGGATTAGGTGGAATATGCCACTATCATCAAGTGCATAGAGATCATAGTCTACTTATGGCACTATTAAAATAATGGGATTTAACTATAGGGACTTTTTGGTTTCCTACTGGGTAGATGACCTTGGAATTAGATTATATATCATTTATTATGACTATCAGTGTAGGGGAAAACATTATTCTAGTAGATGAGAAAGGTCAAACAATAACACTGATACGTCTATATGGAGAGTATGTTGTATATATTGCTTTCATAGTAGGAGGGTTTAGTTTTTAGATTCTATATGATCATGATTGATCTCAGAGACAAATGATTACTATGATGATGATGGATATTTCTTGTTATACATTGTCTGATTCAAGTGGTAGGATATTTACATGGAGTTTGATAGGGGTACTAGTTTATATGTGAGAGCATCATATAGTGTTTGCATGGGTGCCTAAAATTAAAGTAGAGATATACAAAGAGTTATGGGCATGGAGGACACAATGATGTTTTGGTCTAGATGTGACCTTCGTGCTATAGTTTTGAGCCTATGAACATATATGAGTAGTTCAACCACTAGGGCTACCATGGATGGAATGGCACTGATTTGTAATTAGTGTGAGATTTTAATGATTGAGAGATGACTTCACCCATCCACATGGAAATGGGAGAGTACAATATTTATATTATTATCAAGGTATTTTAGAGGAGTTAGAGGAGGAGGAGGTGGTATGGAGGCCATATGTAAGATTTACAACTTGGTCAGGGATGGATAGGGAGTTGATCATGGGGTAGCAGGTGAGGTGGTTATGAGGGCATCATGTGGAACATGTAGAGTTGTTGTAGTTTAGGTGTGTATGATGATAACTTGGGATACTCTAGGATATACCAAGGCACCACAAGTATATAAGAGAGATGACTCTAAGGGGGAGTTACTAGAGCTACAAATGACAAGTCTTCATATTTTGGCAGAGGAGGAGATAAAGGGGGTGGATGTGCATGATATTGGGATGATAATGACATACTTTTTATGGTGGATGTACCAGTTGGGAGGAGGATAAGAGAGAGTGGTATGGCCTTGATGGAAGGTAGGAGATATATATATGGTAGATGTGAAAGAGAGAGGAGGAGATGGGGAAGGAGAGACAAATATATAGGTAGTGATAGTAGAGAGGGATGGACTATAGTTAGAGTACTATGTTTTATAGACATGGTTATATAGAGTTGAGTTTGACCAGGATCGCCTATAAGCCAATTTCACTGAGTTGTAGGGGAATTTTGATTCATTACAAGTGAGTTATAATGAGGTATGTCATGCTTAAGATAGATTTATGACCAACATGAGAGACTTCATGTACTGGTATGGGCTGCAAGAGGAGTTGTGTTGGTATCTTTAGTAGGGGGAGGGACACAGGGTAGGAGGATAGGGCCATCAAGTACTATTAGTATGGATAGGTGCCAATATGTCATGATAGAGCTCTGTTACTATGATTAGATTATTACAAAGTAGCTGCTAGAAGTTCCCAAATATGCCATATATATAAAAATACAAGGTCTGACTCTATGATGGACATAGATTGCTATAGTTAGTGTGGTGAGTGTATCATGAGGGAGATATGGGAGGGATGGAGGAGGATATGGAGGTAGAGATGGAGGTGAGGATGGAGGTAGTGTAGGAGGTAAATTGAGTATCCACTTGAGCTAGCTCTAATTTATGGAGTATCTATATCTATGGTTTATTAAATGGGTTGGCTTTGTATATATTTTACATCATGACATTCTTACGATGTGTATTTGAGATTATATATATATACTTATGAGTTTATATGCCACATACTTGTTACATGATATTACACTATTTGATTATGGATCTAGATTACTTAGATTATGTTTAGATGGTATCTGAGTTTATTGATATGATACATCATGGTTTATATTATTTATATGGTGTTAACATGGATTATGGTTTTTATATCATGCGATGTAGCTTTAAATTTTTATCTTGATTATGAATTTATATTTATGTGTTTTAATGGATTTATGATGGATTATGGATTTTAAATCATGTAATAATTTCATAAGATTATGAATTTATGATCTATTTGGATATGGATTTGATATTACATGGATGGTGTTTACATGGTTTTTTAATTTTTGATTATACTAATTGTATTCTATGGAACATCATGGATTGGGTTCTATGTTGTGGTTGATTATGAAATTAGATTATGTTGTGGTTTGTATGAATTTAAATGTTTTTGAATAATGGTAATTTATGATGAAATGATTTTTATATTAACTTATCAAGGATGTATGACTCATAATTTGATTGGACCCTGACCAAATCTAGGCCTCCTATTGCATTCACATATGGGTCCTTTTATCCAATGTTAATAAGAATCCTTAATAATCTCATGTCAATTGAATTATTTGGCTTTAAAAGGGTATTTTTATGTTAGTAGGGAATGGGGAAAAAACTTATTTCTCTAGGAATACACATATTGTTTTGTGTTTTTGAGTTTTTTAGGTTACCTTCAATCTAATCCCTATATATATCTAGACTGATCAATGCGGGAAGTTTTTATGGGATATAATTTTGATTTTATAACTTTTTGAAGAGTTTGATTTTAATAAGGAAACTGATCAATGTGGGAAGTTTCTTAAAAAATAGGCATATAGACATCCTTTAAGGGAGTGGTCTATATGTTTAGATGTATGTATTTTAGCAGCTATCCTTTGAGGGATCAGTTTGCATCTTTGATCTTTTTCTTAATTCTAATAACAACTATCCTTCGAGGGATCAATCTACAACTTTGATCTTTTTCTTGATTTAAATAATAACTATCCTTTGAGGGATTGGTCTCCAATTTTGATATTTTTCTTGATTTCATATCCCAAATTAACCTTTTTCCATGGATTAGATTAAGGCAATTTAGGGTGTTTTCATAATCTAAGCCACAAAATAAGATAATAATTTATTCCTTTCAAACAAAATTTTAAGGTGAAGGACTTATAAAAACTAATGATTTGGAACTCCACCCTATTTTTAGCAAAGCTAATCCATGAAAACATGTTATGAACAGAGCCAGGGTGTCCATATTTAAGGTTAAAATGGGTATCCTGCTAGAAATTCACATGATTTGTTATCATTATTGGGTACATTTAGAGATAGGGAATAAGATTTTAGTTATAAGGAGAACTTATGTTAACTATAGTTTTTAATAATATTATTAACAATAGAAAGGGTGTAGATGTAAAGCATTAAGAGGTTCACATTCTAGTTTCCTATCAAGGGAGGCCAAGCGGTATGCCTTATATCCATATTTATGAATGATAATATAGGGTCCAAGCTAATTCAGGGAAAACTTTCCTCATTTACTTCTTTCCATATTTGTGACATGTTGATTTTATTTAAGGAAAAGGTCATTGATATTAAATCCTCATTCTTTTAAATGTTGATTGTATCCATGTTTTATCCATTCTTGTTATACATGAAGGTGATCAAGATCTATGGATCGATGCTCATTTGAAAAATTTAGTTGTGTTAATCATTCTTGATGATAATCCTCTTCAGAAATGATGTCCTTAAGAGACATTTGTAGAGAAGAAACTTGGACTTATAGGGGAGAACTGCTTCGATACCATATACCAAATAAAAATGGGCAGTACCTGTAGGGGTTTGAATACTAGTTTGATAAACCCACAAAGCAAAAGGTATGTGAAGATGCTAATTCTTTCCAGCCTCATTAATTAGCTTGGTTAACATCTTGACAAAGGTTTTGGTGGATGCCTCAGCTTGCTCATTAGCTTACAGATAATAAGGTGACAAGAAGCTTAACTTAATGTTGAAGGAATCACACAACTTTTAGACTTTCTTATTTTTAAAATATTTCCCATTATCTATAATGATTTTTTGTGGGACACCAAAATGACATCTTATATGATTAATGAAATCAATGATCTTATCTACCTTGGTAGAAATAAGGGGAACAACCTTCACCCATTTAGTGAAATATTTGGTAGTAGTAATGATAAAACTATGTCACTGGTAATATTTAGTATTAATATTCCCTATAATGTATAATCCCCATTGGGAAAATGGCCAAAAGTCTTTGGATACTTATAACACATGACTAGGTACATGGGATAAGTTGGCATGTTTTTTGTACTTCATGAATTTCTTGACATATTCACAACAATCCTGATTCAAAGTAAACCAATAATAACCTATTCACACAATCTTCTTGGAAAAATTTAAACCACTAAAATGTCCACTCACATATTCCATCATGTGTTTATTTGATTTTGAGATTTGCTTCAGATCTCTAGAGACAATAGAGGAGAATACAATCAAACCCCCACTTATAAATCACACTCCTAGTATTATATGCTAGGTATTATACTACTAAAAAACACACTTAGAAATTTTGGATAAAGCTAAAAGAATCATACCTTTAGACAAATAATCAAATATTTGTGTACCATAGATCTAAGTGATTTTATTATACAATATGGATAGAAAGAAGATTAGTTTTGGTATAATAATTTTGATTGACCTTGTGGATAATGAAAAATAATTTAGATTCTTGAGAGGAATATGGGATAAAAGAAGCCAAGGAATCGATGGTATCAACAAACTTGTTGGTTGATCGAGTAGTGGCCTAGGTGACATAGTGGTCAAGGGTGGCTAATAACGGTTTTGATAACATTTTATACCTCTGGAGGATGTTATTATTGCACTAATATATGCCATTTATTTTATTAACTACCAATTGGGAGTCCCCAAAAATAAGAAATGACTTAACACCTAAAGCCAAAGATGTTTGGAGACCTATAATTAGGGCTTCATATTCTACCATATTATTAGTACAGTCAAAATCAAGTTTGAAAGATAGGGGTATAGGAATGCCTCATGGTAGTATTATAATGGTCCCTATTCCCCCTCCACATTTGCATTTAGATCCATCAAATAATAATGTCATATGATATTTGAGATCTCTTTGGGATGTGGAGGTTGTAGATTCATCGGTAAATTCGTAACTAGATGGTATATTATTAGCAAAGGTGCCTCAGCTAATTGATCAGCAAATATTTACCCCTTAATCAACTTATAGTTAAGGAATTAAAGATCAAACTCGATGTGAAGCATAATCCATCTTTCTATTTGTTGATTCTGATAGGGTTTTAAATGCATGAACTTAAGGGGATTAGTATTGGTAATCACATAGGTTTTGTGTTTAAGCAAATAGTAGTGAATTTTAAAATTTACAAATACTAAGGCCAAAAATAGTTTTTCAATATGCATGTAATGAGTCTCATACTCAACCAAAGTATAACTTATAGAATAAACTACTTGATATATATGTTGTTTGTATCAATGGGTAAGCATGGTTTGTAGCTAAGATATACAAGTAAAAAGGTTTATCCTCTCTTGGCAAAGTAAGGATAGGGGGATAAGAGATATTTCTTAAGTGTATCAAAGGCTACTTGATAATTTTAATCCCATATAAATTGGGTGTATTTATTAATAAGGTAATGGAATGGTTGACATTGGTCAAATAATTATGAAATAAAATAGGGAATAGACTATAGTTTCCCTTGCAAACTATGAATTTGCCTGAGGTTGGAGGGAGGTAGTATATCAATAATGTATTTAATTTTATCATGATCAACCTCAATTCCCCAAAGGCAAATGATAATACCCAAATGATTTCCTAATAAAACCCCAAAGACACACTTTTTGGGGTTAATATGAACCTAATATTTGACTAAACAGACAAATATTATCTAAAGGATAGATAGGTTATCTTTATGATACCTGGATTTACCAAGGAGATAATCCATATAATATTCAATGATTTTTTGAATTAATTCATGGAAAATATAGGTCATGGCATGTTATTAAGTTGTTCCTATGTTTTTTAAACTAAAAGGCATAACCCTATAACAAAAAGTTCCCAATAGAGTAATAAAAGATGTTTTATGATGGTCTTTTGGGGTGATATAGATCCAATTATAGAAAGAAAATCCATCCATGAGTGAAAACATTTCACGTCCTGCAGTGAGATCCATGATCTGGTCGATATTAGGAAGGGGAAATTCATCTTTTAAATAGGAAATGTTAAGATCACAAAAGTCAATACAAAGGCATATTCCCCTTATGGGTTTTGTGATAGGTACTAGTTAGATACCCATTGAGGATAATCGATGGGTTAGATAAAGTTAATGAATAACAACTGCTATAATTATTCTTTGACAAGCAACACTACATGAGGATGCTTTTTCAAAGTTTTTGTTTTACTAGTTTAGCTTCAAGAATGGTGATGATGTTATGGATGAATATAATAAGATCTATTCCTATCATATCACTATGAGACCAAGCAAGGCTTAGCTATGATTAACAAGGAATGTTGTGAAGTATCGGTGCTCTTGAGAATATAAGGATTGGCTAACTTTGATGTTTTACATAACCTCAAGTGTTTCTATGTTAATATCCATTATAGCTTCATTTAAAAGACTAGGGGAATCAGATGGTATGATATTCTTAAGATATGAATCCCATACCCCAAAATATGTTGAAATAGATTTTTCATCCGGACATCCATTACATGGATTGAGGAGGAATTTTTATCTATTAGGTCAAGAAAAGTTGGGGGAAGGTCTAAGATTTTTTTGTCATTTTGATAAGTTAGTGGTTCCAAGTGAATGGTGATAATAAAAAAAAAAGTTAGGAGGGATGGAAATGGTATTATCAATTATTTTGGGAAAATTGAGAAGGGATGATTGTGCTTCATCATCCATATTTACAAAGATATTAGATGGAAAATCACTATCATTGTCAGCTTCAAAAGTTTTATTAAAAATGAGGCCATGTTTTTCATGTGGTTTTATAAGGTCATTTATCATAACTTCATGGGGTCCTTATTCATAACTCCTTATGCCAAATCCTTTCTAAGCACATCGTTGTAGATAGGTTTGTGTAAAATATGGTTTTTCAAGGAAAAGTTAGATGAGAATATTTTTTTATGTGTTTGAATTTCATTATATAAAGGGGATTGATTGATTCCCCCACAGATTAAGTGTGTTTTGAGGTAAGGGGGGCCAAAGAAGATAATATATCCTAGGTTGGTTGGTAAGTATATTTTTAGTCAGGGTGTCCATATTCTTGAGGGGTTGATAAGGTACTAAGAGTTAGCAGTTGATACTCCCCTAAAGATATCCATTTGAATTCCAAGTTAAGGGAGTTTTCATCAGGGATACAGGATGAGGGTATTGTATAACTAGCTAATGTTTCCACTAAAAATAATGAGATCAAATTTTTTATGGGGATCAAGGCATCATTGGGCTGATAAGTCAAGTTGCATGTCTTGAATAGATGTGGGTTTGCTGGGATGACATAGATCTTACCTTCATGTTCATATTTAAGCAGTCAATGTAAAGTAGAGGGGACATCACACATAATGCATATCTAAGGATGTCTTATTAGGATGTCATATTGAAATTCTCCCTCTATCATGTAAAATAGCTATGGGAGGGCACATATACTTACTTGGATGGGAAGGATGACTATACCTAATGTGGGGGAAACTATGTCATTAAAGACTCGTAAGATGGTTGGAGATTGAGACACAATAGTTTCTAGTAACTAGAGTTGCCTAAAAGCATGTGAGTAGATAATATTTATACTCGCTTCATTTTCAATCATAACTCTTTTGATTCATGTTTGATTAACTTGGTTAGTGATAAATAATTGTGGGTCCTAGTCTTTGGGTTGTAATGGGGATATTTTAGAATCATGAAATATGATAGATGACAATTTTTTTAAGGATCCAATGAAGGTCAATAGAGGTGGAGGTTCATCTGGTTGTACTTAGATGGTTTACAAGGCATCTATCATATATTTGTGATGTTGTGGATAATTTTGGATAAGTTTTTATAAATACATTTTGATGGGAAATTGGTGGAATTATATTAGAACTAATGTCTGTATCAATTTTGAGGGATTGTTATTCTATGATTTCCCTAGAATAGAAACTTTGGGTTTTGGGATAGGAAATGTATGATTATATATCAAATAAGTAGGGGATTTTTCAAAAGACACATTGGTTTTGTTTGGATTTTGGGTTTTACGACCCTTTTTTGGGATCAAGTGGTTATGTGTATTGCACCTATTTGAAACAATGGTTGGTTTGTTGTGTTTCTAGAATCATATGATTATAGAGGGTATAAGAGGGGTTGATACTAAGTTTCATCAAAGGTTTTATCTTCTTTTTTAAAAATTTATTCTGACCCTCTCGGTATTGTACTAGTTTCTAGGGTGGTCACGACTCTAGTAGTTTGATTATGAGGATAATCAAGACCAAACTATTACCTTAAAAGATCATCCTTTGCTAATAAATCTTAGATTATAGCTTTAAGAACATTAAAACTTTTAGTATTGTGCCCCAATATTTGATGGTAAGTGCACTTATTATTTTCTTGATACCATGTTGGGTTTTAAGTACGAGGGTTTACAGTCTTTAGAGGTGGTAGTGTGATAAGGGAAGTTCGAAGGTGTTGATAAAGAATCATGGAATAAGACCCCCATAATGGATCTTGGTTAAGTTTTTCCACATTTTGAGGCATTCCCATGCAGGCTACATTTCCTTTTGTGTCTTAATTTCTTACATCGATTGTTCTATTGTTTCTAATAGAGGGTACTTTATGTTTAGAATAAGACCTTATACTAAGATTTTGAGGCTAATAAGGATTTAAGGGATTGTGTATTGGAATTATTATAGTGGGAATATCCTTTGTACTGGTGTATATTTCTTATAGAAGGATTTGATAATGGTGGATTTTAGCCTTACAAAAGGATAAGGTCTAAATATGGATGTTTTAGTTCGAGCTAGTAGCATAACCATTTTCCCTTTTTGAGCTCGGTCATAAGTAGTAGGGATATCCTCTTTAGAGTGTTCAATTATTATCAGTGGATGTTGTAAGGATTTACCTCTTGGTTCCCCAAGGCATTTGTCTCCACTTCCTAAAACATTTCCCCTAGTTTTTATTTTTACAAGATTTGGCTCGGCTTGAGCTATAATGGAAGCTAGTTTTAGAGTTAATCAATGTAATGAAGTAGACATCTCAGGAGGGAATGATATAGAGGGAGTGAACATGTTATGTAAAGGTTTTGTAGTGACTAAAGGAGTAGTGTGTTTATTTTATGGGATATCCAAACAAGTATCCCCTTGATAGTTTTTTCATCCTTTTTTTTTATTGGTTGCCTCGAGTAGGCTTAGTTAGTGTTTCTTCAGGAGGATCCCAAATAATGAGATCAAGAAAACTTGAGTGGATATTAGGAATAAATTTAGTCAATTTAGATGGTTCAAAAATATCTCTTGTAAGGAGATATAGGATCTTTTTTATTTCATAAGATGATTTAAAAGCATTATCAACTTCTTTGGGTAAAATTTGATTATGGATTGTGTTTGTTACATGGATTTTGTGTTCTGAGGTGCTTCTTGAATTTATTTGTACATAATTAAATACAAAAGGATGGTTGGGGAATGGTTACCTAAAGATATTGATGGATTGATTGGTAGGAACATTAAGATTATCCAATTGTAATTCCCTTTGGTTGATAAGGTTTTGAACCAAACCTTTTAAATATAGACACTTATTGACCCCATGACCAAGTACACGATGATAAGTGCAAAAATCACTTTCCTTGTACCAACTAGGTTTGGGGAGAGAATCATCAAGGGGTATAATTGGAAGAAGCACTATAATGGAAGAATTTAGGAGATTATCTAAAATAGAAGCATATGAATCCCTTAAGGGTGTGAATTGTTGAGTGGGAAATCATGTTAAGGGTTTTTGTGGTTGTGTTTGGGAGGTAGAAGGTTTGGATTGGTTCATTGTTTGTGAAGGTGCCAATTTTAAGACAATAACATTTATTGTGCCTTTAGTTTTAGAATTGTTGGTCCCTTTGGATGGGTTGGGTTTGAAGTTCTTATTATGTAACTTAACTTTTCCTTCCTCTAAGGCTTAGATTTCGAGTTTATGGGCCATGGTAAAGGCTTCATTGAAAGTTTTAAATTATTGTACTTGTAGTGTTGACAAGATATGCTTAACACATGATCTTAAAAATAACTCAATTGATTAATGTTGAAGAAGGGATAAGGTTAGTTGATTTATAAGGCCTCACCACCTAGATATAAAGTTGGAAATTGACTCATCATCAAATTATCTAGTGGTGTACACATAGATTATGGTTACTTTCCTTACAATATTAATGGAGAATTGTTATAAATTTTTTGAGCCAATTTCCCAAAAGAAAATAAGGAGTACTGAAGGATGGAGGTGTACCAATTTAAGGTTGATCCATCCAATAACATGGGAAATTTACTTAAAAGGAGAGTGTCATCATAATCTATAAGTTAACAAACATGTCTACACACCCTAATGTATTGGTGGGGATCTTCCTTATTTTGAAAGTTAGTAAATTCAAGTAGTTTCCACTGTGTAGGATATAGTCAGATGGTCAATACTAGGTTGATAGGCTCATTTCAAATTTACTCATACATGAGCACATTTTTCTAAATAGAGATAGAATATTATAAATTTTCCATCCTATTCATAAAGATGTGCATGAGGTTAGGCTAGGTATTATACAAAGGCATACCCCCCTAAGACATTTTGTTGTAAATGTTGATAGGTGGGAAGTGGAGTGGAAAATGGTTTTGAAATGGGATAAACAACATAATTGGTCATGATAGGTTGAGATGTAGCCACATAGTATGGGATTTGAAAGGGTATGTTTTATTATGGGGATGAGTGAAGGTGAGTGGTCACAAAGGATTGTGAGGGAGCTAGGTATTGAGTATTTAAGGGGACATATTGTTGAAGAGGCTAACTTGGAGGAACATGTTGTGTAGGTTGTAATGGTTGGGTTTGAGGATTCGAATCTATGCTTGTTTGGATAGGTGGGAAAGGCAAAGGGAATGAGACTATTAAGTTTTTGAGTGAATTAGTGGGTGGTGGAGTAAGCATAAGTTGGGTTGTAGTAACATTTTGGGTTTAGGTAACAGTCAGAAAAGGGTTACTAGATACTAATGGTGGTTGATTATCTAGGGGTTGCATTATGTTGGTATCAAAAACCTATTGGAGGTGGATTGGTGGAAGAGGAAACCATGACTGCAATAAGCACTTTAGGTCCCTTTGGGGGCATGCCATAAAAACTAAGAATATTGGGTTCAAGGGGAAAGGGGAATTCATATGGCTCAAGTACTAAGATAATGGTTGAGGGAAATTAGATTACTATCTAATATACAAGTGAAGTCTAGGTTTCCCTATGTTTAAAATTAGGGAATGCCTTCTCCCATAGATTTAGGAGAGGTAGGAGGACTTGGTGTGTTCTCCATGGATGAGGATGAGGTATGAGGTTTGATTTATTTCAATTATTGTTTTCATGTTACAACTATGTAGTAATGAAAAAGAAACAAAAAATGAAATGTAAAGACACACAAATTCTTTTTTTTAAATTATCTCATTTTAGTGAAATAAAACACACACTTTATTAAAAGTACTTAAAAGATTTTTACTTTTTAAGAAACAAAATTTAGAATGCAATGGGGAGATGGATTAATGAAGTTACTAAGAAATGGTAGTCTAAGGTTGGTTTTAGGTTTTTGTTTAAGTTTGGTAACCTCTATATGTGCAAAGGTATGTTGAGGCCTGATTCTGTGTTAGCAAGAAGTACGTGGCTTAGTATTGGGGCCTACCACCTTCAATTCACACAATGCAGTGATAAGGGTGTCAAGTGCATAGCCTTTATACTTATTTTCAAAAAAAATTATAATCAGTTGATACACCGAGTTGGTTTTCCCCTTGCTAATGAAATATAAGTAGATCCACCTAGGTAGGAAATGTTATGATGTTTTTTTTTAAGATTACCATGGTTTGGTTGTGTGTGAGAGAGAGTGACTATCATGATGTATAAATCCACATAAATTAATCTATATGGATTATCTAAACAACTAGGGGGATGAAAGAAATTATTTTTAGACTTTAAAAAGGAAAGCAATAATTTTGTGTTTTCTCTTTTTTGAATGAAAACACACAATCATGAAAATGTAACTAACTAATGATTTCACAATGAAACTTAACAAGAATCATGAGACCTAGGGGTCTTGCTGGGTATGTCAAAATGTTTTAGTATATTTTTGTTCATTTATATTAATAAATAAACTTACTAAAAATGTAAATTATGATACAAGGTTTTAAATGGATACCTGTGATGAAGGTTATGCACCATTGATCTAGTGTAGTGGGAAATGTTTTTGGCTAGGAAGGATTACCTGCACACAAGAGACAACTCAAAAAAATTGATTAATAGGATATATAAGTGGGCTACCTAATATTAGACTAGTTCCAAGAAGTGGTACACTTCCTTAAGAGGATGTCATCCCAATGTATGAAGAAATTAAGTGGAAAATGTAATAATAGAAATTAAAACAAAGCATATGATAATGTAGATGTGATACAAAAATGAAATGGATTAATCTATTGCATGGATTTTAATAAAGTTTTCATTACAATAAACTATAGATGAATCTTCTTGTGCTTGTATCACTTCTAATTATTCATTTATTACTTATAAAATAGGGGTAAATACAATTGCACAAAGTCTTATCTCAAAGTAAATATCACTTTGATATGTGAATAATGGGTGAGGGACTATGAGAAAATCATAGATGAAAACCACATCATGTACAACTACTGGTAATGTCATATACAAATAGATATTCATGATTTTAAGACCAAAAAAAACTAATGGAAATTAATTTAGATTGTTAAATTAGCTTTAGATTTTAGATACAAAGTAATAACACAGGGATTGATGTTGATTATTTCGAAATCACTAACGATTATATTAATTGGGGATGATTCATGTGAGGAGTAATCATAAATCCTAACAATAGGGAAAGAAAGATCAAGATAGGACCTAAAGATGAAATTTAAGGGATTTTAAATGGATTTAGGAATAATTAATGATAATATGACTAAACTTTGTTGTCAAAATCCCTGGGAGCCCAACTTTTCTCATGCATATCTTTTGTCGTGCTACATCGTGTGACCTGAGATTTAGTGCATATAAACTAGGCACCAAAATGAATAAACCCATATGATTATTTTATCTTAAAACCTCCATGTGTGAAAATTATAACCTCATCAATATGATTACTTGGCTTTTTTGAACCCTTTTGTAAATTTGGCAAGTATAAAAACTTAGTGAATTTTGTTTGAGTAGCCAACTTTGCATCCTTATATCTTCTATTGTGCTTCATCGCATGGATTTAGATTTGGTGAATAATAATTAGGGATTAATGTGATCAAAACTATATGAAAAACTCCTCGATACTCATACACACATGAAAATGGTGATGTTAGCAAACTGCCTTCTTAGATTTTTATATCATAGACCCAAAGTGTCTGAATTATCAATATGAAGAACTAGATGAATTCAACTCATGCACACAAGCACTCAAATCATCCTTGACCTCTGATAAGATTATTTTCACATCCTAAAATAACCATACTCAACCTTGAACATCAATGACATCCATAATGCCAATAATCTTCCTTTTGACATCAATGACAATCATATTGCCAACAATCTCTGCTTTGTCATTGATGGAAAACTAAATACTCTGATCTTCTAATTTTTTTCCTTCTCTATAATTGCTTGCATTGGCTTTTGATAAGTATGAACTAAAGTTTTTCATACCAAAAATTTTCCCCCTTAGGCAATAGAACATTTTCCTAAACTCAATTTGGACACTTACTCTGATATTTTTTTAGCATTTGCACTTTTTTTCAAAACTTTTGTAGAGATCATTTGATCTTATTCTCCCCATTTGAAATCAATGGAAAAGTGATTCTTTCTCATGTTTGTCCAAATTTTTCTCCCCCTTTATCAGATAAATGAGTTTGTCTAATAATATGTAACCATCAAATCGTTAGAAATTTGTAAAAGTATGCATACCCGAGTTGCCTTTTCTCTCTTCTTCCAGGGATTAACAAAGCTTCTATGAGACTCCCCTTGGACTCATGCCCTATCACTAGGATATATTGATACGATGTAGGAGCTACCATATAGACTTATTCAATACATAATCTTCTGATCCTGGGACCTAATCAATTACAAAAAATCCCTTTATTTATGCATGAGGATTCAATACATTTTCAAAGCACCTGACTTGGTTTGATCAAGTCATCATCACACCCTACTTTAGTTCTCATTTGTATTAAAAATCACAACATATTAAACATGATTGAATAATTTCATATATGCTCCCATTCACAACATGCATAGCTCCTCAAGCCATTCATGTTATTTGAGTTAGCTCCCCCTAACTCCATATTCCATCTTCCCAAGCTTGTCCCTTCAAGAACATCTCTTTTGCACAAGAAATTTTCATACCTTTTAACCTCTCCTAGGTTACTTCAAATAGGTACATTTCAAATAAAGATACATAACTTGAAATTCTCGTACCATTGCACCAAGGGACTGCCTATAACACACCATAACTTCATTTAACACTTGTATATCATCATTTTACACATGTTCTCCAAGTTTGGTGACCCAAATAGTTGCACAACCCAAGATACACAATGTCAAGGGTTTCTTGCATTTGAAACCTTATGCCAACCTTTGATACTTATTTCACACCAAAAGACAACCATCACACTCTTTTGCATCAATATTTGAGCTTCCATACCTTTGGGAACCTTCGCTTCCTATACCATAGCTTTAACCCTTAAAGTTTAATTGAGAAGCCCTTTAATGTCTAATAACTAGAATAAATCATTTCTAAGATTATTTCTCTTTATTTGAACTTGCAGATCATATATATGAGATGCATAATTAATTCACAAAAAAATCACTCATTATGTCTCTAAATACACTACATACACAACACTTTTCTCATCTTAACACACTAACTCTGACTGGGGGCTCTCATTTCTTACCCTCTAGAATCTTCTGAAGAATACCATAGCATCAGTTACTTCTTCACTAAAAGGATTCTCTTAATAAGCATAAACAAAGACACCCTAATTCCCAATATCTTAAAATAATGTGAAACTAGGAGTTGCCCATAACTCCTCATATTCCTTCTTCTCCTTGGTCATCTTGTACTTGTAGTTATTTTTATTCTTCTTAGGCTTAATAAATTAACATGCTAATCCACTAAAATATTATCCTTTTCTTCTATGATTGGATTAATAATACATGAAGACAACATAGATTCATGACATACCTTTTCATCTAATGAATCTTCCTTGTAGTTCAAAATATCATCACTAGGCACATAAAATTGATGTTCTATGCATGAAACTTGCTCATCAACAATAGGATGCTCACTTGTATCTATACACACTTTAGAAATATCCTCGACTAACACCTTGGACTTCACTTTGAGCCTTGTCTTCTCATTCGTAACATGAGTAGACATTGATATCTCTTGACATTCTCTAGCCTCTATAGCATTCTCAAGCATAGCTTGATCTTTCACTTTCCATACATCCTTGGGTTTCTTAGATATCCTATTTTTCTCTTTTTTAGAGACTTGTGAACCTTTGTTCACTCTAGGAGGCATGCCTTTATTTACACTTTGTGTCTTTAGTCTTAAAAATCTTGTTCTACATTGTTTAGCTATGTGATTAAAATTATTGCAATTATAGTATATTACATTTGTATCTAAGAAGGGTACAAATGTATTTTTGATTACAAAGTTTATTCTCCTTTTAGATACAACTCTACATTCACTAACCTTATGACCAAATTGATCACATCAATAATAATAACCATAGAAAAACTAAGATTACGTAGTCATAGTATTTATTTGTACAAGATGGGGAGTTCTTAAATTTGGCTTTTTCAAATTTCTTACTCTTGTGTAACCATCTACATCAGCTACCTTTATCTTCTGCATCTTCCTTTCTTCAGTCTTATTTTCTCCTTTAGATTTCTTCACATTAGTAGTACTTGTATATGCCTTTGTATCCTTGCAAAATTTCTCTTTATTTAATCTTGATCCTCCTTTTACCTTGAATTTATCATATAACTTTGCAGATGTACTAATTATGGGACTTTTCCCCTTTTCATAACCAAGACCAGATCTTTATTTTGATGGATTTTGAGAGTTGATCAATTCATCAAGAATTATTGAACCTACTTTCATCTTTATACCTTTATCTATTTGTCCTTTAGCCTTTTCAAGTTCTTTTTTTAAAGCCACTATCTCTGTTTCTAGCTTCATTCATTCATCATATTTAGATTTTAGTTCAGATTTGACTAAATCTTCTATTCTCTTAGCCTCTTCAACTTGTGTCTTTAGGATCACTATCATCTAATTAGATATTTCAAGACTTTTGGATAGTTTTTCAATTTAATTTTTTCCAAGCTTCTTATACTTTTAGTTCTCTTTTCTCAGCTTGTCAATCTCATCTAAAGCATAGATGAGTTCACACTCTAGGTCCACTTCTCCTTCCTCTTCTTCATCTGAGTCTTCAACTTCTTCTTTTTCTAGATCTATAGAAGTTGATCCTAATACCATGAATAGGGATTCATTTCCCTCAACCACAAAGGCATAATCATGATCATCATCTGAGCTATCACACTCATCTAATGAATCACTATCTTCTCTTATATATAATTCCTTCTTGTTTTTAAATAAATTTTTATTCTTGGAATAGTGGGGCTTCATATTTTAACCATCCTATTCTTTCTCAGAGATATCCTTTTTTTCATAAGGGAATTTAGAAGAAAAATGTACTACCTTACCATAATTAAAATATTTAAAGGGTAACTTACCTTTGTATTTTCCATATCCTCTTTTTAAGCTTCTGACAAAGTTGGCTTCTTCTTCATCATTATCCTTAGATCTAGATGTAGATGCTTCTACTTTTACTTTCTTGGATGCTTTGAATGTATCTTCTCTCTTGAAAGTATCTACTTCTCCCATTCTCATCTCATAGGTAGTGAAGGTTCCATGCAATTCATCAACAATGAGTTTATCCAGATCTCTTGTTTCCTCTATTGAAGAGATTTTAGATTTATATCTTGATGGCATAGATCTTAGGACCTTTTTGACAATGAATGATTTTTTCATCTCTTCTCCAAGGCCTCTGATTACATTGACTATTTCATTTACTCTAATAAGTTTGTCTGCAATTTTCTCTTTTTTAGTCATTTTAAGACTTTCAAACATACCTTTGTATGTCTGTATCTTGGCTTGATTTAGCTTATCATCACCTTCATAGATGCTCTTCAATTTGTTACAGATATCTTATACATTTTGATAATGCATCACTTTGACAAACTCTAATTTAGACAATCCACAAAGGACATCATTCTTTGCTGTAGCATTGCTCTCATATGCCTTCTTTGAAGCTTGATCAGTAGGATTTGTAGTAGGGTTTATATATTCATTTACAATAAGCATCCATACATCAAACCCTAATGAGGATAAATATTCTTCCATTCTTATGCTCCAAAATACATAGTTTGATCCATTAAAGAGAGGTGCCTTGTTTGAGGAAGAGCCTTCTTGACTAGCCATTTTTTTCATCATCCAAGATCTGCTTGAGCTGATTAATATTATTCTAAGGAACTAAGGATCTGATACCAATTGTTAGAACACACTATATACTAAGAGGGGGGTGAATCAATATATTTATTAACTTAGTCCTTTTCTAATACCTTTTAAAATATATTAAAAATCATATGTAGATTAAAATAAACATGCAAAGATTATACACACACAAATTCACATGACACCATATGTATACATGGAAAACTAAATATGGAAAAACCACAGTGAGAATAGCTACTAGAATCTATTTTTCTAATCCATCCTCACAGTCAAAACCTCACTGGTTACAAATTTAAGGGTATTAGCCCTAAGGAGACACCAATCCCCTAGTTTAAAATCACCAACTCTAAGGAAGCATCCACTCCCTAACTAAGCACCAACTTAGCTTATCTAATGGTACCCACCAATAAATCTATATGGAACTACAACTCCAGATTATAATGTAGATTCATAAATGAATCTAATTCTCTATTCTCTATTACAGGTCTTGTTTATAACTAGTCATGCTCTGCACTTTATCTCTCTTCTATTCTACTATGCCTCTTTGCTTCTGTGTCTCTATATATCTCTATTTGACACACTTCATCAATTTCTTGCTCTCTACTTCTCTCTCTCTCTCTCTCTCTCAATTTGACTTTGCTCAATGGCAATAACAATAGCTCCAATAACTTCTACTATATCCTAGATGACATATATATAATCAATTGATCTAGGGTTCTGTATATTCTCTATGTTCACACTTGTTTGCTAACATATCATGATCAGTTCTATTGGAATTTAATTCCAGTCCTTAACTACAAGTTTCCCATGTCTTGAACTCATGATCCATCATCATGATTCTTGGTCTCATTACTATCTTTAGCATATATTGGTCTCTAGTTTTGATGCACATGCTATATTGCACAAATTTGATCAATTACAACAAGCAATCTCATTGTTTGTATCATAATTTATTATTTACCTACATGTTCCTACACTTGACCATTAGGATGATCATATATTTAAATATCAACCAATGATCTTAAGTTTGGCACCATGATATGATGGTCTTTATTCAAATTCCTCAACTTTAAAATGGGTTTGTTCGATCGATCTCTAATAGTCTTACATGATCTATTTGATCTTTGTAAGCTTTTGAACTTTAACTATTCAAATTTAAAATGTTTCTATTGATCTTTTTGATCTAAGCTCCCTTGTGTCGTTGGATCTTCATATTTGCATAAATGCTATCTCTATATATGGTTAAACATTGACCAATTATCCTCATCTCATTGCATCCTTAGTCTTTGGAATGAATACACTCTATTAATATCATCAAACTAACTCAGTCTTTGACTTGCCTCTATGTCATTAAACATCAAGCACTTGGTCCCATTGAGTCCACTTACTCTATTGGATCTTTATTGCATATTATCCACTCATCATTTGATCTTCTAATAAGATCAATCATTATCTCTGATAAGCTCTTAAGAATGTGACACTTGGCATTAGTATGTGCCTTCTGCATATTGCTATCAGTTCCCACTATTGAGACACTTAGAATCCTTGCATTAATCATTGACTATTTGAATTTAAACCACACCATAGATTTATTGTTCAGGGTCTGTGATTATGACACTTATCACTAGTGCATTCACTCATAGGTACCTTTGACATATTGACTTTATTATTTATCATTGGATCTTTAATATATGATTAAGCGCTAACCATCAGATCTTCTAACAATCTTGAAATTTACCTTGTGCATATTTGAATAAGTATGGGGACCATCTCAATATGCCTAGAAGGCTAACTTTGCACCTTCATATATTTTTCTTCACTTATCTGCCTATTCTAAAATTTAGACCATATAAACTAGGCATGATAATGAACAAACCCATATGATCATTTCTTCCTGAATCCTTCATGCATGAAATATATAATTTCATTAATATACTCACTCAAATTCTTCTACCACAGAGATAACTATGCATAGAACTACCTGGAAAGCCAACTTTATTCCTGCATAACTTTTATTGTGTTTAGTTGCATGAATTGAAATTAGGTGCATAAGTTCCTCTCACATAGGGGATTCCATCCATATATTCATCTTCTTTATAAACCTTAACATGTGCAAGATATGACATCATAAAAATCCCTACTTAGATTTTTATTACCATCTACAAATTTGACTAAGTGTGGGAAAACACTGTCAAAATGCCTAGGAACCCAACTTTGCTCATTCATATCTTTTTTTGTGCTACATTGCATGCCCTGATATTTAGCACATAGAAACTAGGAATGAAGATAAACAAATCGATATTATAAATTTTTCCTAACACCTCCATGTGTGTAAATTGTAACCTCATCAATATGATTACTTGGCTCTGTTGAACCCTTTTGTAAATTTGGCTAAGTATATAAACTTAGTGAATTTTGTTGAGTAGCCAACTTTGAATCCTTATATATTCTACCATGTATCATCGTATGGATTAAAATTTATCACATAATAACTAGGGACTAATGTGATCACAACCATATGACCAACTCCCCCAGACTCATCATATGTGGCAATGGTGATGTCAACAAATTACCTTCTTTTATTTTCTTGTCATAGACCCAAAGTGTTTAAATGATCAATATGAAGAACTAGATGAATTTCACTCATGCACACAAAAAATCCAATCATCATTGACCTCTAATAATATTCCTTTCACATTCTCAAATCACCATACTCATCCTTAAACATCAATGATATCCATAATGCTAATAATCTCCCTTTTGACATCAATGACAATCATATTACCAACAATATGATCCAAAAATAGGAAGGTATAATCTAACCTTCATATAAATAAGGAAAATAAAATCACATTTCTCTTGAGGATCCTTATCAACAAGGTCACCTCTAAACCACTAATGGTTATATATGCACTTAAATCCACTTGCTCTTATAAACTTGCTAATTTAACCCATTAACCCATATACCTAGCCAATTAACTAATATCCTAATTCTTACACCAAATTACCTACATCCCATGAACCTTACCATAAACTTTCAACCAACTAATCACTCCATTAACATACTAAATAGCCTTCGTAGCTACTAATCTACCCACTAGCCCACTTGAGAATTTAAAATTCCCATGACCCACCTAACCACCTACCAAGCCTATTCATAGGCTCTCCTACACCCCTGGTACCTAATCACCCACCTAATCCCTATCCTAATTATTCACTAATCTTAATTAATCCCTAAGGAGATTCTAGAATTATCCAATTCTAGAACCTCCTCTAACTTGGCCCCTTCTCTGTGGTAGCCTCTATTCTAGAGGCTTCCAAGGAATTTTTAATTCCTTGGAAATTCCTCCACCCTTGATCCTCATGGCTCAAATTTTAATGTGATCCATAGATATTACCTCCTTGGCATAATTATACAAACCACTCCTCCATGGAAACCAACTATAAATCTAGACAATCCATGAATGAATCCATGTCAATCACACAATCCATAATCCATGAATTAATCCATCACTATGCCAAAATTCTAAGTCCATAGCAATCCACAATCAATAATCCACTTGAAAATATTGGAGAGAGGCTAGTTGAGGCAAGGAATTGATAATATCTTCAGCTTTTCTAATTTACTTATATAATCTCTCCTATTAGGTAGTTTGACATTTTGGGTGTTTTGATATAATTGTATAATCAAATATATTTATCTTAAAATTTCATCTACATTTCTAGTGTGAAGGGTATTTAGTCACTTCATCTCCTTTGTCTCTTTTCTAGATTGAAATCTTATAAGGTTTTGGCTTTGGTAGTCTTTGGTCATTTTATTCTTCACACCCCCTAAATCTAAAGTCACATCTGAATCATCCCTCTTGGCCACTCTTAGTTTTGGTTTCTAAACAAAATTAGTATCCAAATTCACCTTCTCTCTTATCATACCATGTTAAAAACACATCTAATCTCTCTTCTTGCATCACCCCAATCATCCATCATGCCAATGAGAACCTATGCCCAAATTCTTAGAATAGAATAAGGATCCAACTAGGAGAATGACTTCTTAGGGATCCGAGGTGACCAAAATCAAGATAATGATGAAATGCATAGTGACATGCATACTTTTGGAGAGGAAAACCAATTCATAAATTAATTATTCCATAGAGATGAGGTTAAATCACAATTTGATCAATATATTTATGAAAACTATGACCAAATCTTAGCTCAAGTCATTGGAATGGGGGGCACACCACCCAATAATTTTGATTGAAATCTCTTGCAATACCTAGTCTACCCATCCACCCAAACCAACACTCCTCATCATCACACCAATGCTAATAAAGAGCCTGAAGAGGACCTCATAGACCAAGAACAAGAGCTTGAATAATAAGAACAACAAGAACTACCTCAAAATAATTGCATTGAGGCTAATAAGAGATAAACTACCTTGGAATATTGGTTAGATTAACTAACCCAACAAATCAATTCCTTAGCCTCATAATTTCATGCACAAAATCAAAGACCATATTTTTCAAGGCAAAATGCCCACAACCCTAATCCTAATCATTCTAGTCCACACACTAGTCATGATCAAATTTTCAATCCCCTTGTGGACCCATCATTTGCTCAAGAGTGGAAAATGATGAAGGAAACTCTGCAATAGATTGACCCTCATATGCAAGAAATGAAATAAAAGTCTGAATATTTTTTCACCTCTCCCTTAGATATGAGTATTTAAAATACCTTTCCCACCACATTTTGAGGTTCCAAAATTTGAAAAATATAGAGGGAAAGGATATCCCCAAGATCATGTCCAAGAATTTTATGTAGCTTGCCATGAGGTTTCCTATGATGATGCTTATCTCCTTAGAATTTTCCCTAAAACTCTCACAGGACCTAGATTAGAATGGTTTATGCATTTTACAAAAGGGTCCATATCCAGATTTGGACATGTATCATTCAATATTGAACATGATGTATTGATCATAGATCTCTATAGTACCAAACAAAGAAATGGGGAAAGTCTAGCCTCATTCCTACAATGATGGAGAAGTTTAGCAAGTTGATTCCGTTGTACAGTTCTAAAAAATGAATTGGCCAAGATATTCATTAACAACCTCAAACTAAATTGAAATATCAATTGAAGATACAATGTGCTAAATCTTTTGATGAGATCATTGAAAAGGGGATCCAAATTAAGAAATCCCTCATTAAAAATGGGATGATCAAGTTATATACCCAAAATGAACAAAACCATATTCAAGATAGCACCTTTTTGGGTAAACCCAAAATTCTTAATAAAAATAAAAATGTTGTGAGAGATGGAATCATAGATTCAAAACAATATGCCCAAATAGTACATAGAAGGACTCCCACTAATCAATAAAATGTCTTTGCTATGAAGGTACCATGGGGAAAACCAAAACCCTGAATAGGAAAGAGGCCTCTTACTAGTCTGGGGATACCTATAGAAGTGGTCCTCCAACAATTAATAGCTACAAACACGATTACTCTACTTGAAATTAGACCTTTGAGATGATAACAAACCTTGATCTGATTGGTATCATGACAATGACTTTTGCCAATATCATAGAGTCAAAGGTCATGATACTAAAAATTATATGCAATTGAAACATTATATTCAAGACCTAATTGAAAAGGGAGACATTGAAGTTGAAGGGGAGATCCCTACTAATCAGTCTAAGAATCAATAACTTGGCATTTATCAAGTCTCATTACCCAAACATTATTAGAGGCAAAGAAAACCACTTAAATACCAAGGTTAGGCATCCACTTCTAATTGAACATATTATCATTCCATCCCATACCATTATGTCAACACCATCAAAATTTGTGGCCCTTAAGACCCTACATCACCTCCATCCACCATCCTTAGGATTAATAAATTTATAGTTGACTGTGTAGCCACCACATAGTGTAACAAAATTGTAGTTATTAGAGCACTAAAGGACCTATCCACATCAACATCCCAAATGGTTAGTGTTTCTAAAAAATTCTCTACTTATTTTGATAAACCATTTGACATAATCCAACAACTTGATAAGACCCTCACCAAAATCTCGCTTATGGATTTTCTCAAAACATCAGTGTATTAGGAGATCCTTAATCAAGTCTTGAATGATCTTAAAGTCTCATGAGACATTAACACTAGTCAATTTCAATCATTGGTGGGTCACTTGTCTCCCTCAAAATAAATAAATTTTAGTGTCCAGGACATGCCTCCCATTGGCCCACATCACAATTACCCATTATTCATAGAAATTTCCATTTCCAACGATAGAATCTCTCATGTGCTCATGGATGAAGGGTCTACATTGAATTTATGCAATTTGGATTTTTTAAATAAGTTGGGGTATTTTGAAGCATCATTAGGGCATACTTTAATCATGATCAAGGCATATAATTATAATGAAATTCCATCTACAAGTGCCATTTATCTTCCTATTTTTGTGGGATCCATCACCCTTTAGAGCTTAATTCATGTTATGGATGTCGATCTACCATATAATTTACTTCTAGGTCATCCATGACAATCCATAATCAATAATCTACTTGAAGATCTTGGAGAGAGGCTAGTTGAGGCAAGGAATTGGTAAGATATTCTTCATATTTTCTAATTTGCTTCTATAATCTCTCATATTAGGTAGTTTGACATTTTGGTTGTTTTGATATAATTGCACAACCAAATACATTTAGCTCAAATTTTCATCTACAGTTTCATCACAAGGGTGTTCTCTAAATAGATACTCCAAGTAATAAAGTCATACCCTTAAGGTGATCATTGACCACAACATTTATATGTCAACATCCAAACTAGATATGTAGACCTTATATATCAAGTAAATATGCACTAGAGGTAAAAAGTACCACTCTAACATAGCAATTAATTTAAATAAATTGATGATCAAACCTACTTGGTGCCAAGAGGCCTCAAAGGCTTGCATATTACTCTACACCTAGCACTGAAATCCAACTATAATTGATAGTATCTTAAAATGTGTGACTAAAACAAGGCATATCTCACTACCAGAAGGGGATAAAGGTCATTCACCATAAGGATAGGTAAAAAGAAAGTGACCCACATGAGGTTCCATAACAAGGCCATCTACGTGGTATCACTAGTCCACCACACAATGTAAAGGTAATATATAATGACACTCAAATGTATATAGATAAGTTTTAAGTAAAAACCTATGTGCAAAAACATGAGGCTCTTAGTCCCTAGCATGGACCAGTTATGTATCTAAGCTTATTTAAATTTGCGTGGTCCGTAAAGATGAGGATTTTGATGTAAGGTATAATTATGACTAAAATCTTATTTAAACTAATCACAAGGAAAAAATAATTAAATAAATAATATGGGATGACTTACAATAATGCCTCATGGTTTAGTTCAATCTCATCAATCTAGGTGAGGGAAACATCAGGCAACCCTCTAGTACACTCCACTTGAGTGGTGAGACATTATTTTCTTGAAATAGGGGTCATTGAACCTCAACGACCCATCTAGACCCTAAATGTACAAGACGCTCTACTATTTAGATAATATCAAACATCATGGTATTAAGAGATAAGATCAATATATCTAAGAACTCATCTAAGATGACCTATTAGCATGGGACTAATCTTGTAGTGAAACTTATAGATCCAATTAGTTTTGTTTCCTATCCTAATGCTAATATACCTAAAATAACAACATGAAATTAAAACTTGTTGGGAGAATGGAAGAAAGGAACATGAAAATAAAAATTATGATGCACCTAAATAATAAATTTCCTAAATTCCTATCTATGTAATCACAGTGTTATCAGTGTGTAATAAGGGAAATTAACACAACATAGATAAATAAACTATAAGTGGAAATCTGAAACCCACACAAAGTTTTAGCATAAAAAAATGTCAAGGGGTAGTACAAAAAGGTCCACAATAGTATTTATCACTTTTTATTCCAATGAAGGATCAAGATGTTCTTAAATAGAAAAATAGTAGAGGCTCAAATTTGAATTCTAATAATTCAACATACTTATCAAAATTAAGAAATCAAATATTTTCTGAAATGGTAACATTATAATATATATAGTAAGTGGAATATAAAATATAGGGAAGAGCACTCAAAATTCAACTTCCCGTTGCTAAAGTAGAGGAGTATTTAATGAAAGTTCACAATTTCTTCCTTGCTATCCAATTTTGTCCATTATTTCTAATGGAAAATAAATCTTTTAAAAAATTTACATGGTTTCCATGCTTCTTCACTTACTTTTATTGTGTTTTCTCTAACTTTGGATACATATTTATTAAAATAATCCCTTTTTGAATATTTAAATAAAGCTTTGGTGGGAGTTTTTACATACACCTTCCTTTTTATAACTAGCTTTTCCTTTCAAATACATGAGCTCATTTATTTAAATAGTGGGGTGACCCCATTTTTAAAATTTATAATTTTAAATAAATACCATTACATTTAGAGAATTAAAGAGGCTTAAGTTAGATAATTTTACACAAGGAAAATATAAAATGGTAAATAAATAGAGTTTGGTGTGGAAATATCAACAAAACCTTGGGATAAATAGACATCAATGAAGTGGAAATTATAATTCAAATATGAAAATTAGACTTTAATATAGAAATATGAAACCCTAAGGGAGAAAAATCTAGGATATACTGAGATCAATAAAAATATTTCATTCTCCATAATTTTTTAACTTGTTTTTATTTTAGGTGATCTAAATAAGTATTAAACTATTGAAATTCATATTGCATAAGATATAGCATTTAGTATATAAATATAAATGTAACATATAGATTGATTATAATTTCTCAATACAGAAATGACCAAGAGAGAGAGAAGGCACTTAGTTTATTTTTTGTTATGTATTTCTCATTGACTATGACAGTTATCCAAATGACTATAATAGCTATGTTCAGATCATGAAACAAAGTGTCAAAACCTCTTTGGATATTGTTGGTGAAATCCTAGACACTTGTGGTGATTGGTACCATCAACTATCTATTAATACTATCCTTGTGTGTTTTTTTAGATTATTATGTTATAAATCATTGTGCCTATCTTTCTACATGATTTATGTATGATTTTTTATCCTTGATCATATGTGCAGATCTTGATTTTGTCTCTCTTTGCATTGAAACCCTAACTCCACTTTTGACACCTGATTCACTTTGAAAAGATGTGGATAATATGGGTGGACTTAATCAAGCACTTATTTTTTAGTGATTAAGTTTTTTTGAGTTCCAATACTCTGAAGATGGAATAAAATGCATGTAGTACTCCCACCTATGTTTGTGTGTGCTTAATTATGTTCCACTAAATTGCAGTTCAACTCTTTAGATTTTGATACTTTACAATATGCAACTTTTACCTTTCATTAGTGTTTAGAATTGGATTTAGGTATAGTACTTTGATGGGGTTTACAATGTGTATTCATTTACAGAATGTCTCAAGAGGATGTGTAAATAGATTTATCAATGTGAATACCAAATATTACCAAATAGTGAAATATAGCACAAGATAGGTATGGCATCAAGTTTGGTTTTTATTTATAGATTATTCTTATATAATTCCATAAAAAACATACACTTGAAAAATGTATATGAAAACCCAAAGGAGAGATTTGAATATGAATACTAGTCGTTGAAATCTCTTGGATGTTATCGATAGAGATGAACACCTACAAGAACCATTACAATTTCAATGTTGGAAATAGTGTCTGGAAAGGAAAAATAGGGATCTAGAATATATTTATAGTATATTTAGGATTTTAAAACATTGTCGAACAGACTAGGGAGATTATGAATGTGTGAGACATAAAATTGGATTGGTCAATTCAATAGATATTATAATGGATAGGGAAGAGTGTGAACGAGTATAATGTGTACACACAAATTATGTATGTCAAATATATGCCAAATATGATGTTTTTAAGTGTCTTATACCAAATATATTTGTATACACTCAAGCATTTTCTTGTTTTAGGATCTAGGGCCAAAAAAAAACTTTATAAATTTGACCAAAATTATTCAAACTAAGCCCTTAATAAATTTTCCTTAACAAGTGGCAATGCTTCCTCAGTGTATTTTAATTATGAGAGAAAAAAATTATTATATTATCTCATAAAATTTGAACTTTAGTCAACTCTAGTTTCCATAAAAATAATGGATACTCTCCCTTGGATAGTACTTAGACAAAGTCCATGCAACACCACCAAATATTAACATTAAAATTGATACTAGGTACATATTTAGATAGATTCATGAAACTCTGGATATAATTTGTGTTGTATATGGTTAATTATTGATATGTAATGATTATATCATTATTTTGAGTATTCAAGCATTCAAAATAAGTGGATCATGGAACTTATGCAAATAACACACACTTAAACATAATATAAATATTTTATAAACTATCTCTTTTATTTATTTAACATATAATATAATGCAATGTTCCAAATACTCTTTTTATATACCTCCACTCTCTTCCTTATAATATCTTTTTACTCATTTATCACCTTCTCACATATACTTAATGTAATCAATCTCATTCTCATTTTTCATTACATATTACAATAGTGCAGTACAATTACCAAATCAATACCCCTAGATAACTAATAAATATGTATGTAGGACATGTATCTTATTCATATAATCATCTTTGAGGTGTCATAAAACATTGTATGATGCTACATATTCTAAAAGAGTAAAATATATATTTTGTTTTTATGTCATCATATCTGATGTCATAACTTGTATAAATCATTTTCTTATGTTTACATGTTCATATTATTCTACTAAATAATATGTATGAAAAATGATATGCAAGGAAATTAATTTTTCATGCCTATAAGGAAATTAAAAGTTCACGACTTCTACTAACATGTTCATCATTCCTCAATACCCCATTAGATCCATCATTTAAGTGTAAGGATTGGATATATGTGTGAATTGGAATGTGTCACAAACAATATATATGTATCCTCTAATCCAAATCTACTAGCCTACTTCACTCCAATAGACCTTTGGCTCTACTATAAGGCCATCTATGGATGTTGAGGGTATTCCAAATATTTTATCACATCTGTTGGTGTGATTGGAATGCATATATATTTTTTCCTTTTAAAATTTACCTTTAATTTTTTAAAAAAAAATATTTTTCCTTTGATATATTTGGATTTTTATAAATAACTCCTCCATATGTATTCAAAATAATGACCAATGGGTTTCTAAAATGACAACATAACATAGCTAACAACATTTTTCTAAAGAGGAGAACCTAGAAACCAATATGCTTAGTTACTCATAGACATACACTTTAGAAGAGAGTTTTATCTTTCCTTTGACCTAGGTACAAGTGAAAATAGGTGAATAAAATATTAGGTTAATGAGTAATCTATAAAAAAATGAAGGTGATAACATGATGACATGTTATCATTTGACCATGAAAATGGAGGTTTTAATTCATAAAATATTATGAATAAAGGTATTTTGAAAACATGTGAATGTGCATAAAATTACACAATAATTATATATGGAAGTATTTCAAGGAGGGAAAATAATCTAATGAATGGAAATGGTATTAATATTTCTATATAGACAATGTAAACCTATAATATATCTATCACAAGAAATAATGGAGGTAAATCTGAAGAGGAAAGAGGTAAATCATGTGAGGTAAACCAAAGATGGGAAACATGTAAGTTAATAAGGTAAAATTTAGGTTAATAAGTCTAGATAAACCTAAGAGCAAAGTGATAATAGTAAAACTCAATTACCAAAGGATTACAAGGACATAATGGATAGATAAACCAAATAGGGAAGGATGCCATGAAATAAAATTACCAAAGGATCACATGGAAACAATGGTTGGATAAACCCAAGAGTGAAAGATGCAATGAAAGATAAATTATAAAAGGATCACAAGGATGCAATGGATGTATAAAACCAAGAGGTATGGATGCAATGAAAATAAATCAATAGATTATCACATAAACATAATGGATAGATGAACTCCAAGCATGAAGGATACAATGAAATAAAATTATCAAAGCATCACAAGGACATAATGGTTGGATAATCACAAAAGGGATTAAATACAATGAAATTAAATTGATACTAAAATTAAAAAGGAATTATAAGTGATAAAATATAATAATATATCATTCAAAAAATGATGAAATAAATGATAAATCATAAATGTTAAAGAATACCATTACAAAATTCATTAACAATTTCATAAACTTATTGTCACACTTTGTAACGTGTTTTGACCATATATTCTTATACTCTCTCTAATATCTATGCTAGAATGACCTTATGAATAACCTCAATATATAATGTGAGTGTGGTATAATTTTGAGAGTAATCATCTTCTAGTTATGGATAAGATGTATGGAAAAGCTATTTTTAAAACTTACTAAGGTGTTTTTGATTTAGGGAGGTTGTTTTTGCGTCAAATAAAATTTTGTTTCTTCTTAAGGAGAGCCTACTCCTCTAGCATTTGAAAATTTTGGATATGCTATTAATATTTTTGAAACTCTTTTTTGGAGTGGGTAGATAAATCATGCTAAAAAACATATTGTTCCCCTTTCTTGGGGATGTATATGGGAGTTGTTTTTAGAGACTAGTTGTCTAAATGGTGAGATGATGATTTGGACTGAATCCATTGTATGTGGAGGAAATATTGGTGTTGTTGATAGGGTTTAAAATATCTATAAAATTAATAGTAGTGGTATGAAATTACTACAAATTATTGGGTGGGGAAGACATTTGTGATTGTTGACTTTTCACTATAGGATATTATGCTTGAGAAGCTTATTTTTGTAAATGTTTTTATGCTCTCAATAATTATGAACCATATTACCATATGCATTATGTTATGTGAAATAATAGAATATATGATGTCATATTATATATTGCATTGGACACTTTGTGTTTAATGACTGTGATACCCAACCTAAGATATAATTGTGAACAACTTGCTATATAGGTTTTAACCTAACAAAAAATACCATAGGTTTGTTATAAACATTAGGTACAACATAGGGAAACTTAAAAGAATAAATTAAATCATCATCCTAAACATCAAATCTAGATTAAACATTTATTGCATTAACTTTTGGTTAAAATATGCACATACTTATGTGTTGTGAAGGGAGTTTTGATATAAAAAAAAGAATATCTACATTATTTTTTTTGGACATAACAAAAAATTATGGATCATCTAACATATAATTTCATTCATACAAGAGAGTTGTGTGTTTTATTCAAAATTTGGAAAACTAGAGATGTTAGATCCTAGTTAGATAAACTACTACACAAAATTAGAATGATACAAATACACAATAAATGACACAATTTAATTTATACATTACTAAATTTGGAAATATGATAAATGAATAAAGTAATAAGGAAAATATAAACTTAGATGGAAATATATGGTGTAGAATATTTTTGGGGCTGAAATTGATTGGAGGATATATTGATCGAGTGTGGATTTAAAATAATATTTTATAGGATTTCTAGATAGGAGTATTGTAATTGGACATGAGATTAGTGTCTTGTTGTCCCTAAGGAGTGCCAATGTCCAATGGGTGGTATAAATATGACATTTTTGTGACAGGTTCTCTTTCACATGTGTTATGTGGACCATGTAGGAACTTTTGATCCACTATGTATCTTATTAATTTCAACTCTATCTCAATAGACCAAGAGGATAAATAAAATATCAGGGTAAAAATGAATTAGTTTTTGAAGTTTTACCTTAACTTAATACCCCTTATGTTGAGAAATACCTACATACCAATAATTTGTAAAGGAATCAAACTCCTTGTAGTTATGTCATGCTACAATGGTTTATGTGAAATACTAGTGTAAAATGCTAGATGCTAGTAAAATCCTAGTTTGATTAAGTGCTTCAATCATGTCATGTAACCTTAAAAGAATATTTATAATTTAGCTTAGGGATGCTAGGGCTACATGTAATAAAAATTGGATGAAATAGGGAATTTTTCTGAATGTGTAATAAAAATTTTGGTGTTTTTCAATGTGAAAGCCTCTTGTATGAAAAATGGTATGAAATGTGGATTTATAGTGTTATTTTTGGAATTCATTTAGATGGGGGTTTCTAAATTGGTGTGATGACCTGTTACATGAATTTTAAATTTATAAATCCTTTGTTATTTTTTAGGAGGGGAAGAGTAGTGGTACTAGTTAAGAGAGTAATGCATTATTGTCCAAAGAGAATAAACAACTGATATGGGTGCTAGGAATAGTCTGTGGGTGACCCTACAATTATTTGTATGAGGAATAGGGACATTTTGGGGTCATTAGTTTCTTATAATAATGGGTCATCTAGTGTAAAATGAAGGTGGTTAGAAGGCCCTAGAATGAGGCATGAGCTAAATGTGTAAAAAGAGTGGTCATAAGTGCATTACTTTATCTTAAAAGTTAATTGTGTCTACATTTGCCATATTTTTATTATATTAATGTAAAAAAAACAAAATTATTATATTAAAATGAAAAGTGTGTATCTGAGTTTACCTATGAAGTGTACTCTTGAATGTAGCCCATAGCATTGAACTATGCTTCACATGAATATACAATGAAACATGTATAAATTAATCCTTATTTAATATGGAAATATGAAAGTAAAATACAAAAAATAAACTTATAAATATAATAACAAGGAATAAAATACACCTAATTGGGTATGTGAACCATTGTGTTTTCATGTTACAAAATTGATGACTATAGAGGGTAAGATCCTTGGAGATTTTTCCTTTGTTGAATATCTTGGATTAGAATGTGCATGCCCCAATCCTCATTATAAGGTGAGTGTGATTAAGAAATAAAGGTGTGATTGACTCCATCATTGCATAACAAGATTGGTGAAGTAGTTTTAGAATTCACGTATGAATTCTAATAGATTTTTTTGGTGCAAAAACTAGTGAAAAAAGGTGAACCAACCACTACTTAAAAAATAAGGTTCATTTCTAATGCAAAAATGTTAAAACAAGATAATTTTATCTAGGTATGGTGTATACAACATAGAGAATGACATGGATTATCATTCCATCTATGAAACTGGTGAAAAATCTGAACAAGGAGTTAATCATATTCCAAACACATGACCCTAATTTGATACTTCATGTATATGTATTCTAAGATTAAGAAATAACACCTAAATTTTTTAATAGCAACCTGCATGCTAACGTGGAACACCTATTACACATGACTCCACCAAATTAAGAAAATATAAGAAAAAATTGATTATTTTATGAAACTTGACTATGTATACCTATTTATAATTATCGTATATTTCTTGAGATTCTGAGAATTTATGAAAATGATTATTTTTACCTATTGGGACAACAACACACTATTTTGGACAAAAATAGGGTGCACCCTTGTCTAAATGGAGTGATCCTATCAAAAAGATCTCTCTAGGTGTTTTATAGGTATGGGATGTGATCCACTATATAAACTCTATAAATTGTTTTTTTGTATACTACATTGTATGGGCTTAGTATCTAAGATAAGCCACTATTTATTCCCCTTGTTTTTAGGTGATATGTTGATCCCGCACAATAACTTAAAATAAAAAAGTTATGTGAGATATGTTATGAAAAATATGTAAATTTGAGTAGTAACAATATCATGAAGGATTATGGCATTATCATATCTATAAACTAATCAAAATAGTAATATGAGATTCATGTAAAAAAACATACATAATGAGTTTTTCAAGATAAATGTTAACAATTAGGCAGACAAATAAGTAATAAAAATTGAGTGATGAAACTTGAATATAACTAGTTGGGGAGAGATACATGATATCCATCATGGAATCAAAAGGCTGGGAGGATAAATGATGTCCATCATAGCATATAAAACTAAGCAAACAAGTATCATGTCCATGATGTACACAAAAAAAGAGTACATGTAAAGCACAAAAAACATGAAATTCTACAAGGGACATGTTCAAATTTCACTCACATAAATATAAACATACAATGAAGGATTTGAGACACACACAATGAAATTCTCAAATTTTCATAATCCGAATAGAAAATACACATAAGACATGAAGCAAAAAAGTAAACATGAAAAAATGCATGGATACATGTAGTTGATCAACATAACCAATTTGTAATACTAGTATATTTAGTAGCTTAGGTAACTAGTAAGATGTTAATGATATGAACAATAAGGTATATCCAAAAAAAGATAAAACTTGTGTAAAATATGCCCCTAGTGAGCTTGTTGATGTATAAACAAGTTATACGAGGCATGTTTATTTTTTGAATATGAGAACTAATATCTTATGCTCATTAGGATATGACAAGCAGAATAAGACAACAATGTAGGGTGATCCTATCTAAATAGGGAAATCTTGTCTATCTATATATTTTGAGTATAAGATAGTGAAATAACTTATAATTATATCTATAAATGGAAATCTATATGCTCTGCATTCAATAATGTAAACTTGTAAAACATATATGATGTAAAACTAGATATAAATAAGTATTGAATAATTAGTATACAAATTAATTGACGTAAACAAACTATACATAAGCATGCATAAGTCTTGAGTTTTGAATTTTATATAATATTTTTATTTTTTGCATGTGCAAACTAGAAAGTACAAAAAATAGAGAGATGTATACTAACTAATGAGTCCTGTAGGGGACCCACAATCAATGGGACATGTGTTTTAGATAGGAATGGAATTTTTTTATGAATTGAAGATGTTATATTTCTATGAATGGATTTATTTGAATTAAGAATATAAATATTTATTTCCCTCTATAACATACTACCATTGTCATATTGATTATTTATAACATAATGTGTCTATTATTGAACATGATGAACTCTAGGTATTTTTGTAACCCATCATGGAGTGTATGAATCTTATGTTAGTACCTTAAGTGAAGTACCCTTAGTGCATGGTAATATCAATCTGAGATGTGTAGGAGTAGAGAGAGGCCCTCTAAAATTTTATACAAATATTTGATGAACTAGAATTTCAAGGATATGCCTCCATGGAAGGTAGATTCCTAATTTTGAAATGTCGAAGTAGGTTTCATATTTTTATGTGGTTCAAATAAAATATGTTGTATAGGAACCATATCTATATGTGATAGGGGGTATTCATATTGGATACCCCAAACTAAAAATAGCTCGCTAGCATAGATATAATTTAAACATGTATGAATTGTATAAAGCACTACAAGAAAATATTGAATCCAAGGGCATCCCAATAATATATTGAAGACCCCTACACTAGGTACTATTATATCTAATGGCCACATGTTATAGGCCAACTTGTAATGGTAATGTAATATCATTGATGGACCTATGAATATGACCATTGAATCCTTTTATTACCATGTGGTGGGAAGAAAATCATGATCTGTGTATCTAAGATGATTAAGGAGTGTGATTGTACACATATTAACTCTTGAATCATTATCGACCATGATGCTTTGAATAGTTTGGTGATCAATCTGAGCTCAAATGAACATAGATTGAAAATACAAGTTATTACTATCACATGCTCTAAAAATGTGATAAGTAGCCTAAAGGGTACTAAATTATGGTAGGTACAAATTATTTCATTCAAAGGATGCAGTAATTCTATATGAGAATGGTAAGAAATTGGTGGAGGGTGTGAATTATATGAATAATTATCTCCTAATGTAACTACTATCTCATTAGTTGTATGCTTAAGAAAAGGATCACTGAATATTTTCATTACTTTTTTTTCACTTGGTTATGCTTTATATATATCTATTGGTGTTCCCACATCAATGATGTTGGGATCTATCAAATCTTGAATCTTATACCTCAAATTGATATATCTATTAGCAGTATGACCCAATGCCATATGATAATCATAAAGATCATTTTAATCAAAACATTTTTGAAGAGGTTTATTCACATAAACATATTTAATATGAGGGAGATACATGAGATTGCATTCCAATAATGTTTTGAGGACCTTATAATGAGCTTTTGCTAGATTGACAAACTTTCTCCTTGGATGAGTTGGTAAGACAATGCATGGAGTGGGATTAGAAAATACATGTATTATTTCCTTTTGATCATTCTTATTATTATTTGGCCTCACCTTATATGGTAGATTGATTTAACTCTTTGTACTAGAATATAAATTGGTTCTACATTTAAGATTATTCATTTTCAATAATTTGAGTTCCCTTTATTTTACTATGAAAAAAATATGTGAATGAGATAAATTTATTAAACATGCTGGAATCATGTAAGGGTGGAATAAAACTTTGTTTGAATATATCTTATAATTCTCTATTTTTATAAGACTTGCCATTTTGGGAAACATAATATTGTACCTTAAGACATATTCTGCAATAGGCTCATTGAATTTCTATTTGAGTTGAGTAATATGAGAATATGAAATATTCTCATTGATATTGATTGAAAAATGTGCTAGAAACATATCAGCCAATGGATTGAATGCATGCACTAATTTATGAGGTAAATTATAAAATAATTATAGAGCATATTATTTTATTCTCCTTGGGAATAACTTAGTCAAAAACCTATCATTAGACATGCAATCCAAAAATTCAATGTGTAAGGCTCTTAGATGTTGTTCAAGGTCACCTTTCCACCATATAGTGTAAACTTGGGTGTTAAAAAAATTTTAGGTAGAGGATATACTATTTTGTGTTGTGCCAATGGAGTGTGAAATAAAGTGTGATAATTAAGCATTTGATTATATTTCAAAACACCTTGTTCCAAATGTAACACCTTAGTTTTCAGAGATTGAATATCATGCATAAGGGATTGTACATCAAGAGAAGAAGAATGTGTGTTAATAACATGTGGTATTCTAAATTACTGAGTATGATTTTTTATATTAATATATTAAATCCCTTGGATTTCCCCCATAGTAAACATTGGTACAAAATTTGTATCCAAAGGAGTATAAGTATCAAATGATTGTGCCATGATTTTACTTTTGCAAAATTGTAGGATGATAAATAGGTTGTTTATGAATTAATTATATAAATATATTAATAGCTTCCTCTTTGTTTTATTATATTTGTTCACCACTTATATGTGGGAGTAAATCTTGGTGTCCATATTAAGGACCAAGGTTATCTTGATCATACTACTCATGTTCTAAATTTGTGTTAGGGACCTCTACATGGTCATTATTTCCATTAGCATCTAAAGGTAATGATGTATCCTTAGTATTATCCATGTTATGTGTTTTATTAAAATGGATCCAATTATGCTCAACTATAATACCAATTAAATCTAGCACTTCTTATAAGAGGTGTAGAAAAAAATTTATTTAGAGTACATAAAATATGAAAAGAAAACTTGAAATATTGTTGCTATTATAGAATATATCAAATATGAAAACTTAGGAAAAAAATTGGAAATAAAAAAATAAGGATGTAAACCCTAAAAACATCTATGGCAAGGGTTTTGAAATAATCAATCAATACATGGGTTCACCACTATGTTTTATCAAATTTTGGGAAACTAGAATGCTAGACCCTTAATGGACAAACTGATATGCCAAAATGAGAATGTTATAGATACACAATAAATGACACAAAGTGATTTGGAACTTGCTAAATTTTTAACTATTCTAAATGATGAAAGTACTAAGGAAAATATAAAGTTAGTTAAAAAATTGAGATGCGAACTATATATGGGGATGAAATTGATTGGGAGGATATATTAATTGAGTGTGGATTTGGAACATGACTTTTCAAGGATTTTAAATGAATAATTCCATAATTGGACAAGAGAGTAGTTTGATCCTGTCCCTGAGGAGTGTTAGTATCTGGTGGGTTTAGGAATTTGATATTTTTGTGATAGGCTCACCTTTACATGTGTGTTATTAGACTGTGTGAGATATTCCAATCTATTGTTAAAACCATTATGTATCTTCTTCTCACTTGAAACCCTAACTCAATATAACAATATGAAAAATGTAATTACAGGGTAAAAATGGTTTAGAAATTGAAATTGTGATTGACCTCAACACCCAATATGTTTAGTGATGCCTACATACCAATACTTTGAAGAGGGATCAAACTCCATGTAGTTATCCCAGGCTACAATGGTGTGTGAGAGAGACTTGTGAAAAAATTTAGATGTTGTATAACCTTGGTTTGATTAAGTGCTTCAACCATGAATTGTGACTTATATTCAAACTTTATCTCGGGGTTACTAGGACTGTATGTAATCAAAATTGGAAAAATAGGAAATTTTATCTTAATGTGCAATTAGAATTATGGTTATTTTTATTGTGAAAGTGTCTTATGTGAAAAATGGCTTCAAATGTGGCTTTATAGTGGTATTTTTGGAATTAATTTGGGTGGGACTTGTTAAAATTGTTAACTAGACCCATTAAATTAATTTAAAATTTGAAAATTAGTCATTATTTGGTGGGAGGATAAGAGAGGTGGAACTAAACAAGAGTGATTTCACCATTGTCTAATTATGGCATTGTTGTACAAGTAGCACAAACAATTGATCTAGGTGTTAGGAACAATATGTGGGTGAGCCTAAACTAATTTTCATGAGGAATATGGACATTTTAAGGTCATTGATTTGCTTATAAGAATGGGTCATCTGTGTGGAAAATGAAAGAAGGTGGTCAAAATGACCTGGAATGAGGCATGAGTTAAGTGTGTTAAAAGTATGGTCACAAGTACACTATTTTAGATTAAATGTTAATTTGTGTGTCTACATGGTGAGATATTTTTTAATGATTCAATAACGATGTCAATAGGATAATAAATATCATGATGGGATTTATTTTAATTTGTTTTGACTTCAAAAAAATTGTCAATTTACCTCTTGTGAGAATGGGATCATAAGCCAGGAGGTAATTGATCAATGACATGGTTTAGAAGGTAAAAATTTTGATTTTAAGATTGATCTTATTAGTCTCATCACCATTTTAATCAAGTAGGTTTAGTGGGACTCTCCTCATAATCTCGAGGTGGAAAATATAACCTCCTAATAAATCAATGTGGTAATTAAAGCATTGATATTATTGAAAGGGAACATTTAGTTGTCCTTAAAGGGTGGGTGTTTTTAAAACTCCAAGTTATTAGAATTTATCAAAAAAATTAGGGGTTATTATCACCTTTTACATTATAGATTCCTCCTAAATAATGGAATTTGACACATTAGCAAGCATAAGAAGGTATGCCCCTCATATTGTGAGTTTAAGGATATACAAACAAGATATTATAGGTAAGGAGGAAAAATAAGATCATGAATTTCACTCTAACCATTCGATGAGGTGTCATGATAGGGAACCAAATGCACCCTATGCAAGACATTACTCTTTGCTCATATCCTTAGCACATGATATGAGTGGTTTTGATATTTAATGTTGAATAGCCAAGATATTTGATAAAGTATAAAGAGGTTATAAACGTGACATAACCTTCATCAACTAGGGATATCTTCATTTAGATGTCACCAATTTAGACGGTTATAAAAAGAGGGAAATCATCTAAACAAATTAATTTTTTTCAGAATCATTGATTATATAAAAAACTTAGGAGATAAAAATTAATTAGTTGTTTAATCAATTTGAATGGATACATATTCACATTATTTCATGATATTCTAATTGAAACCATGTAATGGAGCTTATTTAATCATAATGGGTGGTTGAGGAATACTTATAATCAAAAGTGTTTGCATTTATCAATTTCAATGTTTGGAAAAATTGTGCATAAGCTCAAGAAAAAGAATGTTTTTTTTGTAAGATTAGAGATTTTATTAATTAGATGCCATTAATAAAATATGGGTTATTATAAAAATAATTGTAACTATGGAATATAATTTTGAATTTTATTATATTTGGCATTAGGAGGAGTTGAATCTAATTTTTAATTATTATCATTTTTCGATGTCATTAGCTAAATTGATGATGTAGGAAGACATAGAAAACTTCATTAGCCTATCTAATGATATTGGATTAAACTTATAAAGTGTCATCAACATTTTTCATGATCTTCTAGAAAACATAGGCAACATTATCGATTTGGCTAATGACATTGGAATAAAATAATTTGAATTTTTAAAATCATTGGCCTCACTAATGATGTCATAATTTTTTATTTTTTCTTATTTGATATTTTATGAGAGCATTTTATAAGATTTATAACCTATACATTAATATTGAATAATTATGTATATTTTTTTAGTGGATGGAGGAATAATTTTGGTGTTATATTAAAAATTAATGCAAGTTAAGATGTTTTTCATACTAATCATGTGAATTATGTTTTGATCATGGGTTGAGGAAATAATATTGGCCATATTTTTTTGTGTTATTTATGGATGGATAATAATTTGAGGGTTTTAAGCTTTGTAATATTTGGGTTATCTTCAAATGGGTTGTTATTATTATTATTATTATTATTATTATAGATTGATCGGTATATTATTGGTATGGATATCTAAGTGGGCATTAGATTGATAAATTTATTTAAGCTTAGTTTAATTTACTTGAGGTTTTGAAGTTTTAATGAAGTCTTGGTAAAATTATAATTCCAATTCATAATTCTAAAATTTGTTTCTAATTATAAATTTGTATGTTAAGATATGAAGGGAATAACAATTTTTATGTGAATGGTTGTAATTAGCATGAAACAAATAGAACTTATGTATATCATGTTATTGATATGTTGGTTATGAGAGATTAATGTATTGATGTTTAGGTATGGTAAGTATATTTCTAATTTATTTGGTATTTATAGGTTTATGAATATAGTTATTGGATGGAGGAGGTGGTTGAAGAGGGCTTTCTGCAAGTGATTGGCAAAGGGACACATTTTGATAACTACTAGGCATGATTGCATGAATTGTTCATTTGGATTCAAAACTATAAACATTGGTGTCAAAAAAACACCATTAGTATCATGCATGTTATTTTTGATCTTTTAAGTATTTGTGTTAATTTTGGTTGAGGAATCTAAAATTTTATTATAATATGGTCTTGTCTATTAACTTTATTGAAGGCTTCTCCAATGCTTTAATAGAGGACCTAACTTTGTATGATAATTTATTTTATAAAAAATAGATAAAGGTAAAGTGGTACTACATTAATCATAAAAATGGAGATGTATTTCAAATCTAAACTAAATACAATGATATAGGGAAAAATAAAAATTGAATTATGGTATTTGAAGTAAATTATAGCTTGAAACTTTAAAAGATGGGTTATTAGAGAAATAGTTACAGTATGACTTACCTTTGAAATTTTGAAGTCTGAAAGTAATTAAAGTAATCACTAAAATAGTAACTAGAGTATATCCATAAATTTATTGCAGATTAGAGCATTGTATAAAAATATCCAAAATCGAAGGGTTTAATTGTGGTAATGATCAAAATCATTATGTTTAATTGTGACAACAAGGCTCAATTTCAGTATTATTGTTTAATTTTGATGAAATTATTCCATATCCTCATGAAATTTTGTGTGTGCATTTTTATATGTTTTTTGATAAAAAAACTCTCTCAATTTGTCAAATTGATGTGTAGATCTTCCAAAATTTCTTATCCTTTTTAAAAACCCTAATCTACTCTAAGATATCTTACAAGAGCATATAAATGAGTGTACTTAGGAGGGAAATACTTTAATTAGACCAACATTCTTAGATAATTTAGACATATGAATATCCCAACCCTTAGTATTATATATGAGAAGCTTGAAACTAATAGATTATATATTCTCTTTCAATATTCATTTCAAATTTACTATTAATATATGGAAACAATAATAAATACTAGTGTAACCTTATGATATGATTCCAATCATATTCTTGTCCCTGAATGCATCATTTCACTCATGTACTTATAGGCTTATTGAATTCAAAATTAGGCCCTATTAACACACAAATGACCTATAATTTTCATATGATCCAAATAAGGGAGGAAAAATCACCAAAGATGAAAAATAAGGGGAAAAGGGCCTTAAAAAACATATTCTACCAAGATCAAACTATTGATATTTTTTAGAACCAAAATCAAATGGATTGATCTTGGTTAGGTCAAGATTGAAATTTTTTATTTTGGTCAACATGTGAGAAAGAGAAAAAAATGGGAGAGCCAAAGGAGAATAGAGCCAAAGACCCAAAAAATAAGATAGATAAAAACAACATAACATGGGAATGCCTGGATGAACATAAAAATAGAGGGAAGCGAGAGAAGGATAAAGATGTGAAAAAAAATACCAATAAGAGCCTAATATGACTGATGATCCAAAAAATCATAAATACATTAATTAAATAGAAAATAAATATTATTATACCAAAATTAAATTTCTATATAATGCCCCAATTTGATATGTGTGCATGCATACATATCAAAATAAGATAAACCTGTGTACCTAAAAGGCTCAAATAAGAAGCCACAATCCAAAATTATAAATGTTTCTCAAAGTTAACGTCACTATGATAATGACTTTATAGTCAAAATTAAGAGATTGGTTACCTTATCACATTTCCAGCTCCTGAGGCCTACCAAAAAAAACTTGTCTTCTTGCTAATCTGCAATAATTTCCTAACCACAACCAAGGGTTTGTGAATAAACATCAATTCTCTTATGTATAGTGTGTGAATATCTAAATTATCTTTAAAAAAAAAAACATTTGAAAGTATATTAATATCTATTTAAATAGATAATAATGTAAATAATGAAATAAGTGAGTAAATAAAGAGTAGGAACAAATACACCTAGTAATGTAACAACCCTCTTAGTTGTACTTAGAAAATGCAATAATTTTTTTTAAAAAACTAAATATTGAACATTTATTTAATCATAGTTTCTAGAATAGTTTAGTCAGTCATATAATCAGAAATTTTAAGTAATAACAGTTTCAACATTCCAATATTGCAAACAATAAAATAAAAGGTATGATAAAGAAAGTTTACTATCTCACAAGGAACATTAACACAATATAAATTCCCATAATAAGTATTGGTACTAATTCAATGAGTCACATAGATTGTTATGAAATCAAGTCTACCCTAACCTAGCTTAAGGATCTAGACCCAATGCCCTCACCATAATCTTGGGTAGCCTACATATCTGCTCCTCAAAATTAGGGTCCAATGTAGTTCTCCTATTAAATGTGATGGTCTCCTCCATGAGATGTCACCACCTTAGGGATTAGTACTCTAATCCAAAAAGATAACAAACTACTTGTGATATAGATAAGCTTCTAAATCTCTGGTCTAATCCCACAGCTAAGTGACACACTCTAGCATAACATCTTGCTAATCCAGGCTTGTGTGCTTACCCAAGTACTCTCACATATAAACCTAGATATAAGCAATGATGAAGGAATCCACATTCCTAATTCCATATAAAATCACATGCTAGACCCAAATAAGAATACAAAACAAAGTGAGACATACATTACATAATATTCAAACCTATCATTCATTTATGCTTACAAGATTATATGCACGCATACATGTTTTTATGCTAACTGTTATGAATATATTGCTCAAGTAACAACCAACAAAATTATTAGAACAATCAATTTAGGTGAGAGTCCAAACATACATCTACAGTATATACCACTCAAGTATATACATCTAAATTGAAGTATCCTATTATATCCCATACTATTATAGTTCATGATCACTCTACCCAAACATTAACAACTATAACATATATATTTATTTAGGTATGGGTTAAGAGGTAATAAATACAATATGTACTATATGAGTAATTTATATACTATAAAACTCTATGACATCCCATACTAGCATATGTCTTTGTGTTTTAGTATCTGACTCAACACCAATAATAATCTTACACCCAACCATAATAATAAGATAAATCAGAATTATACTTAGTATACCTTTAATAACAATCTAAAGAGAACCTAATCTCCAGTTACACCTCATGATGCACTATGTTATTCTAGAAATGTCTAGTCACTTGCACAATTAACTTCCTCATGAAATATAATGCATGCAAGTTTTCATCCTTACAATATGTGATAGACTTGATCTTGTCGACAAGTTCGCATAACAGTATTATGCTACAAAAAGGCTATTTGCCTTCACTAGCTTTTATAGCTAATGTTATACTAAGGAATACCTATCAAGGTTAGTTTACTATACCTATGCTCACTCCATGAGCTTACATACATATCTTTGATGCTACCTACATACACAAAATTAGGGCTATATGTAGTTCTACCAAACTACTAAAGGTATGCGTGATTACTAGAAAATTGCATACATAAGTAAGGATAACCATGTTCCTTAACTATAGTGAGAAGACTCGATGGTCTTTACAACTCTATCACTTACATAAAATATGTATCAACTAGGACTATTGATGTCCAACATCATCCCCGTGTCCTCCTATACTGCTACACTATGAATTTTAACTACATACAAAAAGGGTATCAAATAGTTTGTATATTGCTAAGTAAATCCAAATCATAATATTATCTTTTCAAGTATAATATCTACATACAAATAGGTTACATATCCATAGAGTAAATATGGTTTTGTTATTGACTCATAAGTCCTTACATAATCACACCATTTGGGTATATGAATCTAAGGATCATGAGCACATACATGCAATATCTGATATAATTAAGCATATATTGACAAAACCATGCCAACCAAATATGACAACAAAATTTTATATTATATTAACTTAATTATAATAGATAATTTTAAGCATAATTCAATTATTTGTACAAGAAAAGTACATTTAATAAAACAATTTCTCAGACATTTTCTAGAATGGTTAAGTTTGGTTTCCCCTAAAACCAACAAAATTAAGGAAAATCTCTAATTACCTATTTTTCATAATTTTAAAATAACATAGAATACGTAATGCCAAAAATAAATCATTTTAAAACATATTCTATTGATTTTCTCATATACCTTATAATATTTTTCATTTCATATAAAAACCCCAATATTAAGAAATTAAATAAAATCCCCTACCCTTAGATAATTTAATCACAAATTTTTAAAACAATACCGATAGGGCAATTGATTTATATTTATTTCAACAAATTTCATTCTATGATATGTTTTAAATAAGAAAACTTCTTATAAACACACATGGAGATCACAATTAATGAACTTACTAATCCATTATATAATTTTTAATTATAAATTATACCATAATAATAAAATATAATTTTAACCAGATGTATATTTATAATTTATAATAATAAATAAAATAAAATTATAAACCAATTAAATGTGGGTTTCCCACTACCCTTCTTGTCAATACATCAATAACGTATAATCAAATATGCATGCCATGACCAGACATGGAGATAAAGGTGTATGTGTTGTCTACTAAAAGCGTAGAGTTTGTGAAACATGGTTCCATTTGAAATGAAACAGTTGAGATAAATGAATGGCGATGGTTTTGATCTTAAGGCTGAGTTTAAAGAAAAGAATGGTTACTTCCTTAATCGTGGATAAGATAACACAAATCTTTATGACCACCTTTATGTTATAATTAGACGTCCTCCCATCAAATCTACTAGTGGATCCAAATTTTATATGCGTGTTTATCACCATACAAAAAATAAATAAATAAATTTAAACTTTCTCACTACCAACTTCATAATAATAAAATAAGAAGTCTACAATTATTTGATTATCATGGAAGGAAATTAAATGTAAGTAAGATTATTGATCCCAATCAATGGGTGTAGGATATTGGATTGTAAGATGGAAGGTAGGATTGGTGATGTTGAGGAAAGGAGTGGTGGTGGCATAGTCCTCAAAGAGACTATGGACATATCCTATTTAGATTATGGATGAAGTTATATTAGAAACTAAAAAATTATCACTAACATCTTTACATTGACTTTTAATTAGTTTGTAGTTGATGTTATGAAATCTAGTGTTTACTTCAAAATGGATCGGTTAGATAATTCCTTGCTCATGGATTTGGTTGTCTATAAGTAATTATATCACTTGAGTTGTATGTTGTGGCATGATGGGAGATCAAACATGTGATAAGGGGTTGGGTGTTTGGACAATTGGTGATAGGTTTTGTTGGTTGGAGTAGGTTTGGCCCAAGATAATATCTTGGCTAAAAAATATAATTTTTATGAAAAATGGGATCTTTGTCAAAAATGGGATCTTGATCAAAGATAGGTTTTTGGTTGAGGATAGGCTTTTCAATAAAAATAGGCTCATCAAAAATGGATGGTAGACCATGTTTATCAAAGGTGGGTTGATCGATATGGATTGGTAAAAAATGGATGTGTCAAAAAGAGGTTTGTGAGAAATGGATGGAAGGTTATGACCTTGACTTGGAAGTGGGTTAGCTTGGTCAATCTTAGGAAAGACATCTTGGCATACCCCCAAGCTATGATTTTTAGACATGGATACACTTGGATCTAACTTAATGTACCATTTGTCAATCAAATATGGATATAATACTTTAGTCTTGTACAATAGTTTGTAGAATGACCTTTAATTTTTTGATAATCACAATATTCGTTAGGTCTATACCACTAAAGTTTTAGGATATTTGGATAAAAGTATTTGGTGTTTAAAAATATGAATAAGTTTGTAGTGACCAGTTTTTGAAAGAATACATCATAAGTTTCTCCTAAAGGAGTGAATTTTTAATTAATAGGCATGGTGATGTTGTTGATAGGTTAGGAGTTTTAGATTTGTTGTAGCTTTGGGGGTGGATTAATACTAGATGGTAGGGATGCTATAATTGAATTCCATTTACTAGTGTAATGAGGAATGTTGGAATTAAGTCTAAAAATTAGATGGGAGTCTTGGTTGAATTTGGATAATAGGGTTACTAGTGGTAGGGTGATGTTGATGTGGAATGGTTTGGGGTTGTCTAGTAATGAATTAGGCTAGAGAGGTAACTCGATCTCAGAAGGATGGATTTATTGGATCTGTGTTAAAGGTGAAAGTATCTAGATTTTGTGGATTTATGAAGGTTGATGTACTTGTGAAAAAGTTTGGACTTAATGGATTTGTGAAGGTTGATGGACTTATGAAAATTTTTGGACTTGACGGATTTGTGAAGGTTGATTATTTTAATGTAAAAGGATTTGTATTAAAGGGTTGATTTAAATTTGTGAAGTTAATCAAATTTGGATCTTTTGGGTTAAGAAAAAATATGGATTTGATGTAGTTTTGTTCAATTTTGGGAATGGATTGAATGTAGAAATAAATGGTTGATTTTCATGAATGTGGAAAGGTTAGTTTTGATGGGTGTTGGGATTAAAATTTAGATTTGGATTGAAGCTTGTGTTTGGATTTGATTGGATTGGGGGTTTATTTATGAACATGGTTTGGTTCAAGTATATATTTCAAATTGGTGGTGAAGGTGAACTAAAGGTTTGATATAGATTGATGCTAATGTTGGAACTAGATGGATCTATGAATGTATTTTGATTTGTGATTGGTGACTTTTGATTTATTGATGGAGTGGAAGTTGTAGAATAATTCAAAGAATTTTGAATAACAAAGTCTAAAAAATGATTTAATTTTATCCCTAAATTAAATTTTGGATGTTGATCGATGGGTAAACATGAATGAGTATTCATGTTTGAAATTGATTGATTGATGTTTGGGTTGGATTGGTCGGTTGGTAAACTTGAATGAATATTCAAGTTTGGATTTGATTGATTTATGGGTGAGGTTGAATGCATATTTAAAATCATATTTGGATTTATTAAATGATTGAGTGGTGAGTTTTCAATGACATTAAAAATTTGATTTGGATTTTTTTTATGATTGATTTGATGTTAATTCAAATATGTGTTTGAATCAAAATTGGCTGAATATAACCCTAGGTTAAGACTAGGATTGTTTGGATTTAGATTTGTGACCAGATTGATCAAGTTATTGTTCAACATAGCCATGCGACTTGCAATGAGTGACATTTATAAAGGAAAGATTTGACTCAATAAATGAAAAGGACTTGAAACTAGACTCTAGTAATGAAAAATACCAAAGTGACTAAAAGTTTGATTTCTAACTAAATGCTTTTGAGTTTTAACTTTAGAAAGTTTAATTTTAAGATTTTTTTTTAGTTTTAAGAATCAAAAGAACTTCATTTTCACTCAAAGATTATTTATTACATGGTAAATCATAAGGAAAAAACAAACAAGTCCTACTTTAAACAACCACACAATTACATAAAAAGGTGAAAATTTAGGATTAACATCTTGAACATTTTTTGGGCCTTCCAATGTCACTTAATTCTCCATGATCTTAGATGTAGTCTAATATTTTAAGGTACTAACCATGAAGAATCTTGTCATTAACATGGCCCATTAATTCCAATTTCAAGGGGGTGTAAAAGGAAAATTCTCAAGGCTAACCGATAACTGATGCACCAAAGTTGGATGATAAATAGGCTTACATAGGCTTAAGGTTTTCAAAATATTATCTAAAGGGGAGTCCTCTATATAATTTGTGGTACAATGAGGCCCAAGTTTATGGAAGAAATTGATTAAGTAGATGCACACTATCGAGTTTAGTCCTAATGTGTCCAACATAACCATACAGATTTCAGTATGTTGACATTGGTAAAAATAAAACTTCAAGGCAACTATTAAAACCCTATGTATTTGAGCATGAAATCCCTTCACATCAGAGTATTCTTAAAACACATAATCACTTAGGCTTTTGAAATAGTTGGTACTCAATTTGTATGCCCTGTCAGAACATGGGGTTTGGCCTATCACATAGTGATGACATCCATGATTGATATAGCCTATATAAAATAAAAATAAAGAAGTTAATACTTGTATATGATTCACATGTATCATTCCCAATGTGATGCTAAGGGAAGAGCATACATACAAGCACAACTTGGATAACATAAAAGTTATAAAGTTATTTTTGATTCTCAAGTATGATTACACAACCTTAAAACACACACAAGATGCTAAAAATGATAAATAAATTCCCTCCACAATAATAAAATATGAGCTAATTATTGAGGAAAGAATAAAACTAAAATAAAAAACATAGCAATAAAAATGAAAAGTTTTGGTTTTGTTTTTAGCTCTTTGCAACATTTCTTTAACTTATAGCCTAAAAATAATTTGTAAGAGAGTTTATGTTTGGATAAGAGTCAAGGTAACTTGAAAAATAAGTTATAAAAAACCACAAAAAACATAAGGAAAACAAGTTTATGTGATGAATCCACAAATACACAGTCAAACATAAATACAAAATTATCAATGGTTAACAACAAAAAGTTAACAAAATATCGAAAATAGAAACATAACAAATTCACAGTTCTTAAAAAATTTCAAAGTTTAGTTCACCAAATTTTTAGATAAGTTATTTGATTTCATAGTTTGGAGGCATAATTTTTTTGCTAGGTTGCACAATTTTGCTGTTAGGAAAACACAAAAAAAACATGGGATGATTTTGTAGTTTGTAAATAATTTTGCTACTGAGATAAGGGATTTTTAAAATAAATTGGATATATATAATTCATTAAATTATACAAAAATTAAATATTTTTACATGGTTTAATTATTTTTTCCAATACCTTCATTTTAGCATAAATGAGAGCTTAAAAAAAGTCCTGAGTCAAAAGTTATAACATCCAAAATATGGTCACTCAAAGTGCAAAATGAATTTGCTATTGCATCCTATGATTTTGCTACTAAGTGCTATGATTTCAAAAATGCATGATATGATTTCATAGTTGAGTGCTATGATTTCATAATTAAGTTCTATGATTTTGTAATTGAGTGCTATGATTTTGTAATTGAATTTTATGATTTCATAACTGAGTGTTATGATTTCACTACTATCATCTCTAATTTCATAGTTATGCATAAAACACACACAATAAAATTGAAAACACCAAAAAATGACTTGAAAATGCAAAAAAAAATTCCAAGATCAAGATCAGATGTATATGCATAAAAAAAATTACAAGTATCAAATGAAAAAAAATATTCTAATTGCACCTATAATGATTGTGATATGTAAAAGATGAGGGAATGTCCAACCGGGCATGCCTAAATATGTGAAGGAAATATAGATGTAACTGAACCAAGAAAAATCAAATGATTTTAATCCTAATATAAATTCAAACAATCTCAAGGTAGTGCAACAACAAAATGAAGAAACTAAATTAGCAAAATAACTAGTTACAAACACATGCTAAATTTATCACCTTCTTTCTGCATTGTGTGATTAATGGTAGATTTTCTCTTTGTGTGGAATGTGGATGGTTAATACTTGCACCAATGCAAATGGGGAATGGGTAGTGTTTTTATAAGTAAATGAAATTTTTATGGAATTGATGGCTTTGACTCACTTTAGATTTATGGGGAAGGTGGATAGATAAAAGTGATGGCTTGCATGCTTATTTATAGGTTTTTGAAGGAAAGATTAGATAATGGAGGATTATTTAAATGTTTCAAATTATCCAAATAATCTGCTATGGCTAATAACTCTTCATCCATAAGGATGATAATCATTTTAAATTGTTTAAATAAATATGAAGATGGTTAGCTTAGTCACCAAGAATGGGTCAAACTATTTGACAAGTCAAGGGATGACTCAAGGGTAGTTGAGGAAGTTAAGGGATTGGTTGGATGAGTCAACATGTGAGGGAGATAAAGGTGGAGGATGTCTAGGTGAGGTGGAAAATTAAGATTTATTAATTAAATTTAAATTAAAAGTGTGTATAATTGATTAATTAGGAATTACTCATTTATTTGAATTTAGAGGGAGATGAAATGAATTTGAATTTAAATTTGGGGAAGAAGAATTAGTATGTTGAAATGCATTTCAACACTAAATGAAATTTAGTTGTCTACACCCCTTAAGGATTGCTTTACATTTCAAATACAGATTTTCATATTTGCTTCCTATTTATGCTTATTCCATTTCTCAATAATTAACCTCACCTTCATACATGTTATTCATGCTTATATCTTATGATAACTAGAAACCTACATCTACACATCCTATTAGGTAAAGTGCTAGATTGAGTGGTGCTACTTGCGATTGGACCCAACTTCCATTATTTTTTATTCATGATCCTTTGAAATAAAAAATGACTACTTATAAATATGTTCCTTCTTCTAATATGGTTGATGTGAATGATACAAATGATCCAAATGTTAGTGGTTCTATTGAGGATCTCGATTATGACTATGACTATGTGGATAATGTTTTTGATGATGTCGATCTACATAGATTTGCTATAATTTTTAAATTTAAATATATGATTAAAAATAGTCCTACATGATTTGAACCTTTATTTATCAAGTTGAAATCAACATAATTATGAATTAGAGATAAGGAACCTATACCTAAGGTTACTCCCATAGATTATTTGAATGTTTCTTATCCACTTATTGAAGGCTCTACATCTACATTAGATGGTAGGACTAGTGATCCTATTCCTTCTATGTCTCCATTGAGTTCTACACCTTTGTAAAAACCTAATTTTGGTATAAGACCCTTTTTAATAGTGTCTTTCCCATATTTATAATGTTTCTCATAATTGTGTATAATTACTTATTTATAGGGATTATCCTACCCCACAATACATCTCATTTGGTCCTAAGTCTTCTATATGCTTCTTATAATGATCTAAATCATTAATTTTTCAAACTTAAGCCTATATGCACACATATTAATGTTATTATTTAAACAATGTGATGTAATTTCACCTTGGATGGGATCATTAGTTTGAAAATTCTTGTCCTTCATCATTTTGTGGGTCCTTATGCCTTTGGTTGTGCTCTATGTACCTTATTTTTCATCTCTTTCTATTACCCAAGTCACCCTAACTTTGAATGATTTATTGAGAGCATCTTATTGATAACAAGTCAATTAAATCCATTATCCATGCATGCATGCATGCATGCATGTGTGTGTGTGTGTGTGTGTGTGTGTGTGTGTGTGTGTGTGTGTGAGAGAGAGAGAGAGAGAGAGAGAGAGAGAGAGAGAGAGAGAGAGAGAGAGAGAGAGAGGAATCAATTATCAACTATTTTTCTCCAAAATACAATTTAGTGCCAACCCTTGACATAAATTTTGCTACACTTATGATGAAGTCATCTTTGTATATCATCTTATTGTACTAAAATAAGGTTTAGGAATATGACATACAGTTACATCTTTAAATGTAGGAAGAGGAGGTTCAAAACCCTTGCTCAATATTCCATTCACACTACACATAAATGCATTGAGGTTTGATTCCATGATGCATAATATGTATCTACAACTCCCACAGTGGTTATAAGACCCATACATTTTCTTTGTTGTGAGTTGATATAAAGCTAGGTAAAATAAGGAAGAAGACATCATTTATGCATTTTTACCATCAAATCTAAGAAGCACATGTATAGATATACATGATATCTAGTGATGCAACAAAGGCTAAAAGGAATTTAGAATCTAAAAGTTAGTGTAAGATATGATATGTGAAGTAGGATAGGTATGATAGTCAAATCATTTGACCAATGATCTTGATTAAATCATGATAAGTGCCAGTGTTGATTATATTCTTACATAGTGAGAGTCTTATTATGCCTATTTTTCACACCCCCTTAATTTTTCTATAACTAATACTTTTCTATCATAGAGATGAATTAATCATAAAGTTTAAAATTGTGTTAGGGACCTAGTCAATTAGTAATATATTTGGATGCATATTTTTTATTATGAATTGGTGATGATTTGTTGATGAATTCATGTTTATATTTTAAGTGGTTTCAAAAATAATAATGGATAAATGAATAAAATGTGCATATATATTTATCACTGTGAATGTTTGTGATTAGTCATTTTGATTCTCAGTTGGATATTCAGATTATGATACAACATTTTTAGTTTGGAATGGGATCACTTTGTGTGGTTTCAAAATTGGAAGCATATGTATTTACTATGATATTTTCAGACATTTGTTTTTGATCTCAATAAATGTGGATTATCATAACAATTTTTGGATTATAATTTCAGTTTTGACAACTTGAGCAGTCTATGGTGACTAATTTGGTATACATTGGCAATGTGATATTTGGTTTAAATTAGATCAGAATGGTATATAAATAAGTTATAATGATTCTTCTCTCAATTCATTTTTTAAATTGCAAAGAAACAAATGGATCAGTCATAATTTTATAGTTTGAGAAAGCACTGTGATTTATGGTCAAATGCATCATTTCATTTGAGTTTTAATTTTTGTGAACTTTATCTTTAAAAATCATATGAGTTCATCTATTCAGTAAATGGACCTTAATTTGGTAGAATTTAGTCATAATATAATGAACATTTTGAAGATATTGGTATGATCTAGATTGATTTGAGATTTTGGTAAATTGTTTCTTTAAGATATAAAGGATCCTAAAGTTATATATGATTAATCCTAAGTTTTTTTTTGACTAGGGTGCCTAAGTCAAATATTGTCTAGCCTAAGGCCATTTATACTAAAGTTTTGAGATGATGATAATAAGTCTATCGGTCATGATGACTTTGAATGTTTTGAACCTAAGTCTATGTCTCAAGAAATGAGATTTTGCGGGGATAAAATTTTGTTTGGAAGGTTAATTGGATTAACCTAAGTCTATAGTTTTGAAGGGCATAAGGTTTGGTATTTCAAAGGAAGTTTGGTCTATGCTTCGAGACTTGTAAATGGTGAGTTGGTGATCTAGTTGGTGAACATCGTGGAGTTGGTAGACAACATGGCACTAGTTGGAAAGGTAATTTAAGAAAAGACATATTCAAGGATGTTTCAAGATCATGCTAAGATCATTGGTGATTCAAGAGTTAATGTGAAGCATACATGCCTCAAATGGTGGATGTTAGTAAAGAGTTTAGTAGGCAATTTAGTGATTGCTAAGTTTGATTGTTTTGTAAACCTAGTTGGCATAATTTATAACTACATCCTTAATTGGATGAATAAAATATAAATCGGACACATGAGCAAGGTGGTTATGATGGGGAACTTGCATTATAAATAATTTTCTTTTTCCTTATTTAGGCCATTCTTGAATCTTTCTCATGGAAAGTAAAATCTATCATTTTTGATTTTGAGTTGCAAATAAGGATTTCAAGTAGAAAAATTACAAGGGAGCATATCTAGGTATTCCATAAATGAGTTCAATAAGTTTTGAAAATTATTCAATTGACATTTTGAATGAATTTTTAGTTACATGGAAAAGAAGTAAACTCTGGTTTGCATAGACTAATTTTTTTGATAGGTCTGTGCATGACTATTTTAGGAGTTAAATAAACTCACAGTTAAATGGTTGAACATAGAGTTTCTTGCATGGATGATGGTAAAAAATGGATTAGTTTGATATTTTCTTGACAGATGATGAAATAAAGATATATGAGTTTATTTATTTAGTTTAAGCATGGTTTTCTGAAAAATATTGAAACCTTTTGGACATGCATATTGATTAGGTTTCTATCAGTAGCATATCTAGAAATATATTGAACAATGTCATTTATAAATATTTAAAGTTGAAAAGGTTTCATTGGGATTTTGGGTTTTGTAAAATAAACTCAATTTATGTTGGTACATTTTGATGAAGTTACTAGTTAAGTCTATGCATGTTAGTTTTGGAAAGAAAGAGTTTACATTTTCTATTTTCTTGTATGAAATTTTTGATATGAATAGTTTTGGTAAAAATATTCAATTGGCAGTTGAAGCCTTTTGAAAATAATGCCATTTTTTGAGCATGCATATTGGTCTGGGTTTTTTTGTGAATATATATTTAGTTTTCTATTTCAAATATATATATGGATTTGAAGGGTTTATCTGTATGTCATGATTATTCTAAAGGGTATAGATAAATATATGGTCTATCACAAGTTTTTGATAGGTGACTAGTTTGAGCATGTGAATATAGTTTTCAATTGTGACTTTCTACAATATCACGTGTTCATGGTTTTTGAAGGGTATATTTGCATGGAAATTTATGAAGATATATTAGGCTCGACTTTGAAAATAATGAAACATTTTCTAGATTTACACCTCAATTTTGAGTTTCAAGTGTTTTGTTTGCTATTGGAATGGTTGGGTATCTCAATAATTTAGAACAAAAGTTTCAAGTGATTAGGGTTTTGAGAAAATCAACTTTGTTTTTATCTTGAAAGTCTGAAGTTGCATGTGTATATAGATTTGATAGAAGTTTTACATAAGCTCAACTACAGATATATCTTATATTTGATCATGATAGAAATATTATAGAAAGTGTAGTGTGTTCTTGGTCTACCACAAAATAATTGTTTGGTAATAAATTGTTTGAATTCCTGGTTCTATTTTGATGACAAAGTGATTAATGATCTTAAAGTCAGCCATGGTATAGCGAAGTTATGATTGAAAGTAGTTTGAACATATAAATGTAGCTATATTTTTATATATTAAAACTATAATTTTCATATATTAGTTTCAATTTTGAATATTTATTTTGAAATATAAGTCTATTTTAGAGATATAATAGGCTAAATTTTGAATATAATGAAATTGTTTCTAGATTTACATCTCAGCGCTGAAGTTATTAGGTTTGTTTTGAAGTTAGATATTGAAGTAATGGTACTTTAAAAATTTGTAATGGGTGAAATAATTTTGTTGTGCCAAAGTTTTCTTTGTTGAAATGTTCCTATAGAAATCATATATAATATATATAGATGAGATAATTCTCATACAATAACAGTGACATAAATTGGAACATAATGTATATTTGGAAAAGATATTTATTTTTTGAGAAGATTCTTTTCATGAATAAGTTTGAGAAATCATGCTTTTAATTTTTAAATTGGATCATTTTATATTAGATGGTTTTGATACAGTGAGAATAGAAAATCAAAGATTTATGTCATAATATTTTAAAAATAAAATTATGATATTATAATTTTATTTTAAATATTATATTGATTTTAAGAGATATTTTGGTGAAATCAAATAAATTGGAGTAGAAATGGTTCAATTTGTTTCAATAATTTGATAGTACAGAGGTCATTTATTGATTTATATATTAAGTAAGGTTTCATTTTAAATATGTACATGTTGATTTTTAGATTATATTTAAAATGTCTAGATGGGATCATCCCAGATCAAATAGGAGTAATGATAATAAATGTTGAGGTTAGAATTTTGACAATCAGTATAACTCAAATAAATTTTTTTCAAGGGATGATTTTAGGGCTAAAATATTTGGCTCTAGATTTCATAGAGGTGATAAGATGTCTATCCATTTTGATGCAGCAGTTCCTGAGTTTTGAAATGTTCTAAATAATCTACCTTTCAACCCTACAAACAATAGGGGTAATAAAAGATTTTATGGATGTAGATTTGATGCTAGAACCCCTTCTCACAGCAATTCCTCTCACTATTTACAAAGTAATCCACATCATTTGTCGATCTAGTCACCTACTCCTGAAAGACTTTATCTTTTTAATGAGCCTCACCCTATTCATGAAACTACTCAGTTTGATGTGAATTTATCCATGCTAATAATTATGTTAATATTTCCTTGCCTTTAGTTTCTAATGAGCCTTCATCTTCTCAAAAGGATGCTAGTTTAAGATTTAATAAATTGAGTCTAAAGGAACAACCTTCAAGTAGTAGGAAAAGTGTAATTAAAAGTCATCCAAGTACTTAAGATAAGTGATCAGATAATCAAAATGATAAAGATTCTCTAGTTGAAGTTAGAGTTCTCAAATAGATTAAGCTGGAGATAGATGAGCCCTCAACTAATTTTAGAATGAATCTAGTTCACCTTCTAGCAGTTGAGATGGAGTATATTGAATATATGAATGAACAAGGGAAGCCTATAATTGAGGTTCTTTCAAATTCTAATGATTATCGAATGTCAACTGGTTAAACTTTTTATTTTCAATTAAAATTTGGTTGACAAAATTCTATACTTTTAGACTTGATATTTTAGTTTTGATATTTTGATGGTGGTAAGTTTTGGAAAGTATAGAAGACTATAATTTTTTGATATATATGCTTAGGTTAATTTTTGGAAATATGCATTATGATTAATATAAATATAAATTTCATAAAATTTGATTTATCTATTTTTATTATTATATGCTATTCTATTTTATTATTAATTGATAGGGCCCCCCACCCATTAGATAGTACTCAATTTATATTAAAAAACTTGATCTATAAAGACTTTTTAAGTCTTAATTAAACCTAACCTTAACTAATAACTATTTATACTTAATTGATTTTTAAATTTAAATAGTTAAGTTAAACTAATAACTAAGGTTAGTTGTAATGTCTTTCAAATTAAATTTGAAGTATAAAAGGAGATCAAGGATTCATTTGAAGAGGAGGAACAACATAGGTATTAAAGACTTATACATTTGTGAAGTCAATCATTCATCTCTTTCTTTTATATGCAACTTTTTTGAGATAACATTGACTTTTGTAGATAGATCTAATGGTACTTTCTTTGATGGTTGAATAATTACTTAGGCAATGTAGGTATATCCAGTTTCTATTATCATTTATAACAAATTATCTAAAAATTTTTGAGTTTAACATCTTTTGATGATTTCTATTTATAGTCTTATGTGCAGAATCCAAGTATTCAACTTGAATATTGATGAAAACTTCAATGTTTACAATATTTCATTGATCTATTTTGATTGTAAAAATTGTCTCTCAATTATTTATAAAGAAATATGTTGATTTTTTAAATAAAATCTTTTTTTTCTAAGATGACTCTCTCTTTTGAGACTTACAAACTTTATTGTAATTTATCTTGACTTTAATTTTAATATAGATTATTTTTTAATTAATCTATTTCCTTTTTGTTTTTTAGTTTAATTTATTTTACCTTTTAGTTTACTCTATATTTCTGTTTTAAGTTATTTTTTAGATAGATCTTATCTATTTTTCTTAAAATTAGATTATTTTATTTTGATTATTTTCTCTTTTATAATGTAATTTTAACTTAAACTAATTAGATTTTAGATTAATAATTTATAGATATATTTTAGATTTAATTATTTATAAGTTTAGTCTTAGTTTAGATTGTTTTAGACTTAGTTAGATTTAGATTAGATAGTTTATTAGATTTATTTTAGACCAATTTAATTATTTTAATATTTTATTTATTTAGTTTTATTAGTTGTTTGACATTTTTTATTTTGATTGTTTGTTAGCTTTCTCTTAGATTAGTTGTTGTTTTACCTTTGTTTCTTTTTGTTGGTTGCTGTTTGTTGTGTCTTTTCGTGTTAATTTTTGCTTGAATGTTTATTTCTTGATTGAAAATTTGTTTATCTCAAATTTATTTAATTTATATTTTGATTTATTATCTTGAGGTTACTTAGAGAATTATTATAAAAAAGATAATATATTACTTGAAATATATTATTTTATTAAATTAGATTTTTTTCTTTCAAGAGATTGCCTAATTCATAAGTCTTTTCTATTAGATAGGATAAATTACATATTCATATCTAAACTGATTTATTATTTGCTGAAGTAGATTTATGAAATTATAATGGAATATGTTATATTTTATAACTTATTTATTATTTTTCAGAACATTTTAATTATAATAGAATATGTTATATTTTATAACTTATTTATTATTTTTCAGAACATTTTAAAAAACCCTCACATCTTTAGAATCGTAATTGAACCTTTAAAACCCTACTATTAGAATGGTATGATTCTAACTTAACCTTCATGATAGGAGAAATGGTTGATCAGTTAACGATACAATTTATATCATCAATAAATTTGGTGACTCCACTAGGTACTTTCATTCATAAATCTTATTTATTTAGAGTTGTGTTTTCTTCTTGATCATAGTGCTTGGAGGATAACAACCTCCTATTATCCAACCTAAAATTGATATTACTGATGATCAAGTTGATGTTGCTTTTAACCTAACATATTATCCATGGTATAATCATCCTCAAAATATTCAACATGTTATTCAAGTCATAAATAAAGAAAAAGAAATAGTAGAATTTGATATAGATTGGTATTCTAATCTTACATATGAAATTCAACAAGACATTTTAAACACGAATAAGAGAATTCAGGAAGATAGAGCTAGAGTTTTAGCTACTAATCCTAAGCTTATAACTCATTTTTTATTTAATTATTTTCTTTTTGATGATCTAATTTTGCCTTCTAAACCTATTAGTATAAATCAACAATTAAATTAGTTAAATTAGATTCAAAAAAATTAGTCAAACTAAATAGAGGAGATTGTTGAAGCTTCCATTTAGAGATCAAGTAGAAGTGAGGGTAGATGACTTGATTCACAGACTTCAAGATAATAGAGATCAAAATGATCTCACTAAACGTGAAGATAAAGTTGAAGTTGAAGAACAACAATAGACAGCTATAACACCATGAATTTTTGTAAATCTAATAAATATTGAAAATCACTATGGTAAGTTACCTTCCCTTAAAGGGTTAAATATACCAAATTTTTTTAGTACTCTTAGATAATCTTGAGAAGATCATTTAGAGAAATTTAGATTTGTTTGCACTACTCTTGGTATAACAAGTGAGAAGAATTATTTAAAAGTTTTTGATCAAACACTTGAAGAAAAAGCTTATAAAGTATTTATTAGTTTACCTACCAAAATTATTAGCACTTGGAAAAATATTGAAAAATGGCTAGAATTATCCTTTGGAAAAGCTAAAGAAGACTTCGATCTAGTCAATGACCTTATGAATTTTTCTCTTGATTCAGGTGAGATCATTTATCATTTTCTTATCAGAGTCACTAAATTACGTCAAAAGATCCCTCGTGATCTCAAACCTTCTAAGAAGTTATCTAAACTTTATTTCTGTAATGCTTTACCTCTAAACGATAAAATAACCTTAGAGGATAGGGATATTATAGAATATGATGAAACTTTAACATTTTGTATTGAATATAAAAATAAACTTAAATATATTGAATTTAAAGATATATTTTTTACAGGTCTAAATTTAGATAATTCAATTTTTTTAAAAGCTATACAGGATCTAGGAAATGATCTGGTCACTGTTAAAAGATAATTAAATGATTAACCTTCTTATTTTAATAGAAACAATATCAAAAATAAAAAGTTAGATATTGTTTATTACTATAATGTATGTGAATTGGATCATGTATTGTTGTTCACAAGTTTAAAAAATTTCTTCAAGAAAAAGATCTTATATTTGAAGATTCAGTAGATAATATTAACATGTATGCTCTTAATGATTTATTGAAAAATGAAAATGTTTATGTTATAAATATTATAAATAAAGATTATAGATCTTCTCAAAGTAATAAAACATCAAATAATAATTCTTTTAATGATAAAGGAAAAATAATTCAGAATAATGCTTCAAGTAGTACAATTGATAATGCTGCTCAAAATATTTTTTTATCCACTGATTTTAATAGTAGTCAATATCAACATTTTATGCTTAATTTTTTTAGATAAACTGATGCTAAACTTATAATATAATTGATGATTTATCTACAATCAATGTTGGATTCTCATTACTACAAGCAACCAACCTTCTAGAATAGCTTGATAAAATCACTGAAACCATTAAGAATCCTAAAATTGATGTAGACTTACAAGAAGGTAGTAATGAACAATCAACTATTTATGCTCAAAATTATGATCCTTTTATAGATTATATAATTTTTTTTTATGTTATAGTTAAAATTTATAATAAGGTAATCAATAATTATATTTTAGATATAGGTGATTTAAATAATATAATGCCTAAATTCATTATAGATTAATTAGATATATCTTATGAAATTGATAATAGAAAACTTATTGGATTTGATTATAGACAAATTAAAAGTTATGATAAGTTTCATGACATAGTCATTAAAATTGTTCAAGATAAAAGAATAAGATGCATGACTAATATTCAAGTTTTAGATATTCTTAAGAATTATGCTATGTTATTAGGAAGAGATTGGTAAAAAACAATTGATACTTTTATTGAAAAAGATATTACATAAGTTTCTATTAGAATGAAATTGCTTTCATTAAAAGAGAAGATTGGTCTAATACACCTAAAGAGTCCTCCACTTCTTCCACCATTTCTTATGTTGAGATAAGAATTGGAACTTGTGAATTGTTGAATTTAGATGAACCGGAAAATTAACATGAAGAATTTTTTGAAAATAATAATTTATGGTCACTTTATTTTGATGGAACTTGTTCTCAACAAAGTAATGATGCTGAAATTTGTCTAATTTCTCTTGTTGGTAAAAATTTTTATTATGTTTTTAAATTATCATTTGAAAATACTAATAATTTCATAGAATTTGAAGCTTTATGTTTAAGTTAAGAAAAAATCATAGAACTTAATATTAAGCATTTAAAAGTTTTTAGAGATTCTGAATTAGTTGTTAGACAAGTTCACAAAATTTATAAAATTAATCAAACTCATTTACATCATTATACGTAAAATATTTGGTCATTATTTGAGCATTTTGAGGCTTTCAATATCACTCATATTCTTAGAGAAGTTAATATTAGAGCTGATAAACTTGTTTTTGCATCTAATCCAACTCTAAGTGAAATTAAACCAACTACAGACTTATCTTATACTAAAATTTTCTTTCCTAAAATTTTTAATTTGAATGATAGTTAGCTTATTTTTAGTTGTGATGAATATATATATTCTTTTATTAAGGGTAATTATTTTGATCATGATGATTATGTATTAAATTATGAAGATTATTTGTAATTAAGTACTAACAAACTATCTACTGATCTAGTAAGTTTAGAATCTATATTTACACCTAACGATCAACCCAAAATCTCTAGAATGGAAGAAACTTTTAGGAGAATCATAGGTGAGACAATTACCATCAACTTAGGTACTAAAGAGGATCCAAAATATGTTTATTTAGGAATCAAGTTACTACAAGTAAGAAGGTTAAATTCATTAAGTTATCTAAAGAATTTATTGATGTTTTTTGCCTAGACATATAAAGATCTTAAAGGTTATGATACTAATATTATTAAACATGACACACCTATAAAATTTGGTATCAATCTTGTAAGGTAGAAAATATAAATAATTAACCTTTTGTTAGAGGTCACCATTAACAAAGAGCTAGACAAAATGATCGATGATGGTGTCATTTTTTATACAACATATTCTAAATGGGTAGCTAATTTAATGCTGATTAGAAAGAAAAATGGTGACATTAGATTATATGTTTATTTTAGATATTTTAATAAATCTAGTATTGAGAATAATTTTCCTCTATCAAGTATAGATCATATTTTACAACAAATTGTAGGATTAGAAATGATGTCATTATTAAATAGATTTTCTAGTTATAATCAGATTTTTGTGAATCTTAAAAATAGATATAAGACTACTTTTACTACTCGTAGAAAAACTTTTGCTTATAACAGAATACCTTTTAGATTAATGAATGCATGATCTATATTTCAAAGATATATGCATGTTGCTTTTGATGATTTGATTAGCACTATAATTCATGTTTATCTAGATGACCTCACCATTCACTTTAACAAAAGGAAAAAATATTTAGATCATCTTCATAAAGTTTTCACAAGATGTAAAAAATATGGTATTTATTTGAATCTAAATAAATTAGTTTTTAGTATTATCAAAGGTAAGCTATTAAGACATATTATTTCAAAAGATGGAATTTCTATAAATCTTGAACGTGTTAAAAACTATTAAAAAATTACCTCCTCCTAAAGATCAACCTAGCTTAAAGTCTTTCTTTAGTAAAATAAACTTTGTTAAAAAATTCATATCAGATACTGCTGATAAGTCTAATCCTTTGCAATTATTACTTAAGAAAGATAAAATTTATGCTTGAGATGAAGGTGTTGATTTAATATTTAATAGTATTAAAGATGACATTACAAGTGATCTAGTTCTTCATAAACCTAATTTAAATAAAGCATTCACTCTTTATGTTGATGCTACCAAAAAAACCATTAAAACTGTAATCACTCAAGAATTTGAAAATAATGAAGAAAAGCCAATCGATTACATGATTTAAGTTTTGAAATATGTTGAAATTAGGTACTCCTTATCAAAAAATTTATTTTCTCATTAGTTTCTTCTTTAATTAAATTTCATTATTTATTGATGGAAAACAAAGTTTTTGTGAAACATAATATGCTTTTTTTGTCTTATCTTTTTAAAAAACCAGCCATTCAAAGAAGGCTTAGTAAATAGATTTTACGTATTCAAGAGTTTGATCTTGAATTTGAAACTTAAAAAATGATTAAAGGTAATGACTTGACAAAATATTTGGCTGAAAATATTTTTTTAGATATTAATATTTTAGTTTTGTCAGTTGATGATAAGTTAAATGTAAAGCCTCATTTAAATACCATGAAGATTGCTGATTTTCCTAAAAATTTTAAGTTTAGTCTTGAGATAAATGAATGGGATTATATGTTAGCTAAAGATGATTGATACCATGACTTAGTCTATTATTTTAAAACTTATCCTTAATAATTTTGATAAAAAGCAAAGTTGTTCCTTACAATTAAAATATTTAAACTTCTATTTGTTAAAAATGTTTTATTGAAATAGAGATGAAGTTTTATTGAGATGTCTTACACATGATCAAACACAAAAAGTTCTTAGAGGTCGTCATGAAGAAAATTGTGGTGGACATCATGCTAGAAAAATCATTACTTATAAGATTTTAAGAGTAGGTTATTATTGGCCTACTCTATTTCAAGATACTTATAAGTTAGTTTATTCTTGTATGTCCTGTTAATTATTTGCTAGTAGAGATAAGTTGCCTGTAACGCCTTTAAACCTTGTTATTCCTAAAAAACTATTTATGAAATGGGTTATTGAATTTATTTTAGATGTACACCTACCTTCATCTGCTAGTCATAGGTATATTTTAATAGCCATAGATTATTTCACTAAGTGGCATGAAGCCAAAACACTTAAAAGCTATGTAACAGATGAAATAATCTCATTTTTAGCAAATCAATTTTTTTTAGATTTAGAGTTCCTTAAAAAATTATTTATGTTAACGGACTTGAGTTTATTTTAAATGAATTTATAATTTTTTTGGGTAAGTATTCAAGTATATTTAATCATTAATCTAAATATTACTCTAAAGGTAATGGTCACACTGAGTCAATGAATAAAAATTTGATTACAATCATGAAGAAATTAGTTTGTGAAAATAAAAAAAATTAACATCTTTAAATTTTTAAAGCTTTATGGGCTGATAGGACTATTGTTAAGGTAGCAACTAGTTATTATTATTTTATGTTGGCATATGGATTTGAATCCACCTTACCAATAGAATTTTAGATTTCTTCAGCTAGAACTATTTTATAGTATGTTGTTGAAGATATAAATTTAATTGAACAAAAATTATATAATTTAGTAGCTCTTGACGAATCTAAAGCAACAACATTACATAGATTAACAATTTTTTTTGATAAGAAAGTTTCTAACAAAAAAATTAAAGCTGGTGATTTAGTTTTATATTGGAACAAGGTTCACAAATATCTTGATAAACATCATAAATTCGATTCATTATGACTTGGTCCTTATAGAATTAATACTGTACTTGAAAACAATGCTTTTCATTTAAAATATCTTAAAAAAAATTGGTTACGTTACTCAGTTAACAACCATCATTTGAAATTATTTCATGATTCATTTTTTTTAATTTTTTTTGTTTCTTTCAGTGTTCTTGTTTTCTTTTTGGTTTTGTGTTTCTTTTTCATTGTTATCTTTGTTTATTATTTCTATTTTAGTTTGCTATTTTCCTTTTTAATGTTTCTATGTTTACTTTAAAAAGGATCAATGAGGGTTACAAATGAAAGAGTTTTACACTATGAAGGAAGAATGCAAGGATGCTGTATCAATTATTTCTAGATATTACTCTTTTTATATCATTCCCTTTTTTTGTTCCATACTAGTCAAATAATTCATCCCTTGTTGAAATTAATTATTAAAAGGGTTCCCACTTAGCTATTTGAGAAATTATTTACTTGGATCACACTCTCAAGATTATGTTTTTATTAATAGGTAATTTGTTTGCTACTTAATCTTATTATATAAAACTAACAAGGTCATTAGTATTATGTTTATTTTTCACACCCCCTTAATTTTTTTAAAACTAATACTTTTCTATCATAGAGATGACTCAATCATAAAATTTAAAACTATGTCAGAGACCCAATCAATTAGTAATATATTTGGATGCATATTTTCAATTATGAATTGATGATGATTGGTTGATGAATTCATGTTTATATTTTTTAAGTGGTTTCAAAACTCATAATGGATAAATGAATAAAATTTGCATATATATATATATATATATATATATATATATATATATATATATATATATATTTATCACTATGAATGTTTGTGACTAGTCATTTTGCTTCTCAATTGGATATTCAAATTATGATACTATGTTTTCAATTTGGAATAGAATCACTTTGTGTGGTTTTAAAATTGGAAGCATATGTATTTGTCATAATATTTTTAGATATTTTTTTGATCCCAATAAATGTGGATTATCATAGCAATTTTTGGATTATACTTTCAATTTTGACAACTTGAGCAGTCTATGGTGAGTAATTTGGTATACATTGGTAATGTGATATTTGGTTTGAGTCAGATTAGAATGGTATATAAATTGGTTATAATGATTCTTCTCTCAGTTCATTTTTTGAATTGCAAAGATACAAATAGATCAGTCATAATTATATAGTTTGAGAAAGCAATGTATTTTATGGTTAAATGCATCATTTCATTTGAGTTTTAATTTTTGTGAACTTTATCTTTAAAAATCATATGAGTTTGTCAATTCAGTAAATGGATCTCAATCAGGCAAAATTTAGTCGCAATATAATGAACATTTTGAAGATATTGGTATGATTTGAGATTTTGGTAAATTATTTTTTTAAGATATAAAAGATCCTAAAGTTTTAAATGATTAATCCTAAGTTATTTTTTAACTAGGGTACCTAAGTCAAATATTGTCTAGTCTAGGGTCATTTATACTAAAGTTTTGAGGTGATGCTAATAAGTCTATCGGTCATGATGACTTTGAATGTTTTAAACTTAAGTCTATGCCTCAAAGAATGGGATTTCAAGTGAATAAAATTTTGTTTGGAAGGTTAATTAGATTAACCTAAGTATATAGTTTTTAAGGGCATAAGGTTTGGTATTTAAAAGGAATTTTGGTCTATGCTTTGAGACTTGTAAATGGTGAGTTGGTGATCTAGTTGGTGAACGTCATGGAGTTGGTTGACAACATGGCACCAATTGGCAAGGTAATTTAATGAAAGGGAATATTCAAGGATGTTTCAAGATCATGCTAAGATATTTAGTGATTCAAGAGTTAATGCGAGGCAAACATGCATCAAATGGCATATGCTAGTAAAGAGTTTAGTAGGCAATTTAGTGATTGATAAGTTTGATTATTTTACTAACCTAGTTAGTGTAATTGCTAAGTACATCCTCGATTGGATGAAGCTAATATAAATTATATGTATGAGCAAGGTGGTTATAGTGGGGAACTTGCATTATAAATAGTTTTGTTTTTCATTATTTTGGACATTCTTGAATCTTTCTTGTGAAAATAAAACTCTATCCGTTTAGATTTTGAGTTATAAATAAGGATTTCAAGTAGAAAAATTATAAGGGAGCATATCCAGGTATGCCATAAATGAGTTCAATAAGTTTTGGAAATTATTTAGTTGAAATTTTGAATGAATTTTTAATTACATGGAAAATAAGTAAACTCTGGTCTACATGGAATAATTTTCATTTTTGATAGGTCTATGCATGACTATTTTAGAAGTTAAATAAATTCACATTTAAATGGTTAAACACAGAATTTATTGCATGGATGATGGTAAGAAATGGATTAGTTTTATATTTTATTGACAGATAATGAAATAAAGATATATGAGTTTATTTGCTTAGTTTAAGCATGATTTTTTAGAAATATTGAAACCTTTTAGACATGCATGCTAATTGGGTTTCTATCAGTAGCATATCCAATAATATATTCAACAGTGTTGTTCAAAAATATTTAAAGCTGAAAATGTTTCATTGGGATTTTGGGTTTTGTAAAATAAACTTAGTTTACATATTTTGTGGATATTTGAAAAATTTTGAAAGGAAAAAAGGTTTTAATCTGCATGTCGGTAAATTTTGATAAAATTACTGGTTAAGTTCGTGCATGTTGGTTTTGGAAAGATAGAGTTTATAGTTTCTATTTTATTGTATGAAAATTTTGATACAAATGGTTTTGGTAAAAATATTCATTTGACGGTTGAAGCATTTTGAAAACATTGAGATTTTTTGAGCATGCATATTGGTCTAGTTTTTTTTGTGAATATATATTTATTGACATATTTAATTTCCTATTTTGAATATATATATATATAGCTTTGAAGGGTTCATCTGTATGTCATGATTATTTTAAAGGGTAAAGATAAATATATGGTCTGTCATAAGTTTTTGATAAAAGATTGGTTTGAACATGTAAATATAGTTTTCAGTTGTGACTTTCTATAGTATCACATATTCATGGTTTTTGAAGGGTATATTTGCATGAAAAGTTATGAAGATATATTGGGATAGAATTTGAAAATAGTGATTTTTTTTTGGATTTACACAGTAGTTTTGAGTTTTGAGTTTGCTATTAGAATGGTTGGGCATCTCAATATTTTGGAACAAAAGTTTCTAGTGATTAGGGTTTAATGAAAATGAACTCTGTTTTTATCTTGAAAGTTTGAAGTTATATGCGTATATAGATTTGATAGAAGTTTTACATAGGTTTAGTTATAAAAATATCTTATGTTTGATCATGATAGAAATATTATAGAAAGCATAGTGTGTTTCTTAGTCTGTCACAGAAAATTTGTTTGGTAAGAAAGTTTTTAAAGTTCTAGTTTTTATTTTGATGATGAAGTGATTAATGATCTTAAATTCGGCCATGATATAGAGAATTTAAGATTTAAAGTGGTTTGAATATATAAATGTATCTATATTTGGATATATTAAAACTATAATTTTCATATATCAGTTTTAATTTTGAATCTTTACTTTGAATAATAAGTTTATTTTGGAGATATAATAGGCTAAATTCTAAATATAATAAAATTGTTGCTGGATTTACATCTTAATCTTGAAGTTATTAGGTTTGTTTTAAAGTTAAATATTGAAATAATAGTACTTTAAAAAAATGTAATGGGTGAAATAATTTTGTTGTGTCAAAGTTCTCTTTGTTGAAAGGTTCCTGTAAAAATCATACATAATATATATAGATGAGATAATTCTTAGATAGTAATAATGACATAAATTTGAACATAATGTATGTTTGGAAAAGATATTTGATTTATGAGAATATTATTTTCATGAATAAGTTTGAGAAATTCTACTTTTAATTTTGAAATTGGCTTAGTTTATATTAGATGGTTTTGATATAGTGAAAATAAAAAATCATAAATTTATGTCAAAATATTTTAAAAATAAAATTATGATATTATAATTTTATTTTGAGTTTTTTATTAGTTTTAAAAGATGTTATGGTGAAATCAAATAAATTGCATTAGAAATGGTTTAGTTTGTTTCAATAATTTGATAGTACAGAGGTCGTTTGTTGATTTAAAAATTAAGTTTGGTTTCATTTTGAATATGTACATATTAATTTTCAGAGTGTATTTAAGATGTTTGGATGAGATCAGCCTGGATCAAATAGGATTAATGATAACAAAGGTTGGGGTCAAAACTATGATAATCAGTAGAAATCAAATAGAAATTTCCCAAGGGGTGATTTTAGGGTTACGATATTTAGCCCTAGATTTCATAGAGGTGCTAAGATGTCCATCCATTTTGATGCAATAGATCCTAAGTTTTGGACTATTCTAAATAATCTACCTTTCAACCCTACAAACAATAGGGCTAACAGGGGATTTTATGGATGTAGATTTAGTAATAAAACCTCTTCTCATAGTAGTTCCTCCCACCATTTATAAAGTAATTTGCATCATTTTCCGATCCAGTCACCCAATCCTAAAAGAATTTAGTCTGTTAATGAGCCTCACCCTATTTATGAAGCTACTTAGTTTGATGTTGAAGTTGCCCATGCTAATAATTATGTTAATATTGTCTTGAATTTAGTTTCTAATGAGCCTTCATCTTCTCAAAAGGATCCTATTTTAGGATGTAAGAAATTGAGTTTGAAGGAGCAACCTTCAAGTAGCAGGAAGTGTGTCATTAAAATTCATCCAAGTACTTAAGATAAATAATCAGACAGTCAAAATGATATAGATTCTATAATTGAGGTCAGATTTCTCAAACAGATTAAGCTGGAGATAAATGATCCCTCAATTGATTTAGGAACAAATCTAGTTTGCCTTCCAGTAGTTGAGATGGAGTATAATGAATGCGTGAATGAGAAAATGAAGCCTATAATTGAGGTTCTTTCAGATTCTAATAATTTTTAGATGTTATTAGGTTAAAATTTTATTTTCAATTGAGATTTGGTTGATAGAATTATATACTTTTAGACTTGATATTTTTAGTTTTGATATTTTGGTTGTGATAAGTTTTGAAAAGTATAGAAGACTTTAATTTTATGATATATATATATATATATATGCTTAAGTTAATTTTTGAAAATATGCATTATGATTGATATAAATAATAATTTCATAAACTTTAATTTATATATTTTTATTGATATATGCTATTCTATTTTATTATTAATTAATAGGGTCCCCACCCATTAAATAGTACCCGGTCTATATTCAAAAACTTGATCTATTAAGACTTTTTAAGTCTTAATTAAACCTAACCTTAACTAATAACTATTTATAATTAATTGACTTTTAAAGTTAATTAATTAAGTTAAATTAATAATGAACTAAATTTAGTTGTAACTTATTTCAAACCAAATTTGAAGCATAAAAAGAGATCAAGATTTCATTTGAAGAGGAGGAACAACACATGTTTTGAATACTTTTACATTTGTGATGTCAATCATTTATCTCTTTCTTTTTTATGCAACTTTTCCGAGTTAGCATGACTTTTATAGCTAGACCCAATGATACTTTATCTAATGGTTAAGTAATTGCTTAAGCAACATAGGTATATCCAAGTCTTATTATCATTTATAATAGATTATCTAAAGTTTGTCGAGTTTAACATCTTTTGATGATTGCTATTTGTAGTCCTATGTGTAGAATCTAAGTATTTAACTTGAATAATGATGAAAACTTCATTGTTTATGACATTTTATTGATCTATTTTTATTGTAAAAGTGGTCTCTCAAGTATTTGAAAAGAAATATGTTGGTTTATCAAATAAAATCTATCTTTTTTGCTAAGATGACTATCTCTTTTGAGACTCGTAGACTTTATTGTACTTTATCTTGACTTTAATTTTGATATAGTTTATTTTGTTTAGATTAATATTTAATTAATCTATTTCCTTTCTATTTCTTAGTTTACTCTATATTTCTATTTTAAGTTATATCTTAGATAGATCTTCTTGTCTATTTTTCTTAAAGTTAGATTATTTTCCTTTGATTATTTTCTCTTTTATAGTGTACTTTTAACTTAAACTAATTTGATTTTAGATTAATAATTTATAGATATATTTTAGATTTAGATTATTTATAATTTTAGTCTTAATTTATATTGTTTTAGACTTATTTAAATTTAGATTAGATAGTTTATTGTATTTATTTTAGACTAGTTTAATTATTTTAATCTTTTGTTTGTTTTTATTTAGTTTTCTTAGTTGTTTGGCCTTTTTCCTTTTGATAGTTTTTTAGCTTTCTCTGAGATTAGTTGCTGTTTTATCTTTTTTTTTTGTTGGCTACTAGTTGTTGTGTCTTTTTGTGTTAATTTTTGCTTGAATGTTTACTTCTTGATTGAAAATCTATTTATCTCAAATCTATTTACTTTATATTTTTAGTTTATTATCTTGAGGTTACTTAGAGAATTATTATAACAGAAACAAGATATTACTTGAAATATATTATTTTACTAAATCATATTTATTTCCTTCAAGAGATTGCCTAATTCATAAGTCTTTCTTATCAAATAGGATAGATTCTATATTCATATCTAAAATGATTCATTATTTTATGAATTGGATTTCTTAAATTATAATGAAATATACTATATTTTGTAACTTATTCATTATTTTTTATAACATTTAAAAAACCCCTCACATCTTTAGGATTATAATTGAACCTTTAAAAACCTACTATTAGACTGATATGATTCCAACTTAACCTTCATAATAGACAAAATGGTTGATTAATTGATAGTACAATTTCTATCGTCAACAAGTCTCATATTTTACATAGAGGCAAATATAAACATACACAACCCATATCCATAATAAAAATATCGAATTCATCAAGACATGATTATTCAATCATATATATTTTTCCAAGTTAGTTATCAATTTTAGTAGTTTATTGTTACTATTTACATGCATTTTAGCTACTTGGGAAAATATGAAAGTATTATTTTATAATGTTAATAGTATATGTCATTAGTGTGATTTTTTACATTATTTTAATTATTGAACACGTAAAAGGTGAAAAACCAACATGAGGTTATTAATACCATTCATATACAAACTAATGCTTATTTGGTACCTCTTAATTATAATTCAATGACTAATATGCCACCATAACATTCTTATTATGTTTCATATCCTGGTATTAGACATAGTAAAAATACCAATCATGCATATATTGCAACCAATGTCAATCCTATGAAGGCATCCATTCTTATATGTATAAATACAAGTGCTAATAATGTTTCACCTAAAATATTTATTAACACATCTCAAGGTCCATTGATTCAACAAACTATTCAATCTATATAGTTAAATATCATGAAACTATATCAATCATCTTAAAAACCTAATCATGTGATTATATCTTATGATAATTATACAACCCATTGGCTATTGAGGTTATTCTTCACCTTATGACTCATGATTTTTTAGTGCCTAATTATAACTTATCTAGTGGTAAGGGTAACCTTTCACATCGCATTGGATCGTATTTCACATCATTCTTTGGCTTTGTTAATTATGATTTACTTATGACTAAGTTTTTTTTGAGAAGTCTAAAGGACTATGACTTAGATTGGTTTATGCCCCACCTGTGGGCTCAATGCATCAATTTAATGATTTGGAAAATATATTCCTAACTCATTTAATATTAACATTAGTCAAAAGGTCAGGCTTTTTAAAAATTTCCCAACCTAAATAAGGATCTAGTGAGAACATTGCTAACTATGTGTTTAAAATAAAGACGATGCTTACAAAATTTCCACATAAAGTCCATGATAGTGAGATTCAAATTATTTTATCAAATAGTTTACTTCCACAACTTAAAGAAAAATTTTCACATAAAATCCATGATAATGACATTCCAATTATTTTCTCAAATAGTTTACTTACACCACTTAAAGAAAAAGTTATGTTGACAACTTACCAATTATTTGGCGAACTTTTCTAGCTTTGCAACATTGAGATTAAACTTTTAGAGGAAATTATGCTCAACTATACATCCATGCCTCTACATATACTACCTAAAAAATTAGGGGAAACCAATATTCAAATTTAATACTATTGACATATATACATTTAAAACTAATAATGAGGCCAAAAAAATAAACAAATTTTAACACAATCTCGATAGGCTAGTGCTTCAACATTTTAGGAACATTTGAAAATTTAAAAGACTACCTAAGCACTTTAATGCGTAATCTAACACAATCTGATTAAAATTTATGAGCATTATAAATTAGATACTTCTTGGCCTATGCCTGAAGATTATGATTTCAACCAATACTATGATTACCATAGAGCTTCGAGACATTGTACTCATCAATGTTTAAAAATAAAACATAATATTCAAGATCTCATCGATAGTATCACTGTTCAAGTTAATGGACATAATTATACATTGAATAAATTTGTTTTAATGACCAATAAATGCTTAAAGTTTTTCAACAACCCATTGCCAAATCATTATACTAATAAGCAAGACAATGTGCATATGACAACCTCTAAACATCATTCGACTATTCTGCATGAGCAAGAGATTGATAACATTATCAATATGATTTCAGGATCTCAAAAACCAACACCATATATCATATTTTATGACCATGATATTCCCAAAAATTATTCAAATAATGGTCTTCTCTACATACATGGTTTTATGGATTCACATCCTCCAATCACACATAGAATTATGCTTGACAATGATTCAACACAAAATATGATTACAATTAAATTTATAGCTAGTTGAGTTTACACACAATGATATTTAATTCATATGACTATGATAATTTAGAGTTATGATAATACTACATGCACACCTTTAGGTGGTATTACATTACCAGTTACAATTGCTCCTAAAACCATATTGGTGTGGTTCTATGTAGTTTTAGATATTGGTGCTTAAAATATTTTACATATATGTCCATGGATAAATCAAATGATAAAAATTCCATCCACACTACATAATCATGTTAAGTTTGTGCATAATGATAAATTACTTACTAAATTCATGGCACATGTATTACATTACCAAGAAATGAACATTAACTATATACTTATGCTACCTCATAGATAAATTAAGATGTTACTAAAAGTGTATAAAAAATTAATCATTTAACCTCATGTGACTCATGCTACTATTTCACCACCTACGGTTATGATTCCCACTAAATTTTTTTTTATGGGTTCAACATCCTGAGTCATATCTCCTATAGTTATGATTCCTATAGTTACCTCTTCAAGACTTACACTTCCTCATCATATATGTATCAATAGTGATTTACAACCTCTTATAATGGATAAAATCTAAGAACCTATGCCAACTTTAGTTTTACCATGATATATCCCAACTCATAGGCATGATTTTAAAAATGTAGTAGATATTGGAGCCTGCTATCCACATATCTCTTTTTGGGATGATGATTCAAGTTATTACACAAGTCAATAATAAATTTATTATACTTATAATGATATATGAGGCTCCATTATTCCAAGATATCACATTCTAGATGAGATCATTGGTTAGCCATGTTAGCTCATCTCTTTTACTTTATCAATATATTATTAATTTAGTATATTTTCGTACTATACATAAAATATTTTTATGTGTTGTGCCTTTCATGTGCCTTGTTACTTTGAGTTTGATTTCATGATTTTTATTTCTTATATGTTTGACATCTTGGCCATTTATTTGTGCTTGCATTGAAATTCATCTAGCAGCCTAATTTATGTTACTTGCTATGTTACAATGGCCCTTGCTCCTTGATTGTTGATCCCATTCCAAACACTTATGAATACTTACCAATGATGAAAACATATATATATTTATACCATACATCCTATAATTCATTGAGTTTTAAGGGAAGTTTTAAGCTATTTGGAATCTTCATAATTTTATTTTTTCTAATTTTTTGATCCTTGCTTTAATTGATTGCCTTCCTTGGCTTCCTCTTGATTATGCCCCATTGGTGTTTATTTTTGTTTGATTGAGTTACCTTGTTTATATTTCATGAGCCCTTGCTCTTCCATTTATATAATTAAACTTTTTATTCTAAAAATTTATTAAATGAACACAAAATAGAAAAAACCAAAATAAAACATAAAAAAATATTTATCTTTATTGATACTTATCATGCTTATTTGCATTTACTATAGGTTTTACATTTTCATGTTTACATACATGCTTCTCATGTTATTATTTGTGTGATTGAGATGTTGGATATATAAGTTTCATAAGATCTTGGACTTTCAAATGTTGTATGGATACTTTCATGCCCACATCCTCGAGGGGCATTGTCATATTGGTGGTATGTCTTATGTTACAGGTGTCTTCTTATAGCATATTTTATGATAATATCTTTATTACTTTACATTTATCATATAGATATACTTACATTTATTACATCATATCTTTCTATTACATACATCTTGGGTGTTGCATTGATATATATATTATGATTGTTATATTATGTGTGTGCCTATGGTTGTTTTCTTGATTGCATGTGTATGCTTGAGTGTGTTGTTTTTTGTGTCTTGTCTAGTCCTTATCCTTATAGGATCCTATAGTCATCATGTCATGTATTATCATCATTTATTGTGAGTCATATGCCTTTGTGTGATGATTTCCTAAATAACTACATTATTATTTACGAATGTTATGATGTACTATGTGATATATTATGTTTGGTGCCATGATCCATATTAATATTTGTCATATATTATGATTTATTCCTATGTTTTCATGATCATTACTATGCATATAATGGGGCATACTACTATTGTATGTGCTTCATTGCTTTATGTATCCCCCTAAGGAAATATTTATGACATTAGGATCATGTTATTTGTCCTTATCTTACTTTGACATTAGTTTCATAATATCCGCACCTATCTCCTTGAGCTTATATATATATATATATATATATATATATATATATATATATATATATATATATATATATATATATATATATAGATCTTA